>CABEGB010001074.1:0-126000 GCA_901521435.1 Crematogaster levior
GGTTCATCCGTCGCTGACACGGTGATAGTCTCCGTGGGGGGGGCCTCCATGGGGTCTCCTAATGGAGTCCCCATGGAGGTAGTTGGGGAGGAGGAGTTTTCTCCTCCCCCCACGGAGGTTAGTTGTTCAGGGGAGAGCCTCCCGTCTTCGGTCGGGGGGAATCTGCCCCAGGTGGACGGCCCGGTGGAGGCCGTCCTTGGTGGGGGGGGTCCCCTGGCTACGGCTAGGGTAAACCCTCCCCAGGTGGATGGTCCGGCGGAGGTTGTCTCCGGAGCTGGCCATCGTGTCGGTCCGGGGGCGACCTCTGGGGGTCTTGTCACCTCCAAGGGTTCCCGGTTTGGGGAGCCCAAGGAGGTGATAAGGGATGGTAAGGGAAGGGTGCTTTATGCTCCCTTTGGTATGGAGGTGGAGGGGGAGGATGCTTCCCCCCTCTCCACTGAGTCGGAAGGGGAGGAGGCTGCGGCTTCCTCTCGGGGGGTCACTTTCGCGACTCCCCCTAAGTTAAAGGAGGGTTCGGCCTCCTGTGGGCCGTCTGGTGGTGGTGGGGCGGGGGAAGGTGCAACAGACCTTGTAGGCTTTGAACTTACCCACCGTCCCCTCTCTTGGGAGGGGTGGCCGGAGGTAGGCCACCTCCCGGTGATGGAAGGATTGTTACGTGTTCCCCCGTCTAACACGGGGCTGTTCAATCTTTTTAAGAAGTACGTTGGGCTGCGGGACGGCCGACTCGCGGATGGCCTCGCCCTAACCGATGGGGGGGACGAGGGGATTTGTCTCCTCGCTACCGTCCTCCCCCTCGGGCGGGCGAGTGTCGCATGTATACTGCGCGTCGCTGAGGAAATGGCACGGAACTTTCCCGTTTGGGGACTCCAGTGCCTCGAGGTGGTGGTGCCTCCGGGCTATGACCCGGAGGCTCCAGTTGATGTCAAGTCGGGAGAGTCGGGGGGGATCAAGGCCGCTGAGGCCTCCCCCCCCGACTATCGTATAGAAGCGAACCGCTTCTTCGTCGCGGGGTGGAAGGAGGGGGAGGATCTCCCCCCCCCAGATCTCCACCCCAGAAAGAAGAAGAAGAAGCGGGGGGCTAAGACATAAAGTAAAGGTGGATGGGGGCGGGGGCCCCCATCCACCTTTAGCCCCATCAACATCAGGGGGCGGCCCCTCCCTTTTATATCTGGGAGGGGCGGGGGAAGGCTGTGGTGACCCAGCCTTCCCCAGAGTTTGTTTATTTATTTATTTACTGGGGGGGAGTGTTAATACGAGACCCTCCCCCCCAGGATAGGGGCCGCTTCACGGCCACGCCCGAGGGAGAGCTGGACGAATGCTTATGGCGATACCCGGCTCTCCCTCATTATGGGCAAGGAAGGTCACCCCCAGGGGTTTTAGTGGGTATGCCCGTTAAATAGGGAGACTCCCACATAACCCGAGAGGTCCCCCCGGGCCTCTCGGGTATCCATAAAGGATTTCCCCTGGGACATCAAAAAAAAAAAAAAAAAAAAGGCAGAGTCAAGGCCTATGTATTGCGGGGTTCCACAGGGGTCTGTTCTTGGACCCCTATTGTGGAACCTCGCATATGACAGGGTGCTCCGCACATACCTCCCCCCGGGCAGTCATCTGCTATGTTATGCAGATGACACTCTGGTGGTGTCCGGGGGGAGGGATTGGATGGAGGCGCGGGACGCGGCAAGTACCGCGACCCGCGCCGTCGTGCGCTCCATAGAGGCCACGGGACTGGAGGTTGCCCCGCACAAAACAGAGGCTATGTTCCTGTACAGGAAGGACAAGGGGCAACCTCCCCCCGCCCTAGTTTGGGTGGGGGAAGCCCGCGTTCAGGTGGGGCCGTACATGAAGTACCTTGGCCTCACCCTGGACGGGCTCTGGGGGTTTGAAGAACATTTCAGACGGGTGATCCCCAGAGCGGATAGGATGGCGGCAGCGCTAAGCCGCCTCCTACCCAACGTGAACGGTCCAGGCGTCAAGCCAAGACGCCTTTATGTGAACGTGGTGCAATCGGTGCTCCTGTATGGAGCACCGATATGGGCCCCGTCCGTGGTGGCCAGCCGCAAAATTATCGCGATGATTAATCGCGTCCAGCGGCGGCTGGCTATCCGGGCGATTAGGGCCTACTGCACCACGTCACACGTGGCGGCGACAGCCCTCGCGGGGCTCCCCCCTGTTGAGTTCCTGGCGACCTCGTACGCTGAAGTCTATCAGCGTACGAGGGAACCGGGAGGAAGGGGGAGCGCCCGGCTATTATCGGGGGCTGCCGCCAAAATCAGGAAGGACGCCCGCCGTCGCGCTGTGGAGGCTTGGCAAGCCTCCATCCGCGGCGCCGCGGCGGGCAAACGGACCGTTCACGCCGTCCAGCCCTGCCTGCCCGAATGGGCGGACAGAGGGGGACGCGGGCTAACGTTCCGCCTGACACAGGTGCTCACCGGGCATGGTTGTTTCGGTGAGTACCTGTGCAGGATAGGCAAGGAGCGCACGACAAAGTGCCACCACTGCGCGGCCGGCAGGGACTCGGCGCAGCACACGCTGGCGGTGTGTCCAGCGTGGGCAGACGAGCGCCGGGCCCTGACCGAGTGTGTGGGCACGGACCTCTCCCTCCCTGCCCTTATTAGGGGCATGTTGGAGGGAGAGGCAAAATGGAAGGCAGTCTCCTCCTTCTGCGAGGTAGTTATCTCGCAGAAGGAGGAGGCAGAAAAGATCAGGAGAGGGGAGGTGGAGGTGGTACCTCCTTCCTCCCCCCCCAATGGAGGCAATGATGGGGACGGCGACGGCGGGGACCCCCCTCCTCGCGTTCTGAGGAGGGTGATGAATCGTCCCCGCCGTCAACCAGCCCACTTAAGGGCATGAAATTAAAAGGGGGGGTCCCCCGAGGGCCAGTGCACTTTGCACTGGTCCAAATAAAATAGGGGGTCCCCCCCTGGGGAGGTGGCTCCTTTGCCCTCCCCACTATCATCATTGAAGATGCCGGGAGGGAGCGTCATTCCCCCTCCCGGCGGGGGGTGACCCAGGGGCGGGGGCCCCTGGGTAACTCACACCCCCCTACCCCCAAGTGGGGCGGGGAAGGTTTCGGGGAGCCGAACCTTCCCCTTATTACACATCAGGAAAGTTATGGGAGGAGGGGACTTCTCCCCTCCTCCCCCGAGGTAGAGGCCGCATGCGGCTGTGCTCCACCCTTGTGGGAGGTGGGTGGTTAACTCTCACCCCCTCCCCGGGTGCGAGGCGGCATGCGGCCACGCCCGAGGGGTGGAAGGATGAAATGCCACAGGCGATGCCCTTCCACCCCTCACCAGGGCTAGGATAGGCTCCCCCCAGGGGTTTTAGTGGGTATGCCGGAGGGGAACTTCTTCCCCTCCGGTGAGTCCCACATAACCCGTGGAGGTCCCCCCGGACCTCCCGGGTATCCATAAAGGATTTCCCCTGGGATATCAAAAAAAAAAAAAAAAAAAAAAAAAAAAAAAAAAAAAAAAAAAAAAAAAAAAAGGTAGGTTTGGTTAGGTTAGGTAGGTTAGGTTAGGTTAGGTTAGGTTAGGTTAGGTCAGGTCAGGTCAGGTCAGGTCAGGTCAGGTTAGGTTAGGTTAGGTTAGGTTAGGTCAGGTCAGGTCAGGTCAGGTCAGGTCAGGTTAGGTTAGGTTAGGTCAGGTCAGGTCAGGTCAGGTCAGGTCAGGTTAGGTTAGGTTAGGTTAGGTCAGGTAGGTTAGGTTAGGTCAGGTCAGGTCAGGTCAGGTCAGGTTAGGTTAGGTTAGGTTAGGTCAGGTTAGGTCAGGTCAGGTTAGGTTAGGTTAGGTCAGGTCAGGTCAGGTCAGGTCAGGTCAGGTTAGGTTAGGTTAGGTCAGGTCAGGTTAGGTTAGGTTAGGTTAGGTTAGGTTAGGTTAGGTTCAGGTACCCCTCCGTTGTGAGCCACCTTGCCGTGGTGGAGGGGCTCCCCCAGGAAACTCTCCTGGGGGTCTAAGAGCTCACACATGGAAGGATAACCATGTTAAAAAACCCGGGTTGGCCGGAACCGTTAGGAGGGCGCTAATCCTCCACCGGCCGTGGGGTCTGCCGAGTGCTCTCGGCTTTTTGGGGTGCCTGTCGTCCGGTGCTCCGGGCGGCAGGTATCCCGTAGGGGGGGACCGGGTGCTCCCGGTAAAACCGGGTGTTCCTCGTGTCCGGTGCTCCGGGCACGGGGACGCTCGGCGGGGGGATGTGGGTGCCGGTCCACCGGTGTCGGTAGGCGGCCGATCCCCGCCCAGTCATGGACGGGGGGAGGTGCGCGCCGGCATCGGGGGAAGCGGCGTCCCACAAAGGGGAGACGCTCCACCGCTCCTCCCTAACGGCTGCGGGACGTGGTCCCGCAGTACGCGGGAGTGATGTGGGGGGACGGGCCGGTGGTGTCCCGGAACTCCCGGGCCCACCGGGCTGGGCCACTCCGGGCCGCTCGGACTTATTCCGGGGTCGGGGCCGGGGTGGCGGGGGAGCCAATTTGGCTCGGGCCAGGACGGGGTCGTGAGGCTTGGTAGCCAACCGTCCTAGGGGAAGGCCACCCCAATAATAAACCACCCTTCTTCTACAACTTCATCCCATTCCGGACAATACACTGAGCAAAAAAGACGGAAAAAGAGCAACAGGAAAAGGATGATATCCTAGAGATAGCGGCTCTGCGTGCTATTGACCCTAGTTGCTCGGTGGACAACTCGGTGGGCGTCCGTTTCAAAAGGTACGAAGAAAACATAAAAAGGGCCGTGAAAGAATTCCGTACGGCAACTCCCGACCAGGTGGTGGGCACCCTTAGGGAGCAAGTCCGTTCAATTAGGAAGGTCGCGGGGGTTTCCAAGGGCATCCAAGGAGACCTCCAGTCGGTCTTTCTTATTGCAGCCTCGGCCTTTGAGGTGGGAATAGACGTTCTTATGCAGGGCAACGCTAGGGGGTTCTACGACCCGGTGGCTGGCAGGGCACCTTCCCCTGCCAACAGTCGGGTCGATAAAATTTTGGCGGCCAACCGCCGCCTGGAGGCGGCGGAGCTCCGTGGGGAGATTGAGGAGCTGAGACGCACCTCCCCTCCTCATTCTACAATGCTTCGTCGACAAGCTCAGGATATGGACATCGATATCCTACCGGAGGAAGCTCCGCCTCCTGGCACCCCTCCTAAAAGAAGGCCCATTAAGAAGGAGGAACTTGACGAGTTCCCGGCCCTCCGTCCATCACTGTTGGGCAAGCCGTCCACCAGGCTTACGGAGGACCCGGACATCGTCATTCCCGCACATTCGCCCTCAAAAAGAGAGGGCAAAAAGAAGGGGAAGCCCGTCGCGACGTATGACCACAATCAGATTGTGGAAGCGGTCACAGAAGCCGTGACCAAGAGGCTTCTGGAGAAACTCCCCTTCCTGGGATACCCTTCGAGGGGGTCCTTGCAGGATGGAGCTAACTTGGCTCCTGCAAAAAATGCGGCTCCGATCCCCGTGAGGGGCTCGGTTGGTGGAAACAAGAATAAGGGGAAAAAGGGTGCAACATCGCAACCTGGTCCCCAGCCCGTGCTCCCTTCTAAGGGGGGCAAATCCAGGAATCAGGCCCCGACAGCAGGCCCCTCTTCCTCCAAGAAGTCCCCTCCTTCCTCCCAGCCTGTTCCTCCCTCCTCCTCCTCTACCGGTCCTGATCGGCGGGGGGAGGTGTGGAACCAGGTGTTGGGAAAGAGGGCCAAGAAAAAAGCAGCGGCTGCAACCACCGCAGCTCCCTCTAAGAGAAACCCCAGCGCCTTCTCTCCTCCTAACCCCTCTCTTAAAGGAAAAGGGGAAGACAAGGGAGCTAAGGCGAGAAAAAGGAGATCCACCAACACTGCGGCCATCGTCATCACCGGCCCAGAAGGGGAATACGTCAGCTTAATGGCACTGGCGAAGAAGGAAATTTCGCTGGGTGACATGGGACTCGGGGGTCCGGTAAAGGTGGGCCCTTACAGGGGCCGTGGTGCTGGAGTTGCCGGTCCCGAGAGGTGTGAAAAAGCCGACAGGCTGGCCGACAGATTGACCAGCCCGTTTGCAAGCAAGGTAGGCGTCAGGGTGGCTCGGCCCCGCAAGACGGCGGACCTCCGTCTGCGGGGGTTTGAGCCATCCGTGACGGCGGAGGAAATAACCGCTGCAGTGGCGGTCAAAGGCGGCTGCTCCCCCTCGGACATCCGGGTGGGGCATTTTAAATCCCTGCCCGGGCCGAGGGGCATGGGCACTGCCATCGTTCGCTGCCCTGTAGAGGCAGCGAACAAGGTGGCACAAGGGAGTCGGCTCCAATTGCAGCTCGTGGCTGTAGGAATCGACCTCCTCGCAGCACGCCCCCTTCAGTGCTATAGACGCCTGGACGGGGGTCATGTTAGAGCCAGGTGTCCGAACGTGGACCGCAGTGATAACTGTTATCGCTGCGGGGCATCAGGACACCTGGCGGCGGGCTGCAAGGCACCGGTCTCCTGCGCGGTCTGTAGGGCCGCGGGGAGACCGCCTGTGCACCGAATGGGGGGCCCCTCTTGTAAGCCCCCCAAGAAGAAAGGAAAGAAGGGGGCAGGAGCGGCTACGGCGCCCGCTCCCCCCTTCTTCGGGGGGTATTGTTGAGGAGCCCCTCCCCCAGCGAGCTCCAAGAGCCCTCCCCAGAGTCACCAGTGTGCAGACTCTGACTGCGGAGGAAGCCGCTAAGTTAGTGTCGGCCGCTCTGACGGCTATGGAGGTTGAGACCTGGAGGAGCCGAGGAATGTGTAGCACGTTCACGTCTACACGACTCCTCCAGGCGAATCTCAATCACGCCCGGCAAGCCCAAGACCTGTTTATGCAGGATCTTGCCGGGCGTGATGCGGGATTGGGTATTGTGGCGGAACCGTACCGCACGCCCGGGAATAATCCCAATTGGATAGTGGCCGCGGACGGTTCCGCCGCAATTATCAGAAGGCACTCCCCTCGCTCCCCCCCCCCCGTCTCCCAAGTGGAGGCGGGTCAGGGGTATGTAATAGCGAGGTGGGGTGCCTTGTACGTGGTGGGGGTATATGCCCCCTCCAGGACGCTCCCCCAGTTTAAAGATCTTTTACGGGGATTGGGGGATGGCATACGCCGATGTGTTGGTGGCCGGGGACTTCAACGCCTGGTCTCGGGTGTGGGGTTCCCGGTCCGCCAACGCCCGGGGGGAGGTCCTGCTGGATTGGGCGGCGGAGTTGAGTCTCCTCTTACTTAACGAGGGGACCCAGAGCACCTGTGTCCGCCCCCAGGGGGAATCAATCGTCGATTTGACGTGGGCAACCCCGGGGGCGGCACGATTAGTCAGTCAATGGGGGATGGCTAGTAGAGAAACACTTTCCGACCACGCATCGATTGAGATGGTGGTCGAAGCCACCCCCCAGGAGGTGCTCCTCCGCCGTCGCAGGGGGGGGCATAAAACCCCCTTGCAGATTGGACAAGGACAGACTCCTGGTCTCCTCGGCGGCTGAAACCTGGTCCAACAACCTGACGGACCAGGTGGACGCCAATGAGGAGGCCGAGAGGATAGGGGGCATGGTCGTGCGAATCTGCGACGCGGCCATGCCCCGGTCAAGGCCCGCCCCCCGCCGGGCGGCGTACTGGTGGAGTGAGGAGATCGCGGAGCTTAGGCGTCAAGCTAATATGGCGCGCCGCGATCTCCTCCGAGCCCGGTGGCGAGTGGCGGGCGGAGATGGGGAAATGGTCGCGATGGCGCGCAGCGCGTTCCGAGTCGCACGGGACGCGCTGTGGGCTGCCATTCGCGACGCCAAGGCCAGGGCCTGGAATGAGCTCCGAGAGGAGATAGACCGGTACCCCTGGGGGCGCCCATACAAGATTGTATTGGATCGCTTACGTCCAGCGGCGCCCCCTATAGCCGAGACCCTTGATCCTGAACTCCTCGACCAGATGGTGGAGGTCCTGTTCCCCCGGAGGGAAGTTCTTCTCCCTCCCAAGGGGGATCCTCCCCCCTGGGACGTGGAGTTCGGGATCACCAATGATGAGGTCTCGGCTGCGGTAAAACGGCTGGGGGCGACTGGGAAAGCCCCCGGTCCAGATGGGGTACCGGGGAGAGTGTGGGCCCTGGCCTTTGGCGAAGTGGGTGCCCGTCTTAAAAGACTATTCGAGGAGTGTCTCAAGCCGGGCACCTTCCCCTCCTTGTGGAAGAGAGCAAAGTTAGTGCTCCTTCGCAAGGAGGGGAAGCCGGCGGAGCAGCCTTCGTCATACCGGCCGATTTGTTTGCTGGATGAGGTGGGCAAGTTATTTGAACGAATTATTGCCAACCGCCTCATCCGGCACTTGTCACGGGGTGGTCCGGATTTGTCAACGGACTAGTTTGGCTTCCGAGAAGGCCGATCCACCAATCACGCGTCTAAAGGCCCTCTCGGACCAAATCACGGGGGAGGGTGACGTGGCGTTGGCGGTATCACTTGATATCGTCAACGCCTTTAATACCCTCCCCTGGGAATTGGTGGGGGAAGCCCTACAACACCACGGCTTCCCCCAATATCTACAGGATATTGTGACGGACTACTTCCGTGACAGGCAGCTCCGATACACGAACAGATCGGAACTGGCAATCGGCCGGGATATGTTCTGCGGGGTTCCACAGGGGTCTGTCTTGGGACCCCTCTTGTGGAACCCCGCCTATGACAGGGTGCTCCATACGGCCTCCCCCATCTGCCCTTTTCAGGGCAACCAAATATTTCGTTTCGATGAACATTTTCTCAAAATCCGCAAATTATTAAAAACCAAAGATAAATAAAATACTAAGGAAATTGATTTGCTTCGATTTTTAATTAATAATAAATAACTTGCGTTTTTGCAATATTTTAAGTCAATTATTTTAATCAAATTATATTAATTAATATTTTCAGTTTTTAATTCAGTTTTTAATTCTGAGGCTTCAAATCATCGTACGTTCACGTTTGACATTGGCTGCGTTCAGCAAACAGAACAGATCAGTGAGCGCTTAGTGATTCTTTAATATGATTGGTTATTGCATTTAGATCTTCGTTGGATCTAAGTGCAGAAACCAATTAAATAAAAGAATCACTAAGCGCTCACTGATCTGCTCTGGTGGTTGCTGAACGCAGCCACTTTCAATTGGTTACGGGGTTGTCGTGATGACAATAACCTATCAATACATGATAACAAATACCTATCAAGTCAGTCGACTGCTTGCCACCGTCGAGTAAACACGTGTCGTGTGTTCGTCGAAAACGTGTTTTGGTAATTATGCAGAATAGGGGAGCACCCCCCCATGACCTTGACCTTGACATATGTTGTCAAGGTCATCCTCCTGAGTGACCTTCGGAAGGTTTTAGCCCTCGGTCACTACTCGTTAAAAAGTTATGAACAAAAGAAGTTTGAAAAATTTGGCACTTATTTCGAATACACATTTACACATTTACCGCCAATGATCAATGAACAAAACAACTTTTACGACATTGTGTGTGTATATGGCATTCCTACTATTGTTAATATTTCTATGACTTTGAAACGGAATCCGAAAGTAAACTAATATACGATAGATTTTCGTACAGATAACATTCTGATAATCTGTCTTAAAATGAAACCTCACTTTGCATTGAAAAGTGTACGCGTGGAGGCAGTGTGTTCCGCCCCCCCTACGGGGGGGCTCCACTATCGAAAAACTACACACATAGGTGTGGGTGGAACTTGCTTCGCGTGGAAAGTTTCCACGTGGAGGCAGTGTGTTCCGCCCCCCCTACGGGGGGGCTCCACTATCAAAAAACTACACACATAGGTGTGGATGGAACTTGCTTGCTGGGGCCGACCCCCCGCTGGGAGAGAGGATGGATTAAATCCTTCCCAGCAACTCTCAAATAGGGGGAGAGGAAATTCTCTCCCCTCGAGGGGACTCCCCTGTTTTTACTTGGAGTACGTAGCCAGTGTACCACTCGGGGAGTCCTCCCACTTCAACGGTTGCACGGGGCTCCCCTAAATTTGGTTAGGAGAGGGTAAAACCTTCCCACTCTTCGGGGGACCACGTGCACCTCACATATGTATGTAAGGAGGTCCCCTTATTTTTACTTAGACCAGCCAATTGGCTGGCCCTCGGGGAACCTTCTTTCGACCGCGATACAATGGCACCGATACCTCCTAATTAGTCCTCCAGGTGTGATGGGGTCCTCCCAGAGTGCATTAACTTATGCACCCCCCCGGGGGACCCCATCTCCGTCACATGCGCGAATGCGCTAGGCGACGGTGGGGGAGTCTCCGCACCCTCCTTAGTGACGGAGGGGGATTCCCACCACCGTCGCCGTTATTTCCTCCTCTTCCTTGGGAAGGGGATGGAGGAGGAGACTCCTCCCCCACCTCCCTTCTCCTCCTTAGTCTTTCCGCCTCCTCCTTCTAGGCCATAACTGCGCCGTAGAAGGAGGAGACGGCTTTCCAATTGTCCTCTCCCTCCAGCATCTTTCTAACTAATGTCTGGAGGGAGAGGTCTCCGCCAATCACTGTGACCAGGACCCGGCGCTCCCCTGACCACGCTGGGCAGTGTGCCAGCGTGTGTTCCGCCGAGTCCCGGTCAGCCGCGCAGTGATGGCAGCGGGTCGTGCGCTCCCGGTCTATCCTGTGCAGGTACTCACCAAAACAACCGTGGTTGGTGAGCACCTGCGACAGATGAAAAGTCAGCCCGCGTCCGCACCTATTCACCCACTCGGGTAGACAAGGCTGGATGGCATCGGTGGTCCATCTGCCCGCCTGAGCGTCAAGCATGGAAACTTTCCATTGATCGATGACGCTCCGGCGGGCTTCCGTCCTTATCTTGGCCACGGCCCCAGGTGTTAAATGGGGGACCCTCCCTAACCCTCCCGGGTTCCTCGTACGCCGATAACTACGGCGCACGATTCCCCCAGGAGTTCTAATGGGGGGGCCCCGCCAGGGCCGTGGCTGCCGACCACGACGTCGTGCAGTAGGCCCGCGCCATACGCGTGGCCAGCCGGCGTTGGAGGCAACCTCGCTTTAATTTACCGGCTGGTCCCGGCCAGAGCGGCGCGGGACCATATCGGTGCCCCATACAAGAGCACCGACTGCACGACGCCGGTATATAGTCTCCTAACCCTATTACTAGGACCACCGATGTTGGGAAGGAGGCGGCCGAGCGAGCCATCCTTTCCGCTCTGGGGGTAATTTGAGCAAAGTGCTCTTCAAACCTCCAGAGCCCATCCAGGGTGAGGCCCAAGTACTTCAACGTGGGCCCCACCCAGACGCGGGCTTCCCCAACCCAGATCTGGGTGGGGGGAGGCCGCCCCTTCTCCTTTTTGTAAAGGAATATTGCCTGCGTTTTATGCGGGGGGACCTCCAGACCCATGTGCTTTATGGAACGCACGACCGCGCGGACGGCCATATTCGCGCTGTCACGCGCCTCCCGCCAATTCTCGCCCCTGGACAGTATACTAGCGTGTCATCTGCATAGCAGAGCAGATGACTGCCCAGGGGGAGGCCGTATGGAGCACCCTGTCATAGGCGGGGTTCCACAAGAGGGGTCCCAAGACAGACCCCTGTGGAACCCCGCAGAACATATCCCGGCCGATTGCCAGTTCCGATCTGTTCATGTATCGGAGCTGCCTGTCACGGAAGTAGTCCGTCACAATATCCTGTAGATATTGGGGGAAGCCGTGGTGTTGTAGGGCTTCCCCCACCAATTCCCAGGGGAGGGTATTAAAGGCGTTGACGATATCAAGTGATACCGCCAACGCCACGTCACCCTCCCCCGTGATTTGGTCCGAGAGGGCCTTTAGACGCGTGATTGGTGGATCGGCCTTCTCGGAAGCCAAACTAGTCCGTTGACAAATCCGGACCACCCCGTGACAAGTGCCGGATGAGGCGGTTGGCAATAATTCGTTCAAATAACTTGCCCACCTCATCCAGCAAACAAATCGGCCGGTATGACGAAGGCTGCTCCGCCGGCTTCCCCTCCTTGCGAAGGAGCACTAACTTTGCTCTCTTCCACAAGGAGGGGAAGGTGCCCGGCTTGAGACACTCCTCGAATAGTCTTTTAAGACGGGCACCCACTTCGCCAAAGGCCAGGGCCCACACTCTCCCCGGTACCCCATCTGGACCGGGGGCTTTCCCAGTCGCCCCCAGCCGTTTTACCGCAGCCGAGACCTCATCATTGGTGATCCCGAACTCCACGTCCCAGGGGGGAGGATCCCCCTTGGGAGGGAGAAGAACTTCCCTCCGGGGGAACAGGACCTCCACCATCTGGTCGAGGAGTTCAGGATCAAGGGTCTCGGCTATAGGGGGCGCCGCTGGACGTAAGCGATCCAATACAATCTTGTATGGGCGCCCCCAGGGGTACCGGTCTATCTCCTCTCGGAGCTCATTCCAGGCCCTGGCCTTGGCGTCGCGAATGGCAGCCCACAGCGCGTCCCGTGCGACTCGGAACGCGCTGCGCGCCATCGCGACCATTTCCCCATCTCCGCCCGCCACTCGCCACCGGGCTCGGAGGAGATCGCGGCGCGCCATATTAGCTTGACGCCTAAGCTCCGCGATCTCCTCACTCCACCAGTACGCCGCCCGGCGGGGGGCGGGCCTTGACCGGGGCATGGCCGCGTCGCAGATTCGCACGACCATGCCCCCTATCCTCTCGGCCTCCTCATTGGCGTCCACCTGGTCCGTCAGGTTGTTGGACCAGGTTTCAGCCGCCGAGGAGACCAGGAGTCTGTCCTTGTCCAATCTGCAAGGGGGTTTTATGCCCCCCCCTGCGACGGCGGAGGAGCACCTCCTGGGGGGTGGCTTCGACCACCATCTCAATCGATGCGTGGTCGGAAAGTGTTTCTCTACTAGCCATCCCCCATTGACTGACTAATCGTGCCGCCCCCGGGGTTGCCCACGTCAAATCGACGATTGATTCCCCCTGGGGGCGGACACAGGTGCTCTGGGTCCCCTCGTTAAGTAAGAGGAGACTCAACTCCGCCGCCCAATCCAGCAGGACCTCCCCCCGGGCGTTGGCGGACCGGGAACCCCACACCCGAGACCAGGCGTTGAAGTCCCCGGCCACCAACACATCGGCGTATGCCATCCCCCAATCCCCGTAAAAGATCTTTAAACTGGGGGAGCGTCCTGGAGGGGGCATATACCCCCACCACGTACAAGGCACCCCACCTCGCTATTACATACCCCTGACCCGCCTCCACTTGGGAGACGGGGGGGGGGGAGCGAGGGGAGTGCCTTCTGATAATTGCGGCGGAACCGTCCGCGGCCACTATCCAATTGGGATTATTCCCGGGCGTGCGGTACGGTTCCGCCACAATACCCAATCCCGCATCACGCCCGGCAAGATCCTGCATAAACAGGTCTTGGGCTTGCCGGGCGTGATTGAGATTCGCCTGGAGGAGTCGTGTAGACGTGAACGTGCTACACATTCCTCGGCTCCTCCAGGTCTCAACCTCCATAGCCGTCAGAGCGGCCGACACTAACTTAGCGGCTTCCTCCGCAGTCAGAGTCTGCACACTGGTGACTCTGGGGAGGGCTCTTGGAGCTCGCTGGGGGAGGGGCTCCTCAACAATACCCCCCGAAGAAGGGGGGAGCGGGCGCCGTAGCCGCTCCTGCCCCCTTCTTTCCTTTCTTCTTGGGGGGCTTACAAGAGGGGCCCCCCATTCGGTGCACAGGCGGTCTCCCCGCGGCCCTACAGACCGCGCAGGAGACCGGTGCCTTGCAGCCCGCCGCCAGGTGTCCTGATGCCCCGCAGCGATAACAGTTATCACTGCGGTCCACGTTCGGACACCTGGCTCTAACATGACCCCCGTCCAGGCGTCTATAGCACTGAAGGGGGCGTGCTGCGAGGAGGTCGATTCCTACAGCCACGAGCTGCAATTGGAGCCGACTCCCTTGTGCCACCTTGTTCGCTGCCTCTACAGGGCAGCGAACGATGGCAGTGCCCATGCCCCTCGGCCCGGGCAGGGATTTAAAATGCCCCACCCGGATGTCCGAGGGGGAGCAGCCGCCTTTGACCGCCACTGCAGCGGTTATTTCCTCCGCCGTCACGGATGGCTCAAACCCCCGCAGACGGAGGTCCGCCGTCTTGCGGGGCCGAGCCACCCTGACGCCTACCTTGCTTGCAAACGGGCTGGTCAATCTGTCGGCCAGCCTGTCGGCTTTTTCACACCTCTCGGGACCGGCAACTCCAGCACCACGGCCCCTGTAAGGGCCCACCTTGACCGGACCCCCGAGTCCCATGTCACCCAGCGAAATTTCCTTCTTCGCCAGTGCCATTAAGCTGACGTATTCCCCTTCTGGGCCGGTGATGACGATGGCCGCAGTGTTGGTGGATCTCCTTTTTCTCGCCTTAGCTCCCTTGTCTTCCCCTTTTCCTTTAAGAGAGGGGTTAGGAGGAGAGAAGGCGCTGGGGTTTCTCTTAGAGGGAGCTGCGGTGGTTGCAGCCGCTGCTTTTTTCTTGGCCCTCTTTCCCAACACCTGGTTCCACACCTCCCCCCGCCGATCAGGACCGGTAGAGGAGGAGGAGGGAGGAACAGGCTGGGAGGAAGGAGGGGACTTCTTGGAGGAAGAGGGGCCTGCTGTCGGGGCCTGATTCCTGGATTTGCCCCCCTTAGAAGGGAGCACGGGCTGGGGACCAGGTTGCGGTGTTGCACCCTTTTTCCCCTTACCCTTGTTTCCACCAACCGAGCCCCTCACGGGGATCGGAGCCGCATTTTTTGCAGGAGCCAAGTTAGCTCCATCCTGCAAGGACCCCCTCGAAGGGTATCCCAGGAAGGGGAGTTTCTCCAGAAGCCTCTTGGTCACGGCTTCTGTGACCGCTTCCACAATCTGATTGTGGTCATACGTCGCGACGGGGTTCCCCTTCTTTTTGCCCTCTCTTTTTGAGGGCGAATGTGCGGGAATGACGATGTCCGGGTCCTCCGTAAGCCTGGTGGACGGCTTGCCCAATAGTGATGGACGGAGAGCCGGGAACTCGTCAAGTTCCTCCTTCTTAATAGGCCTTCTTTTAGGAGGGGAGCCAGGAGGCGGAGCTTCCTCCGGTAGGATATCGATGTCCATATCCTGAGCTTGTCGACGAAGCATTGTAGAATGAGGAGGGGAGGTGCGTCTCAGCTCCTCAATCTCCCCACGGAGCTCCGCCGCCTCCAGGCGGCGGTTGGCCGCCAAAATTTTATCGACCCGACTGTTGGCAGGGGAAGGTGCCCTGCCAGCCACCGGGTCGTAGAACCCCCTAGCGTTGCCCTGCATAAGAACGTCTATTCCCACCTCAAAGGCCGAGGCTGCAATAAGAAAGACCGACTGGAGGTCTCCTTGGATGCCCTTGGAAACCCCCGCGACCTTCCTAATTGAACGGACTTGCTCCCTAAGGGTGCCCACCACCTGGTCGGGAGTTGCCGTACGGAATTCTTTCACGGCCCTTTTTATGTTTTCCTCGTACCTTTTGAAACGGACGCCCACCGAGTTGTCCACCGAGCAACTAGGGTCAATAGCACGCAGAGTTGCTATCTCTAGGATATCGTCCTTTTCCTGTTGATCTTTTTCCGTCTTTTTTGCTCAGTGTATTGTCCGAAATGGGATGAAGTTGTAGCTGGACGTCCCCCAGGATCTGGGGACCTTGGTACCTTCTTCCTCCCTTTCGCTCGAGGTGAATCTAATGGTGATCGACCCGGCGCTCTTCCTCTTGGTGCCCCTAAAACTGCTCCTATCGGAGGCCGGGGAAAGAGACCTTGTTGTTGGCAGGTCAAAACATGCGCCCGATACGTCGTCCATTGACGTAGCCGCCGATGGTGCGTTGGATTCCACCGGGCTACGTCCAGCCCTCGAGGCCTTGCTTGAGAGAGGCCCCGGTTTATGAGATGGGGGAGCGGTACTCCCCATTTCCTCATCCGAGTCCGCCCCACCTCTCAATCTGAGAGAGAGGGCGATTTGACTCCACAACCACTCCTCTAAAAACCATGGAGCAAATGACCCCAAAGAGAGCCGAAGCCCCTTCGCAGGTGCATGTTCCCCCGTGACGCCTGCGGCGCACGCCACGGTCTGACGACGACGTGAGAGGGATCGGGACGATGCCCCCCTCACGCCGGGACCTGTGTGTCCGACCACCCTGGTCTGGTACGTTTATTCTCCTCGATGTATTCATTTCCATAAAAAATCAAAAGAGGTTGGTTTGATTTCGGAGTTTTCCTTTTCCTAGGGCGGCTGGTAAGAACCTCACGAGCCCGCCCTGTCCGAACCAGAAACTGGCTTCCTCCGCCGCTCCAGACCCGACCTCGGAATACGTCCGAGCGGCCTGGAACGGCCCAGCCCGGTGGGCCCGGGAGTTCCGGGACACCACCGGCCCGTCGCTCCATCTCCATCCCGCGTACTACGGGACTACGTCCCGCAGCCGTTTGGGAGGAGAGGTGGAGCCTTCCCCCCGCTGGGACGCCCCACGCGTCCGGAGCACCGGACGCGGGGGAAACCCAGATAGTCGGGAACACCCGACAAAATCCCGTTGGCGCTCTTAGTCGGAGGAGACTCCTCCCCGCCGGGCCAGAGATGGTGGCAATGTCATTCATCACTGCCCCGACGTATCAAAGGAGTCTCTCCTTAAGCCCCTTCACCACGACAAGGTGGCGCCAATTCGAGGGGGGTCACACGGTTACCCGTGGATTAGTGAGTGGGCCAAACCCCCCGTAGGGGAGACCCTCATCACAGTCCCTCCTATCAGGGACAAACCTCCGAGAGAGTGCCTCTATCACCAGGGACATTTCTCGTAAAACGCGTGTCTGTCTCCGTATGTTTATAGTGCGGTGAGACAGAAATCCTCACTAGACGGACGCCTGTGTTGCCAGTCAGCCCGCTACTCGGAGCAAGTCCCCCCGTATGCGGCCAACGGGTCCCACACACCCTAGGACCCGAGGACCATTAGGGGCCTCATCACACGGTAGGATGAGATGAATGCCATTATCCCACTGGGATGCCAACAGCGGGACCAATCACTCGCTCCAAGCGCGCTGCCTCCTAACGTCAGGCCACGTCATTTATGCCGGTGTTATCTGAAAACAGATGAACTCCCGGCCTCGCTCGCCTCCGGAATTTATATAGGGGGAAAACGAACCCCTGTTCGGGTATGAGTTGCCTCGGGTCTTGTGCCGTCAGCAAGCCATTCTACCGCCAGTCCGTTATCCTTGCAGATAAACAGACCGCACCGTTACCGCCTCCGCGTTTTTATGCGAGGGAGAGGCGTACCCCTGTTCGTACGATGTCTGACATCGGGACGTATGTCCTTCCACCAGACATCGCCGTCTTTTCGCGACCACTCCGGAATTTACCCAGGGCGAGTAGTCAACCCTGCCTTTCCCACGTGGGAGACCTACCCGAATCCCCGAATTGATCGTGGAGATGTGATCTACAGGATGTTATCGACTACTCGGACTTTTCATCGATCAACACCCCGTACCGTTCCCGCCTCCGCGTTTTTATACGAGGGGGAAGGCGTACCCCTGTGCGTACGATGTCTGACATCGGGACATATGTCCTTTCACCAGACATCGCCGTATTTTGCCTACCGCGATGTGGTTTCGTTTTATTTTATCCAAGGGGAAACCACACCCCTTGCAACCGACTTTTCCATCCCCTCGACGAAGGGGAGACTAAGTCGCCCTGCCCGATCTCCCATTGTGGGAGTTGTGATAGCTATCTAGCGGTGGAGCGATCGTCCCGGAAGTGTACCGCCGCTCCGAAGAGCTACGCACTCCAAGAAGCCGTCCACTGTGTTCCCATCCGAGGATAGGAGCGATCATCCATCCTTCAGGTTCCGGATGCCACGCTCAGAGCGCGAGATCCGTCCCCCTCCGGTGGGTACCGTTACAAACACGGAAGGGCGCTAGTCGCCCTTGATATCGCGCGATCCCTTCAGAAAGATCCATTCCCGCAAGGTGCGTAACGGCTTAAGGACCGGCAGTCCCCGATCTACCTGTCCAGCCGGTTAGCTAGCTCCTCGACCGTGACCGTCACATTGCGCCGGCGAGTCCGGACCGCCCGTCCAGCATCCAGGAATGCATGCGGTACATGCACCCTGCCCGATAGGTGTGCTCTTAGCCATCTCTTCACTCCGGATTGTCTGGAGCTTCGGGACAGAGCCTCTCCACCACGACAAGGTGGCACACCGTCGGAGAGGCTGTCTGTCTGCTGTCTGTCTATCTGTCCGTCTGTCTGCTGCGTGCGTGCGTGTGTGTGTGTGTGTATGCATATTTATGTATCGTCAGCTGATTGCAGCAGGCGCCTTGCGTAAACACCCGCGTAACGGTGAGTGGTCCGCCCCTGCTTGTCTCTTGTACTCGACTCACGATACGCTACCTATTTTCCTTTGTATTTTGAAAACTAAGCTCCGGAAAAATTTTTGGCAAAGGAAAAGTTGTCTCAGAATACGCTTAGGAATATGTTTCTTTAAGGACATACGGTTATTTTGAATCACCCTGTATATCATATTTTGAATTTTTTCGCCCTAGTTTTCTTACGTATAATAAAGCGACTGGGTTTTTCTTTGTAGAAATTTCGAAGTACATGGCTTAATATTCCCGAATATAAGGAGTGGTTGCGACCGGTACAAAAGAATAACCTTAAAGCCCAGTGCCCTTTGCAAAATAAATTTTGTTTCCGAGTTAAGCAACGTAAAAAAACATATGGTTTCCGCAAAGCATAAAAATGGTATAAAATTGAAACAGGGTAGCAACAGTTCCGTATTTAGAAATTATATGCAGAATTCTTCGAGCAATGATGGTGTAAAAGAAGAAATAAAACTTAGCGGTTTTTTTGCGGAACATAACATTCCATTTCGAGTAATGGACCACTTGTCTCCGTTGCTTACACAGATTTTCTCTGACTTCAAAATTGCTAGAAATTTATCAATAAAAAGATGCAAGACCAGAAATATTATAACTAATGTTATAGCCGAAAGTCATGAAAGTAACATCACTAAAATTATAAAAACTACAAAGTTTAGTGTTTTGGTTGACGAATCAACTGACATTGCTGTGACCAAAACGGCATGTATTGTTATACGTTATTTTGATCCAGAAGTAGGCAGAATTGTTACATCTTTATGGGAGTACATTTCTATATTCGAAGAAGACAAGGATCCTGCTAACCAAGGAACGGCAAAACATCTTTACACACTAATTATAAATACCTTCTTAAAAAGAAATGTTTCGTTAGGTAACATTATAGGTTTTGCGTCAGATGGTTGTAATATGATGATGGGACAACACAATTCGATAGCATCACGATTTAAAAATTCATGTCCTGGAATTATAATTTTTAAATGCATTTGCCATTCCTTGCATATCTGCAGCAGCCGAGCATGCAAATGCTTACCAAGAAGTTGCGAGAATTTAGCCAGAAACGTTTATACATTTTTTAAGGTACGGATTACTATGGATAGACTTTTCTAAAAATACAAAAATAGTAATAAAATATATCTAGTACGTCTACTTTTGTTTTAGTCAAGCAGTAAAAGACAGTTTGAGTACAAGGAATTTCAACACTTTGCTGAAGTTGAAATACATAAACTATTGCATCCCGCAAGCAACTATCGCAAACCCGGTGGTTGTCATTGGGACAAGTGGTCTCCAGTTTTAGAGTAATGGTACTTCAGTTACTTTTTAACAGCAAATACCTGGAAGAATGACTTCTGGCTGCAGAGCAGGTTCACAATAGTCTTAATGATCCATTTGTTAAACTTTATTTTCTGTTTTTAAATTTTGTTTTGCCAAAAGTTAATGCTTTAAACCAGTATTTTCAGTCTGATAAAGTATTAGTGGCAAACCTTTACAATGCCATTAAGGAAAAATATATTGAACTATTACTATATTATATGGATAGCAGATACGTCAGAACAAGGGATCTCTCAAAAGTTGATCCTACAAATCAGACGTATTTCCTTCCAAAGTATTTCCTTCCCTTGTAATATTTATCTTGGCGTTAAAATAATGGACTATCTAAAAAAACCTGAAATTCAAAATAATCGTGATTCTCTTTTATATTTTTATGAAAAATGTAAAAATTTTTTTAAAGTACTTTGCAAAGAAATTAAATTGAAATTCGATTTTCATGATCCACTTTTATCACAGCTACATATTTTTACTCTTAAAAAGGCCGTTTCTTTTTGTTAACTGTATAATAATTTTATGTGACACTGCGATACGCACCAGGCACGAGCCACACAAGAACTGAACGGGGAGGAGTGAAAAAGAACAGAAGAAGGCGGAAACATAAAAGAATCAGAAACAGAATGGCATCACTTTTAGCGCGCGAAACTAAAGATCAAATACAAATACAAATACATCGCGTGCGATGATTTATCTCTCACACCCTCTCTATCAGCGTACGCGATTATTATTAAAAAAGAACCTTAACTAATTACTAAGCAAATTCAAAGCTTTTACACAGTTAAAGTGTTTCGATTTTAACAGAGCTTTCGTGAATATGTCGGCTATCATTTCTTCCGATTTTAAATACTTCACTTCAATATTTCCCATCTCAACTTGCTCTCTAGTATAATGATACCGAATGTCTATATGTTTACGATTGTGAAATACGGGATTTTTACACATCAGTATCGCACTCTGGTTGTCACAATTTATCGTTGTAGGATCTTTCGTGTATTTATCAAATTGAATGAATCTTAACAGTCTTTTAATGAAAGTTAACTCTCTTACGGCCTCAGAGAGTGCCATGTACTCCGCTTCCATAGTTGATAGCAACAGATTTTTGTTTCTTCGATGTTCAACTCACAGGTCCTCCAGCGAGCATCGTGACATAACCTGAGCAGGAGCGTGACATAACCTGAGCTCCTATCGCTAATGTCACCCGCCCAATCTGAATCAACATAAGTTTGTATTCCGACTTCGTTTCTTTCGTATACAATGTCGTGATTTATTGTTCCTTTTAAATACCGGATCACTCGTTTAGCAGCCATCCAGTGCTTTCTTTGTGGATTCAAATAAAATCTGCTCAACACGTTGGCTATGTATGCAATATCTGGTCTTGTTGCATTTGCTAGATATATAAGACTTCCTACAAGTTCCCTGTACGGTCTGTTTTTCATCTCTTCTTCGGTCATCTGTCCATCTTCTTCCATTAATTTTTGACTTACGTCGCAAGAAGTTGAAACTATTTTTGATTCTTCCATTCCGAATCGGTTAATTATTTCACTTATGTATTTTTGCTGACTCAATTTAATTCTTCCGGTAGTTCCTTCTCTTTCGATGTTTATTCCTAAGATTTGACGTAATGTACCAAGATCACTCATGTAGAACTCAGACTTAAGCTTATTCTTCAATTCGGTTAACTTATTAATATCTTTAGATCCCAGCATTAAATCATCGACGTAGATTAATAATATAACCATATTTTCATTTTCTCCGTAGGTATATACACATGGATCTGACGCATTGTTTTTGGGTCCTATTTCAATCAAATAATCGTCGAGTCGTTTGTACCATTCTCTACTTGCTTGCTTCAAGCCATAAAGTGGTCTTTTTAGTAGGCATACTTTATCTTCATCGCCCTCTCTGACGAATAATTCCGGCTGTTCCATATAAATTTCCTCATGCAAATTTCCTTGCACGTATACTGATACTACGTCCATTTGGTGAACGTACATTTTTTTATTCACTGCGCATGCTAAAAGGGTCCGTATTGTTTCATACCGTGCTACGGGAGCAAACACTTCGTCGTAATCTGTTCCTGCTTCTTGTGTACATCCTCTTGCAACCAATCTTGCTTTGTATCGATCAATTTTTTCTTCCTGCGTCTTCTTAATTCGAAACACCCATCGATTTGTCAAAATCTTCTTTTCAATTGGTCGTGGTACTAAAATCCATGTCCCGTTTTTGATGAGCGTTTTGAACCTTGCCCATTCTTTATAGCTGTTGCTACTACTGAATCGTCTGAACGTTTCACTATAGCTTTATTTTTATAAAACGTTACGGTATATCCTTTTTCTGTTATGCTTGACACGGACACTAAATTGTTTCTTAGATTTGGAACATATATAGTATTTTGCAGTCTTATACTGTTAACCATGCGATCATTTAATCTAACGTTCATTTGGATTTCGCCAATTCCGCGCGATTTTACACTGTGTTTCGTAGCGGTATAAACGTCTCCTTGTACGCTTTCGTCTAATTCCGAAAAACGTAGTTTATTATTACACATATGACTCGTAGCTCCACTGTCCAGCTCCACTGTCAAGCACCAAATATCCGATTTAGGTACTTCTACATTACACGATATTGCGGGTAATGCATCGTCAGTCTTATTCGAGATAAAACCTTTCGATTTCGATTTACAGTCGCGACTGCGATGGCCGAATTTGTTGCATTTAAAGCATTTTCCATCA
Source organism: Crematogaster levior (assembly GCA_901521435.1). Taxonomy (NCBI): domain Eukaryota; kingdom Metazoa; phylum Arthropoda; class Insecta; order Hymenoptera; family Formicidae; genus Crematogaster; species Crematogaster levior. Next base: position 22,321 of record CABEGB010001074.1, read on the forward strand.
AACTTATTGGATTTAAATTCATTGAAATTTCCCTTCTTCAATGATTCCGCGTTTCGGTTTGCTTTATTCTTAGTTATTAATGCATTATTCTGCGCATCATCCTGTATCACTCTATCGCTTTGCCGCGCTTCTTTTTCTATCAGCTTCGATTTGAGCGCTTCAATACTTCTATCTCATCACGAGATTCTATAGCAATACAGAAATTCTCATATTCCGAGGGTAATGATCCGAGCAACATTACCGACAGTAAATCTGCTGGAATGGTAATCCCTGCTTCTTCTAATTGTTCGTTGTAAAATCACTTATGATATAATGCGAGCCACGCGACCTGGGCCCATAACCTGTTAACTGTATAATAATTTTATGTGACACTGCGATACGCACCAGGCACGAGCCACACAAGAACCGAACGGGGAGGAGTGAAAAAGAACAGAAGAAGGCGGAAACATAAAAGAATCAGAAACAGAATGGCGTCACTTTTAGCGCGCGAAACTAAAGATCAAATACAAATACAAATACATCGCGTGCGATGATTTATCTCTCACACTTTTGAAACAAGAAATCAATATTCTTCATTGTTCCCAATTTTAAAAAGATTTTATCACGATGGTAGCAGGCAATTAATCGATGACGAATGGCGTTCTCTGCCAAACTACATCTTTCCTGATGGCACAGTTGATGTCAATGAAGATATCGATGTGTTTTGGAGAAAATTATTTGAATTTAAAAACGAAAGTGGTGAATTTATATTTAAAAATGTTTCAGAATTTGTTTTGAACATTCTTTCATTGCCCCACTCGAATGCTGCGTGCGAGCACGTGTTTAGTATTGCTAACGCAATTAAAACCAAATCGAGAAATCGACTGATAACTAATACTAATGGCACATTATTACACATTATTAGGCCGGGAATGTGTTTCGAAAACTAGCTGTGTACATTTAAATGTCAATAAAGATATGCTCAGTAGAATGACAACATTCCAACTTTATCCAAAACCAAAACATAATATACAGGTAGCTGCATATATCTTCTGACGAGGACAAATTTGAAATGTTTGAATAAAATCAGATTGTCTTAAATCAAGGATATTTTAGATAACCATTGTAAAAGTGACATAATATTGGTAGAAAAAACCCTGTTAGGAATTTGAGTGTTACGTTTTATATAATTTATATAGATATATAAATTAATGTTTTGTTTATTTTGAAACAGGTTTTCCTTTTTTTGGTACATAGGTGAAATGTGTATTCTTTTTATGTTCCTTTTAGGTGTTTTAGTACAATACTAATGTGTAATTTTTTTATGTTCCTTTTAAGTGTCTTAGTACAATACTAATGTGCAATTTTTTTTGTATTTAATACGCAATAAATAAATAAAAATAAAAACAGAAATCATTTAACTTCCCCCGTCCCTAAATTTTTTTACTGAAACCCGAAAATCCGAAGGTACGGTCCTGGACGACAAAGTACGGTAATTTCAGAATAACAGTACGATCTTGAGGTTTTAAAAAGTTGACAACCCTGCCTCGTGTAAACACCCGCGTAACGGTGAGTGCTCCGCCCCTGCTTGTCTCTTGTACTCGACTCACGATACGCTACCTATTTTCCTTTGTATCTTGAAAACTAAGCTCCGGAAAAATTTTTAGCAAAGGAAAAGTTGTCTCAGAATACGCTTAGGAATATATCTCTTTAAGGACATACGGTTATTTTGAATCATCTTGTATATACAGGGTGATTCAGAACGACTTAGTTGTCCGGGCACAGACGTATTCCTGAGTGAATTCTGAGACGATTTTTCCTTTGCCAAAATTTTATTTGAAGCTTAGATTTTGAGTTATTAATGAAAATAGTTAGCGAATCGTGAGCGTACGAGAGGCAGGCAGGCAGGGACGGCGCAAGCCGCGATTCACCGTTACACGCAGGCGCTTACGCGAGGCGCCCGCTGCGATCAGCTGACGTAGCAGGCCCAAATACACATACACACACATCTCTCTCTCTCTCTCTCTCTCCCTCTCTCTGTCCCTCTCTCTGTCTCTCTCTTTGTCCCTCTTTCTCTCATACACACACGCACACGCACACACACACACACACACACACACACACACACACACATACACACACACACACACACACACACACACACACATTCACTTACCTTATCAAATTCGATGCCTTCGTATACCGCTTGACGGATAAATAATTCCATTCGAAATTAACAATAACACACACGTCTTATTTTACACGTATTTTACACGTAATGCAAATCCACGATAATACACACGATTGAGGATACGATATTTTTTTTCTTTCACATATGTCAACACTTTTTTCGTATCGAATTTATTCACGCTTTTAAGTGATTTATAAATCAAGTCATTACTATTAATCACTACCGAGTAATCTCACTTCGCGGCTTATTTTTATAATTAAGAAACAATACACACATTGCACACAATCACAGTATAATCCACACAGCATGCATGTCCAAAAGATGTACAGAGGACATTCTAATAAGAATATCTTTCAGAGATACGATCTCTTTGGGATGTCCTACAAACGTTTCCTGGATATGCAAGCTGTGTAGGAATTAATCCGCGAAACTTTTTGTCTTGTACGAAGTCTGTCACGTATCAGTACTTTCACACACTCACACTCGACTCGAATAAATCTGTTCGTTGCTGTTAATCACTACCGATTAATTTTATTCAGCGACCGACAACGATCCGAAGAAAGAAACGCGTTTACACGACACACGTAACGCCCGGTACGCGATGCGACTGTAGCAGGCTTGAAACAGCTGAGATCGTCTCTGATATTCTTATTAGAATGTCCTCTGTACATCTTTTGGACATGCATGCTGTGTGGATTATACTGTGATTGTGTGCAATGTGTGTATTGTTTCTTAATTAAAAATAAGCCGCGAAGTGAGATTACTCGGTAGTGATTAATAGTAATGACTCGATTTATAAATCACTTAAAAGCGTGAATAAATTCGATACGAAAAAAGTGTTGACATACGTGAAAGAAAAAAAATATCGTATCCTCAATCGTGTGTATTATCGTGGATTTGCATTACGTGTAAAATACGTGTAAAATAAGACGTGTGTGTTATTGTTAATTTCGAATGGAATTATTTATCCGTCAAGCGGTATACGAAGACATCGAATTTGATAAGGTAAGTGAATGTGTGTGTGTGTGTTATGCGTGTGCGTGTGTGTATGAGAGAAAGAGGGACAAAGAGAGAGACAGAGAAAGGGAGAGAAAGAGGGAGAGAGAGAGAAAGAGTGGGGGAGAAGTGTGAGAAGTATGAGAAAGGTGAGGAGGGAGAGAGAGAGAAGAGAGAGAGAAGAGAGAGAGAGAGAGAGAGAGAGAGAGAGAGAGAGAGATGTGTGTGTATGTGTATTTGGGCCTGCTACGTCAGCTGATCGCAGCGGGCGCCTCGCGTAAGCGCCCGCGTGTAACGGTGAATCGCGGCTTGCGCCGTTCCTGCCTGCCTGCCTCTCGTACGCTCACGATTCGCTAACTATTTTCATTAATAACTCAAAATCTAAGCTTCAAATAAAATTTTGGCAAAGGAAAAATCGTCTCAGAATTCACTCAGGAATACGTCTGTGCCCGGACAACTAAGTCGTTCTGAATCACCCTGTATACAGGGTGTCCTTCCATAGATGTCTGAGCAAATATCTCGCAACTGGTTGAAGTTACATGAAAGTGTAATAAGAGAAATTTGCACGGCTCTGAATCAGCTACAAAATGCAAGTATAAATTTTTTTTTATTCGTGACCTTTTCGAGTTATGTAGCTCAACATGGTTTTTTTTAAAAGGATACCTATAATTTTTTTTGAATATTTATATAGTAGGAGTCATTTGCAATCAAAATCATATGTAGTAAAAAATTGCTACTATGCATCGTTTACGAGATAATCGACATTTTAAGTATTAAAGTAGTAAATTGGATTGTAAGTATTTTTGAACGTGGTTTGGAATGTCAAAGAGATTAAGAAAATAAACAAACATTACTTTTTCACGAAACATTTATTAACACATAAATTGCTCGAAAGTATTACCATCATGTTCGATGCAGCATTCAACGCGTTTTATAACGTTTTCCATTGTTGACTGCAACATTCTTTTTCCATGGTCATCTTAATGGGAACAGATATTTGGAATTTTTCCAAACTACTTTCTCAGAATATTTACGTGATCTTCCATTATCAATCTTTCGAGAAATTATTTTTTAACGAGATGGTGCTCCAGCACACAATACATGTGCTGTAGTCAACTTTTTAAATGATAGATTCCCTAATCATTGGATAGGTACTAATGGTCCTATGCAATGGCCACCGAGGTCTCCGGACTTGACATCTTGCGATTTTTTTCTTTGGGGATATATTAAGGATACTGTCTATGCAACTATTTCTGAAAATGAAGAAGATTTACGATATAAGATCACTAGAGCTGTTGAAGGCATTACAGCAGAAATGTTGCGGCCAACAATGGAAAACGTTATAAAACGCGTTGAATGCTGCATCGAACATGATAGTAATACTTTCGAGCAATTTATGTGTTAATAAATGTTTCATGAAAAAACAATGTTTGTTAATTTTCTTAACCTCTTTGACATTCCAAACCACGTTCAAAAATACTTACAATCCAATTTACTACTTTAATACTTAAAATGTCGATTATCTCGTAAACGATGCATAGTAGCAATTTTTTACTACATATGATTTTGATTGCAAATGACTCCTACTATATAAATATGCAAAAAAATTATAAGTATCTATTTAAAAAAACCATATTGAGCTACATAACTCGAAAAGGTCACGAGTAAAAAAAAAATTTATACTTGCATTTTGTAGCTGACTCAGAGCAAATTTCTCTTATTACACTTTTATGTAACTTCAACTAGTTGCGAGATATTTGCTCGGACATCTATGGAAGGACACCCTGTATATACAGGGTGAGTCATTTTAATCTATGGACCCGAATATCTTCCAAATTACGGTATCTACAAAAAAATGGTTTAGATAAAAGTTGACCAGGACAGAGGGGGTCGTTAAATTGTACCATTGGTTTTGACCTTGAGGTCAATTTTGAAGGTTATTTCAAGGTCACAATGGTTTTTTTAAACGGGACACCCTATTTTTGACTGCGGATTTCGAAAGAGCGGAAAATTTTACATCAAACTTGTCTTATGAAAAAATTGTTTTTGCGACCTTGGAAAGGTCAAAAATAAAGGTGAAATGCCTGAAAAACGATCTGGTGTACTTTTTCTGAAATGACGTGGTTTTCTGGGTAACACAAATGTGCATAATGCTTAAACAAAGTCAATGAATTGTAAAAGTGTAAATCACTTTGACTAGCTTGACCTTGAGGTCAATTTTCAAGGTTGTTTGAGGCTCATAACGCATTTTTTGATTAGTAAACCCTATTTTTGACCGCAGAACCTGTTTCTTGACAATGGGCTCTTAAACAATGGCACTTTTTACATGAGCATAGGGATTTTTTAGTTTTTCGACCTGACCTTTTGAAGGTCATATCAAGGTCAAAAGCACTTTCATCTTACTTTTAGCGTTACCCGGAAACAACGACGTGGACGTAGTAAGTTTTGTTTCCTTTAGGGTGCTTGATTATCGTGAGTCCCCTTGCCTCTCACGTCGGGGTGCTTGATTATCGTGAGTCCCCTTGCCTCTCACGTCGGGGTGCTTGATTATCGTGAGTCCCCTTGCCTCTCACTGACACTGTAATTTAAATGAATTACCCACGGAGTAATTGTTCAAAATTACCTCCGTTGGCTTCGAGGCATAACTGCAATCTGTTTCGAAAACTATCCACAGTTCTAAGCAGGGTAGTTCTAAGAGTGGCTGCACAAGCTCTACGAATGCGGTCCATAAAATCATCTCTTGTGGTTGGTCGTTCAGCAAAAACAACATTTTTCAAGTATCCCCATAAAAAGAAATCCGGCGACGTCAGATCTGGTGAGCAAGGAGGCCATTCAACTGGACCCCTTCGTCCAATCCATCTGTCATTGTAACTGGCATTTAAAAAGGCACGTACAATGAGTGCATAATGCGGTGCAGCACCATCTTGTTGAAGCCACATTCTTGCTCTTGTTGCTAAGTCAACATCTTCTAATAAGCCTGGTAAGTGATCTCTTAGCAACGATAAGTAACTGTGTCTATCAACGTTCTCTTCAAAAAAATAAGGTCCAATCAAATAACCATTTACAATGCCGCACCACACCATAATACTCCATCGATTTTGATGATCTATTGGCCTATACCAGTGGGGATTAACATCTGACCAATAATGGCAGTTGTGTCTATTAAGTTGTCCGTTACTATAAAATTTAGCCTCATCTGAGAAAAGCACATACCTAAAAAAATTAGGATCATCGTGTAACATTTGTAAAGCCCACTGGCAAAAAGCAATACGCATCAGATGATGATTAGGCTGTAAAGCCTGCGTAAGAGTGATGTGGAAAGGGTGGTAATTTAGAGCTCTTAAAATTCTAACAACAGTTCTTTGTGGTATACCTATTTCCCTTTCAATCTGGCGAGTACTAACATGAGGATTAAGGTGAAGTATTGCTAAAATAGTTACAGCTCGCGCATCATTTTCGTCATATTCATGATGTTGACGTTGACGAACAAAATGTCCATTGCGAGCTCTTTGGACTAAATTACGTATTGTCATATCAGTTGGATGTCGCCTTTCAGGAAAACGTTGAGCATAAAGCCTTGATGCTGCATTGTAATTGCTATGACACTCCCCTAAAACTAATATAATATCAACAATCTCATTAGGACTATAATCAGCCATTCTGGAAAGGTAACTTGTTAATGTAATTACCTACAGCAGGCCTGCGCAACTCAGGCGGGCCGACAAGCCAAGTAGTAACGCCGCGATATTTCCGACGTCCCCACCACTGACCGTGCGCCTCTTCCCGCGCGCCTCTCCCGCGCGCCTTTGCTATAGTTCTCGTATAGCAAAGCGTACTTCCCCCACTCTTGCTTACCGCGCTGGCGAGGAGACTTCTCCGCCAGCGCGGTAAGCAAGAGTGGGGGAAGTCTTCTCGCTAGGTACGAATGAAGGAAGTCGAATAAACGTGATAGTCAAGCGTCAAAGAATTGTAGCAATAATATCGAGCCGTGCATCGATCGTTTTGCTTTTTTCGCTTGAGATTTAGCTTGATACAGCTTTTTCAAATTTACGTACGCTTTGCTATACGAGAACTATAGCAAACGCGCGCGGGAAGAGGCGCACGGTCAGTAGTGGGGACGTCGGAAATATCGCGGCGTTACTACTTGGCTTGTCGGCCCGCCTGAGTTGCGCAGGCCTGCTGTAGGTAATTACATTAACAAGTTACCTTTCCAGAATGGCTGATTATAGTCCTAATGAGATTGTTGATATTATATTAGTTTTAGGGGAGTGTCATAGCAATTACAATGCAGCATCAAGGCTTTATGCTCAACGTTTTCCTGAAAGGCGACATCCAACTGATATGACAATACGTAATTTAGTCCAAAGAGCTCGCAATGGACATTTTGTTCGTCAACGTCAACATCATGAATATGACGAAAATGATGCGCGAGCTGTAACTATTTTAGCAATACTTCACCTTAATCCTCATGTTAGTACTCGCCAGATTGAAAGGGAAATAGGTATACCACAAAGAACTGTTGTTAGAATTTTAAGAGCTCTAAATTACCACCCTTTCCACATCACTCTTACGCAGGCTTTACAGCCTAATCATCATCTGATGCGTATTGCTTTTTGCCAGTGGGCTTTACAAATGTTACACGATGATCCTAATTTTTTTAGGTATGTGCTTTTCTCAGATGAGGCTAAATTTTATAGTAACGGACAACTTAATAGACACAACTGCCATTATTGGTCAGATGTTAATCCCCACTGGTATAGGCCAATAGATCATCAAAATCGATGGAGTATTATGGTGTGGTACGGCATTGTAAATGGTTATTTGATTGGACCTTATTTTTTTGAAGAGAACGTTGATAGACACAGTTACTTATCGTTGCTAAGAGATCACTTACCAGGCTTATTAGAAGATGTTGACTTAGCAACAAGAGCAAGAATGTGGCTTCAACAAGATGGTGCTGCACCGCATTATGCACTCATTGTACGTGCCTTTTTAAATGCCAGTTACAATGACAGATGGATTGGACGAAGGGGTCCAGTTGAATGGCCTCCTTGCTCACCAGATCTGACGTCGCCGGATTTCTTTTTATGGGGATACTTGAAAAATGTTGTTTTTGCTGAACGACCAACCACAAGAGATGATTTTATGGACCGCATTCGTAGAGCTTGTGCAGCCACTCCTAGAACTACCCTGCTTAGAACTGTGGATAGTTTTCAAAACAGATTGCAGTTATGCCTCGAAGCCAACGGAGGTAATTTTGAACAATTACTCCGTGGGTAATTCATTTAAATTACAGTGTCAGTGAGAGGCAAGGGGACTCACGATAATCAAGCACCCCGACGTGAGAGGCAAGGGGACTCACGATAATCAAGCACCCCGACGTGAGAGGCAAGGGGACTCACGATAATCAAGCACCCTAAAGGAAACAAAACTTACTACGTCCACGTCGTTGTTTCCGGGTAACGCTAAAAGTAAGATGAAAGTGCTTTTGACCTTGATATGACCTTCAAAAGGTCAGGTCGAAAAACTAAAAAATCCCTATGCTCATGTAAAAAGTGCCATTGTTTAAGAGCCCATTGTCAAGAAACAGGTTCTGCGGTCAAAAATAGGGTTTACTAATCAAAAAATGCGTTATGAGCCTCAAACAACCTTGAAAATTGACCTCAAGGTCAAGCTAGTCAAAGTGATTTACACTTTTACAATTCATTGACTTTGTTTAAGCATTATGCACATTTGTGTTACCCAGAAAACCACGTAATTTCAGAAAAAGTACACCAGATCGTTTTTCAGGCATTTCACCTTTATTTTTGACCTTTCCAAGGTCGCAAAAACAATTTTTTCATAAGACAAGTTTGATGTAAAATTTTCCGTTCTTTCGAAATCCGCAGTCAAAAATAGGGTGTCCCGTTTAAAAAAACCATTGTGACCTTGAAATAACCTTCAAAATTGACCTCAAGGTCAAAACCAATGGTACAATTTAACGACCCCCTCTGTCCTGGTCAACTTTTATCTAAACCATTTTTTTGTAGATACCGTAATTTGGAAGATATTCGGGTCCATAGATTAAAATGACTCACCCTGTATATATACAGGGTGTCCCATTTTAAATAACGGATAGGAATATCTCGGATGGTAAGCATTTTGGAGGAAATTTGTTCATACAAAAGTTGTAGGGTACAAACAAGGCTAACTTATGGTGATCTTGACATTGACCTTGGCGATGACCTTCAAGGTCATTTCAATATCAAGTCAATTTTTTCAAATGGAACCCCTCATTTTTTAACCCGGAAGTGGAAAGAGCGGAAGATTTTACGTCCAAATATGACCTTGACCTTGACCTTCATCGCTACCTTCAAGGTCATTTTAATATCAAGTCGATTTTTTTAATGGAACCCCTCATTTTTGAGCACGGAAAGGGAAACAGAGGAAGATATCACGTCCGCATGTGACCTTGACATTGACCTTGACCTCGACCTTCAAGATCATTTCAAGGTCAAGTTGATTGTTTTTTTGAACGCGCGGAACCCCTTATTTTTTACCAGGGAATTGGAAAGCGCGGAAGATTTTACATCCGAATATGACCTTGACCTTAACCTTAAGGCAAGATAGAGGAATCATCTATCCAGTTGAGGAAAGATAGAAGAAACACAGCCAGTTAATCGGTCCTGTTTGTATTTTCGCTGTGCCTCGCCTGTCTGTGCGACTTTCGGACCCACGCTCCATGGCGAGGTTGTATAGTTCTTTTCGGTTTGTGTCCGTCAGTTTGGACCTCCTCGTCGGCCAGCATTCAGCATGGTTGAACCTCAGCTGATATAGCCCGAACAGATTGTAAGCCACAACACCCCCACCACGAGAAGGTGGACACATGGGAGCACCCAGCCAGTTAAGGCAAGATAGAGGAGTCACCCAGCCAGTTAAGGCAAGATACAGGAATCACCCAGCTAATTAAGGCAAGATATGGGAGTCACTCAGCCAGTTAAGGCAAGATACAGGTGTCACCCAGCTAATTAAGGCAAGATATGGGAGTCACTCAGCCAGTTAAGGCAAGATACAGGTGTCACCCAGCTAGTTAAGGCAAGGTCGTGGGTATCCCAGCCACTTGAGGCAAGGTCAGTGATGACCCTGCAGGTCAAGGCAAGATCGAGAATGACCCAGCCATTCAAGGCAAGGTCGTGAGTATCCCAGTCACTTAAGGCAAGATTGAATGTCTGATCTCATGTTAAAGTCCACTTCATAAGCAAATTTATCTAATTAAATGTTCAAATAATTGACCGTTATTATCAAGGCATAACTGAATGCGATTTTGAAAACTTCTAATGGTTGCAAGAAGAACATTTCTTGGAATGTTGCGGCATGCGTTTGTTATGCGTTCCATCATATTTTGTCTTGTGGTAGGTGCTTCAGCGTAAACAATATTTTTCAGATAGCCCCACAAAAAGAAGTCCAAATTAGACAAATCCGGAGACCTCAGACTCCATTCTACAAATCCACCACGTCCTATCCATTGATTCGTGAATCTTATATTTAAATAGTCACGAACTATCCTGGCATAATGAGGAGGAACACCATCTTGCTGAAACCACATGCGGACTCTCGTGTGTAGATCAACATTTTCGAGCAATCCCGGTAAATCATTTATTAAAAATTGTAAATAGTTGTGACTATTTACATTTTCGTCGAAGAAGTAAGGTCCAATCAAGTTTCCAAGTTGACAATACCGCACCATACCATCAAACTCCAACGTTGCTGGTGATTCACTTCACGATGCCAATGAGGATTTTCTACAGACTAATAATGGCAATTGTGCCTGTTCAGTTGACCAGTATTATGAAAAGTGGCTTCATCACTAAATAAGACGTAATGAAAAAATTCCGGATCTTGTTGTATCATTGTTTGTGCCCATCTACAAAACAGGCGCCTTCTTTCGAAGTCTCTGGCTTGCAATTCTTGTGTCAAAGTTATATGGTAAGGATGCAATCTATGAACTTTCAATATTTGGTGCACCGAGGATTTTGGAACACCTAATTGTCTTTCAATTTCTCGTGTACTAACATGAGGATCGTTTGCTACCATAGCTAACACTGCAAGTACTTGTGGATCATCTCTCTCTGGTATATTAGTTCGTCGTCTTTGTCGCGGACAAACTGGTCTTTGACGTTGACGTTCTACAAGTCTTGCAATGGTACAATCGTTCGGGTGCCTTACATTGGGGAAGCGATTACGATATAATTCTGCAGTTTGTACATAATTACCTCGGCATTCTCCAAGTACGAGGATAATATCTACTATTTCATTCGGGGTATAGTCTGGCATCATGTAAGATAAAGATTCATTTATAGATAAGTACTTTGTACTGTTTAACTGATCTTAATAGAAAATTAAAAACGGGTGTGTCAGGTACTTGAGCAATGAATGCGGAGGCAGGTTTAAAGATTATTTAACTAAATGAATTTTATCGTTTACTTTATTATCAAAAATTATTTTTCAAGCATATTATAAACAACAATAGCAATAGAAAGAAATACATTAATGTAGGTACGGAATGTATTGTGTAATGGTTTAAAAATATTTGATCAAGAATTTTATGAAATTAATGAAGTATTATTTCTTAAAACACAGGACAGAGTGCCCCAAGATGGACATTGTTTTGATTTAATGCTCCAGAAGCCACATCATACTAGTATAAGATTAGTGGTGTCCTTCGAGACGACAATTTCTCGTATCGTCTCGCCGTGTCTCGGCTCGCGCAACTCGAGACGAGAACCGCAATTTCGCCTCTCAAACCACCGCGTCCCGTCTTGTCTCGTCTCAAAAGTCTCGACTACCACAGTGGTGTAAAAATTAGTTTTTACAGTCATAAATCCCTACAGCCCTCAATTTGGGAAACGAAGCGTCCTGGACGCCGGGGATCAGGACTTCTAGCGTTCGGAGGCCGATCGTGGGGACGCCACACGGTTCGGAACGTCAAACAGTGGCGTGAAACTTATTTTTTCCGGTCATCAAGTGGAGCTCCGTAGTTATTTATCTTATTAAGCGAAATACGTGCACCAGGTGTTCGGAGACGCCGATTACCGAGTCCAGGTGTCTCGCTCCGTAGTTTTTCGTCTTATTAAACCACCGCATATACACACCGTATATTTCGATCATATTGATCATTTTCAATTATTTTCGATTATTTTTGATCTTTTTCGATGTTTTTCCACTGGCTTGTCAAAAACTTAGCTACCCGTTTCGAAAAGTTTTTTGGAGAATCTTACTCAGTTGATCATTATTAAGCATAATTTATATGAAATTACTGAAATCGTTAAAAATTTGTACGTAAAATCTTCCGCGCTTTCCACTTCCGTGGTAAAAAATAAGGGTTCCATTCAAAAAAACAATCGACTTGACCTTGAAATGATCCTGAACGTCGAGGTCAACCATGCTGAATGCTGGCCGACAGGGAGGTCCAAACTGACGGACACAAACCGAAAAGAACTATACAACCTCGCCATGGAGCGTGGGTCCGAAAGTCGCACAGACAGGCGAGGCACAGCGAAAATACAAACAGGACCGATTAACTGGCTGTGTTTCTTCTATCTTTCCTCAACTGGATAGATGATTCCTCTATCTTGCCTTAAGGTTAAGGTCAAGGTCATATTCGGATGTAAAATCTTCCGCGCTTTCCACTTCCCTGGTAAAAAATAAGGGGTTTATATGCAATTTGTAACTAACAATTACATATTTTTTCTTAAAAACAACTATGTGTTTTCTTTACACCAATTGATTCCTCTCATTATTCTGTGCATAAAAGTATTGAGATAAGGTCATCGAAAAGTAAATATTTTACGAGATATTTTACAGTTTATGTAAAATTAAGAAATTATTTCAAGCTTTATAACTCGGAAAATACTTCATGAAAAAATACTTTATTATAGTGTTTTGGAAAGCTCTCGAGGTCAGCTACAAGAATATGTAATAAAAAATAGGAGATGCCATTTAAAAAAATTGAGGTGACTTTCATGTAACTTTCAAATAATTCTTCAAGGTCAAACCAATGGTATCATCTTATGGGCCCCTCGAAACCAAATAACTTTTGTCTGAAAAATTTTTCTCTCCCGGGCTTGGTTTTCGAAATATTCGACTGGATGTTTTATAATGGGACACCCTGTATATATATATATATATATATATATATATATATATATAGGACATTTCATGTCAAACCGATCACCCTACCTACACAAAAATTGATTTGACCGATGTAGACGTATAAGGTCTCAAAATGTTCGTCTGTTAAGAGGCTTTCAAAAGGAAAGTGGCGTTTTGAGAAATTCAATATGGCGGATCAAATATGGCGCTACAAAGTTCACTCTTCATGGTTAATTTAGGAAAAAACATTGACAAAATTTTCAAAAGTGGGGGAATATATCCCCAATGCATATATTAGACTGTTTTTGGGTCCGCTGATTACGAATCTATCATCGGCACGGACTAAGGAATAGAGGGACGGAGCACAAGCTGTACCGGTGGGGCACGTTTGCGGCGGGGGGGGGCCGCCATATTCGTTTAGTAATCACCACACATAGAACTCACTATTTGCGTACGTGTGAGAAATGAAAGTCAGATCCTGCGCACAATAAACAAAATAGAAATAGTTATAGAATAATTATTAAATATTATAAATAAGAAATTGGAATTATTTATTTTAAAAATAAAAAGAATAGAATAAATTAATGCGTGAATTAAGAAATAAGAATTGGAACTAATTAATATATTTTATTCTCTTGTTAGATGTAAAATAATTTCTCTTTTCAACAATAAACAACAATAACAACAATAACAACAATAATAAAACATAAAATCACCGCCTAACCTCTTTACGCTTGTCACTCGTTATGTCTCGTGGCACCACTACACGAGTGTAACCATGTCACAGACACAGGATCTCTGTGTGAGAATCGCTACATCAATATGCCGGAAAGCAGTCCCGCATGCTTGAGTTACCATCCCCTCTCGCCTAAACTAGGACTTTAGACTCGGTCCTTCTATTCCTTAGTCCGTGATCATCGAAAATACGAAATTCAAAATGGCGGATCCAATATGGCGGACATATAACCCATATAACAGTACCATAACGATTTCAGGTCACTTGAAGGTTAGGGTCCTGGGGTTTTGGGGATCTCTGATAACAAATTTGCCATTAGAGTTTCGAAATTTAAAATGACGGAACCAATATGGCGGATGAGGAATCCCAACTATCCTTCTTTGCGCCATATTTGATCCGCTATATTGAATTTCTCAAAACGCCACTTTCCTTTTGAAAGCCTCTTAACAGACGAACATTTTGAGATCTTATACGTCTACATCGGTCAAATCAATTTTTGTGTAGGTAGGGTGATCGGTTTGACATGAAATGTCCTATATACGAGGTCTGTCCCAAAAGTATCCGACCTTCATATTTTTGCGCCTGACAATTTTAGCGCCCTTTGCCGGGTACGAGTATCAACTGCAAAGCTTCACGAACTCCCTCGATGTCGCAGTTTTCGTCGGGACGCCTTAGTTCACGTGCAGCGTGCGTTTGTTTACAAAGTGTTTTTTACGTTCGTCGCTATTGTAAAAAATGACAGAAAGATCGGAGCAACGAATTTGCATCAAATTTTGCTTAAAACTCGAAAAGAGTTGTGCAGAGACCATCGAAATGATGAAGACGGCATTTGGGGACGAGTGTATGAGCAAAACACAAATAAAAGAGTGGTATAAGCGGTTCAAAGATGGTCGCACATCTGTTGATAGTAACCCACGCTCTGGGCGGCCTTCGACGACAACAACACCGGATAATATCGAACGTGTGCGACTTGCGATCAACGAAGATCGTCGATTGACTGTGCGAGAACTAGAATGTGATCTTGGAATACCGAAAACTAGTATTTGGAAGATTTTAATCGAAAATTTGCAAATGGTTCGCGTGTGTGCGAAATTCATTCCGAAATTGCTAACGGTGGAGCAGAAAAACCTTCGCCTTGAAATCGCTCGGGACAATTTGGAAATGGTCAATAATGATGAAAATCTGCTTAAAAAGATTATAACTGGTGATGAATCGTGGATTTATGGTTATGATCCCGAAACAAAACTACAGTCTTCGCAGTGGAAGCTGTCGTCGGAGCCACGACCGAAAAAAAGCACGCCAAAGTCGGAGCAATGTCAAGTCGTTGCTGATTGTTTTTTTTTTATTATGAGGGTGTTGTACATCACGAATATGCTCCTAGAGATCAGACGATCAACAAAGAATATTATCTTGAAGTTATGAAAAGATTGCGTGACGCAATTAGAAGAAAACGGCCTCAGCTTTGGTCAAGCGGTGACTGGCTTCTTCATCACGATAACGCGCCAGCGCACAGTGCGGCCAAATTTGTTTTATTGGGACAAAAATAGAAACTCATGTATAAATCGCACAACAAGTATGTTTTTAATATTAAAAAGAACTCACAATTATGTTGAAGTTAATACAAAGTAATTATATATGTAATATTATATCTAAAAACAGAAACATGTTTTTATTAGAAATGATAACTATTCACTGTCTGAATTAGTATCGCTCAAGTGCATGTCTTGTAATATAGATTCATCAGGCATGTCATTTGATATTCCTGATGAATTTATGTTAAGCAGATAATCTTGAATATCTAAAAAAATCTTCATTAGATTTTTTTGTGGTAGTTTTTCTACGGCTTGAAATTAGAGGGTCCGAGGTAAGTAAAAGAACATTAGTGAGGTCTCTATTTATATCCTCTCTGCTTGTTTTACGAGTATGATTTAGTCGATTTTTTCGAATTTCCTTATGTCTAGCCTCTAAAGCCTCCTCAGAAAGGAGTCCTATGGGTAGATCAAAATAATGTATTACATCACAGCCGTGTATTAATACTTTATGCACACTACTTGGCATATAGTACCAGCTATATAACGCTAAATACAATTTTAGAGTATCTTGCAGGAGTACTTCAAATTTAATTGTATTTATTGCCTTACAACTGGATAGCACTCTTAAAATTAAATAAAACTTGTCTATCAAATTTTTATCGATGCCAGTAACTTGAGAACTAATTTCACTATAAAAGTAGAAGGTAATAACTGACTCACAAACTGGCACCAATGATATAAAAATTGACGTTTATTTACGTTTCGACCTGTGATTTAGGTCCTCTTCAAATATATCTATAAATATGATGTGAAGGAACTATATAATAATCATTTAAAGGCGCAAATTTATACAAATCAAAATAAAAACTTACATAAATAGCAGTCCGATAAAAAATAATAAATAAAAATTCGTAATATTGATGACCATGAATCGGTATCGATTTCGTTACATATAAAAGGCGTCTGATGTTGGTGACGGAGAAGAAAGGACTGAGCAAGATTGAATCCGACAATGTGACATACGTTACAAAAATTATAATAAATACATAAAATAAAAAGGACACAAACAACAATGTATAAGTAGAGAAACCGGGTCAATAGTCTAAAATATAAATAATAAATAAGAGAAGGTTGTGTAAAGTAAAAGTAAAAGATATAAATTATAAAATATTAAATAAATCGAAAATGGAAAAATCGGGTCAATGGTCTAAAATGTAAATAATAAATAAGAAAAGGTTGTGTCAAGTAAAAGTAAAAATTATAAATTATAAAATATTAAGGAGTCCGTCGTATATCGCAGTCAAATTCTCTGTGTCCCTTTGGGAGTTAATTGCAAAATTGCATTTCTTGATGAAAAGCATTTCCGCAATCTCCCTTTTTTTCGTATGTGTCTCCATATGAAGAATAGTAGGATTGTTACAGTCAAATTCATGGTCATAAGATAATCTATGCTTACTAACAACAGAATGATTTGCTGTAGGTTTTTTAACATCATTCTGGTGTTCTTTTAATCGGGTAATCAGATGTCGTTTCGTTTGCCCTATGTAGCATGCGTTACAATTCAAACAGTTAATCTCGTACACTAATTCCGTTTGTTTAAGCACACACAGATTATCTTTACCCTTCTTTATAATAACATCCAATCTATTGAAGATGGAGTACAACACTTTAAGATTGGCATTCGTTAGAATGCGTTCAATGTTTTTTCCAACTTCTTTAGAAAATGGAATGACGATGCAGTTATTCGCATCGAAAGAAATATTGTCATGAATATTATTGTGTCTGTACTGCAGCTCCTTAAGTCTCTTATTAATATGATTGTTTATAAAGTGTTTAGGTAAAGATTAAATCAATAATCTTTACCCTAAACACTTTATAAACAATCATATTAATAAAAGACTTAAGGAGCTGCAGTACAGACACAATAATATTCATGACAATATTTCTTTCGATGCGAATAACTGCATCGTCATTCCATTTTCTAAAGAAGTTGGAAAAAACATTGAACGCATTCTAACGAATGCCAATCTTAAAGTGTTGTACTCCATCTTCAATAGATTGGATGTTATTATAAAGAAGGGTAAAGATAATCTGTGTGTGCTTAAACAAACGGAATTAGTGTACGAGATTAACTGTTTGAATTGTAACGCGTGCTACATAGGGCAAACGAAACGACATCTGATTACCCGATTAAAAGAACACCAGAATGATGTTAAAAAACCTACAGCAAATCATTCTGTTGTTAGTAAGCATAGATTATCTTATGACCATGAATTTGACTGGAACAATCCTACTATTCTTCATATGGAGACACATACGAAAAAAAGGGAGATTGCGGAAATGCTTTTCATCAAGAAATGCAATTTTGCAATCAACTCCCAAAGGGACACAGAGAATTTGACTGCGATATACGACGGACTCCTTAATATTTTATAATTTATAATTTTTACTTTTACTTGACACAACCTTTTCTTATTTATTATTTACATTTTAGACCATTGACCCGATTTTTCCATTTTCGATTTATTTAATATTTTATAATTTATATCTTTTACTTTTACTTTACACAACCTTCTCTTATTTATTATTTATATTTTAGACTATTGACCCGGTTTCTCTACTTATACATTGTTGTTTGTGTCCTTTTTATTTTATGTATTTATTATAATTTTTGTAACGTATGTCACATTGTCGGATTCAATCTTGCTCAGTCCTTTCTTCTCCGTCACCAACGTCAGACGCCTTTTATATGTAACGAAATCGATACCGATTCATGGTCATCAATATTACGAATTTTTATTTATTATTTTTTATCGGACTGCTATTTATGTAAGTTTTTATTTTGATTTGTATAAATTTGCGCCTTTAAATGATTATTATATAGTTCCTTCACATCATATTTATAGATATATTTGAAGAGGACCTAAATCACAGGTCGAAACGTAAATAAACGTCAATTTTTATATCACTGGTGCCAGTTTGTGAGTCAGTTATTACCTTCTACTTTTATTTCTTATCACTGGCAAAGAGAAGATTTTCGCATTTTTTAATTTCACTATTGCTGAAAAACCTCCTTGCAGTGTTACCATCGTTGCTTGAACCATATCCTGGTTTTGGCTTATCTACAATAAGACCTAATCGAGCCTTAAAATTTTTTTGTACTTGCTTTTTTGTTTGTTCAAAGATTTCTTTGTGTTCTTTACCTCTTACTTGCCATTTTTTAAATGGAAGTCTATAAGAAATGTGTAGGAGACATTCAAAAAATCTTATCCAACAATGAAGTGTAGATAAGCCAAAACGAAAATTTTCAGTATTTGGAAGCTTCTGAGTTATGCTCGGGAAATTCATTTCTTTAGGACCTGCTCCGCATATAAAACATTTAGAAGTCGCATTAGTATCGGATAAAATATTGCTAACATTACCGTCCAACATCGTAAAGTATAACTGAAAATCAATTTGCACATTGTAATGATTAGAATTAATCACGTAAGGAGAAAGATTTTTAATTTTGGTAATCATAAGAGATTCTTGTTCTCTTACTAATGTCTGACTTTCTTTCATAAATATAAATTTAATTGGACGGCAAAAAAACGTAGACGATGGACGAAGATTTATCCATAACTCTTTGTTATTTCTGGTATCTATTAATTTAAGTGGTACAAAAGCAATTACAAACATAAATTCATCTGTTTGAGATGAATTTTCAGTGAATTTCTGTTGGTAAATACTATGACCTGAGCTACCATCAAATCCTCATTTACATAAGAGCTTTAAATTGGTAACATTTTCGATATTAACCATTTTTAAAATGCTATCAGCAGTTACGTTTAATAAATCTTGCAAATCTACTTCAGCAGATATCTCAGTTACAAATATCGATGAAGGCAAGAATGATCTTTTCATCTGTCTAAGGACTTTTACGGACGGAAACGAGTAAGAGCTTTTATGTAAAGTATTAACAAAGGACCTAAGTATTAAATATTTTCTTTCTGATAGGTCTAAATCTAAATACAATGCAATTATATCATGCGGAGCTATGTGAGGAAGTGCCTGGTCTGAAGTTTTGGGAGTTTTTTGCAATAATGTTACAGCCAAACGAAGTTCGTCAGATGATCTTGATGTAATTAAATCTTGAACACATCTCCTTTTAGTTTTTAATGAAGCGTCTTCGAAAGATATTTGTGGTCTCCCACGACTACGTCCTGGTTGTGATTTACTGGAAATCGCTTTTTGTTTAGGCAAAATATCAACAAGTTGAATTTCTTTGTTTAACCACTTATGATGTCGCTGCAACAAATAGTTTTTGTTACGCGAACAATCTTTCCACTTCTTACTCAATGCTAGGCAGTAATCTTCGGTTATTTTCTTCATTTTATCATAAATTGAATCGGTACACTCACAATCAGTAATATTTAATAATGACTGAATTTTCATTGTTATGTTTGATATTCTTTCTGTCTTTTTACTCGAAATCCACAACTCCAATAAATCCGAATTTTTTAACTTGAGTTCACATTCTAAAGAAAACTCATATAGCAGTATGTAGCAGATAAAACTTTTGGATTCTAAAAATATAATATACAAGAAATATCAGACAATTTAAAGTACAAAATATTTTATGTCGAATCTACTTAAAAGTATAGGTTAAGTTAAATGTATGTAGGTTAAGTTAAAAGTATAGATTAAATTAAATTAAATAGGTAAAATGAGTGCGTATATAGGTACATATTAATAAATTATTTGATTTAAACAAAAGTATACCTTGATTATATACCTTGATTACTATTCTCCATAATAAACTTTTTCTTATAAGTAATTCTTGCAAATATTAATTATCAGAGTTAAGCTGTATTCTTTTTTACAAAGTTAGCTTTTTTGCAAATGTTTATATACTACGTTTGGCTGCTATTGTAAGACATTCATAAGTACTCTAGGTAAGTATTAATGCATGTTTATCAAAATATAATTAGTGATCGTTAATTTAAGTTTATTAGTATAATTAATATTAATAATAATTTTTTCGAATATTGTCCACGGTGACCGCACTGTGCAGCGCATGCATCGAATCTCGTGCAGCAATATTTGACAAAGCACAAAGTCGTACAGCTCCGTCAGCCTCCGTACAGTCCTGATCATGGTGTAATAAGACACACGCACGCACGCACGCACGCACGCACGCTCAACGCACGCACGATTCGACGCACGCACGCACGCACGCACGCACGCACGCACGCACGCACGCACGCGCACGCGCGCACGCACGCACGCACGCACGCACGCACGCACGCACACACACACATTATTATATTTACATATATATTTTATTTTTTTTCACCATTTGTATATGTACATACATGCTTGCAATACAATAAAAGTATAAAAAATTATAATTGAAACTATCATAAGAATATACAGAGCTCCGCGATTTTGGGAAACAAAAAGAACGTCTGTAGCGGAAATTGAATATGAAAATGTAAAATCAACCACACATTCCAATATTCATGCTTATATTCGTGCAAAAAAGAATTCAGGCAATTGGTTCTTTTCTTAAACGTGCAGTTAAAACTGTAAAGAAAAGAAAAAGAGAAAATTATTTAAAAAAAAACCAAAAATAATCTAAATTGTAAAATTGAAAATAATTTTACTCACCTGAAATTCAGAAGATAACTTCAATAAAAACGCTTTTATATGTAAATGTGAAACTGATCAACCTGGATCAACCTGATTTGACCGAGATATTAGCCA
Source organism: Crematogaster levior (assembly GCA_901521435.1). Lineage (NCBI taxonomy): Eukaryota > Metazoa > Arthropoda > Insecta > Hymenoptera > Formicidae > Crematogaster > Crematogaster levior. The sequence goes on from CABEGB010001074.1 coordinate 43,631, forward strand.
TCAATATCTCCTCTATGATAAAAGTACCTATGATAAGGTACTTTTATTTTCAACGCATATGTTTTCTTTATTACATAATCGATATAGTTTTTTTCCTTTTTTGAAGAATATTATTTTGTACAATTTTATTATTTAATTTTCTTAATCGTATATATGTTTTAGTACGAACAAGGCAAGAAATTATTTCTCTAGAAATATCATTATCGATTTTTTGACAAACAATATTTGTCAATTTATCAAAAGTTTTGTCTTCTTTACTAAAAGAATCACCATGAAATTTTGAAAATTCATTGTCCATTATCTCAGCTACATGAAGGAAGCTTTGGGATGGATATATACAATTTCCTTGCGACAATGAACAAAGCCAATCATTTGGTGGATTGGGCAAAGATTTAGTAGGAATTCCTAAATAACTGTAACGATTTCTAAATCTGTGGGCTACATATCCTGTTATGTAGATCAGCGCATTGTTTTCAATTATATTTTGAGATGTAACACGTTCAAAATCGTTTAGTAACTGAAGTTCAGCTGAACAAGGCTCATAATTATTTAAATTTAACACTAAAAAGATAAAGAATGAGTATATTTACATTTATTTCAAGCAATGCACTAATTAAATGCAAAGAATACAATACTTTATATAAATAGTAAAAAATACACTAATAATAAATAGTGTAATTACATTAAACAGTATTCATAGTCCATTCTTATATTTAAGATTGTCTGAAGTATCTTCAGTATTGCTACTTTTGTAATTTTCACTACATTGCATGATACAGAATCAACCCCAAGATCTTTAATATAAGAAATGATTATGAATACCATTATTAATAATTTACACTATTTACCTTCTCCATTTTCTTCTTGTGCGTTATTTTCTTTCTCCTCTGGATTAATTATATTTTCTCTTAAAGGTATCAAAATATCTTCTTCAGTTACTTGATCATCTAAATTTTGCAACATATCATCTTCTATTTGATCCTCTGAATTTACACAATCTGGGTTGTGCACATCTATCATTGTAATTAAAGATTCACATGTATCCCCTTCAGTATTCTTTCTTATTGAAATAACGTGACCAGAATGTTTTCCTAAAATGTACCATTTTAGGCGATATTGTATTTGTACAGGTGTGGGATGGTCATAGCTTCCTCCCATACATCTCAGATACGAAAAAAAATTTTCTAAAATGTCTTGATTGAGTCTTCTTGTTAATATATATTTTATTTCCAATGTTTCTGATGAGTATTTGTTTTTTAAATATATAAACATTTGTTGAAGAGATTTATTACATAATAATATGCCCTCTGGAATTGTAATAATGTTTTTCTCTGCCCAACTCGCATTTCCTCAATAAATTTGTCCATATTATTTATAACTTTATTTTGTTCTTCTAAATTTATTCCATACGCATGAGTTGCAGTATTATGGCCATATTTTAATGTACTATTAAAGATGTCAAACCAGTCGTTAAATAATTTTAGCACTTCAGAAGTACGTTTCCACTCTGCATTAATTATTAAATCATTTTGTCCACACCATTCAAGAGCTACTGCATTTTTGTTTGAAAATAATTGAGCTGCTAACTTAACATTTTGTCTTTGTGTCCCTTTAACATCAAGATGTGCTCGACTTAGTTTATGACACATCTTTAAGTCTCCTTTATTTAATGTCAATAGTTGTTCTAAACATGTTTTGTCAATTAATATTCCTTTACTTCGGAATCCAGAATCTAATAAATTATTTCTGGCCAGTTTCACTAAATGTGGGACATCTGCATAAAAATATATTCGTAGAAAATCATTCGCAGGATGTTTAATAAAGCATTGCTTCTCAATTTGAATGTTATTTTTGGAATTATGAGGAAAATTTATACCAATATTTAATTCAGTCCATAACTTCATGTTACTTGGACCCATGTCGCATGTCACAGCCGCAACAATATAATCAGCCTGATAAAGATGTTATATAATACTTAATAAAATATCATGGGACATTGCTGCATCGAAGTCGTAATATACAGGTTGCCTCCAATTTTTAAACAAACCTCGAGCCATTACAAATTGACATGTCCTATGTGAGCCATATACTTTTTGTTGCTTTCGTTCTAAATCCAATTTGTTTGAAATATATAATTCATCAAAAGTCAGAATAGTTAATTTTTCTATTGTTGACAAATTACGTCCAATAGTTAACATTATATTTATAGAATCTTGCAAAATACCAGGTAAAACATTGAAATCAGCAACCCAATTTTGTAAAGTTGTTGCACACGGTAACGGAATTTTCTTAACGTTCCTTAAATACCTGTAAGCTTTTGGACTCAACGATCTTAATGAAATCGCCGACGTAATATCTTCAGCGGACCATTTTACATACTTTTTCGTCGGATACATTAACATTTTTATTTGCCCAGGTGTGAATATTTTTTGCATAGCTTTCATGGCTATTACTTCAGCTTCTTTGTGTTTATCTTTTGCCATTTTTGTCATGTCTGCTTGTAACTGCATTACTTTTGTATTTAAATGTTGATTTTTTTGTTCAAGATTTATGTTTCTTTCCAATAATTTTTGTTTTTCTTTCTCAGATTTTTTTAATTGTTGCAATAATGTTTTTATTGTAACATTACAATTATTATCAATCTCAGGGATTCTATAAAACACATTGTTATGTCAAACATATACACAAACAAATAAAGTATAATAAAAAAGAGTCTGAAGTACATATGTGACTTTAAGGGCCTATCCAGACAAACTTACATAGAATCGCATAAACATATGCATAAGGAAATTGATTGATTGGTTTATAAGCAAATACATCAGGAAATAGACCAATCAATTTCCTTTTGTATATGTTTATGCGACTATGCAAGTTTGTCTGAATAGATCCCAGTTTACGACAGACTTAAGTAACACACAAGTTTTGGCGTATGTCATATTCAACTTTCAATTATGTACATAGCACGTTAAATACAACATATACCAAAGCTTGTGCATCACTTAAGTCTACGACTTAAATCTGTCGTAAACTGTTATGTCACATACAATATGCTGAGACTCAAAAAGCTACTAGTAGTAATTAAAAAAACATTTATATAGTTACATACATATTTTCTTCTATCACTTCATTTTGTTCTTCCACATTAACAGGTTCTTCTATATTTATAAGTTGTGTCAGAGGTTCTTCTGTATATACAGATTCTGTTATATTTACATTCATTTTAATATCTGTTTCTACATTTTTGTCATCAGAAAACTGGTTTGTTTTTGCATATTGCACAAGTTCTTCATAAGTTGGTAAACAAGACTTTGTTCTGAAAAAATATAAAATTATTAATTTTTATTTGTACATGCGTGCGCTCACACATACGCGTGCGTGTAAAGATATTAATATATATAAAAATCTTGAAAATACTTACATTATTTTAACTCTTTTATTTTCTTTACTCTGCGACATTATTCCTTTTCTTTTTTTTTCTACAGTTAACATTTTAGTTGGAATAGATTCTTTTTTTAATCGTACAATTTCTTTGACTGGCGTATTTTTTGATCGTGGTTGTGTCTTTTCTAATACAAAACAATCTTCATCGAAATGAAGACTACATATTCTTGCTACAAGTATTTCATAATACATTTCAATATGTATAATTAACATTAATATAATCAGAAATAATCGTTGAAAAAGTTACATCAATACTAAATAAAATGCAATAGTAAGTAATAACAGTGATATTATTTTTCAAAATTTAACATTAATATAATATATTACTCAATGTTAAATAGAATAAATATAAAAATTACTTTACCCGAATCTATTTTCATATTAGTTTCCTTTTTTTGGCAGGCATTAAGCCACTGCTCACGAAGAGCAACATCCTTTGGAAAGGTAAAATATTTTAATCCTTTCGTATTACTATCATGTGTACGACTGGTACAATTTTTTATACAGCATGTAGGCATTGTTTCTATAAATAAAGCAAAATCTGTGATAAACAAGTAATAAAGTTGGTATATTTAGTATGATTTAAATTGTTATAATATTTTACAATTGATAGATATTTTTCTTACTTACCTCTCTTTAATGTCACACCGGTCGTATGGTTCTTAATAAAGTTTTTAATAAGAAAATACACGACATTTTTGTTATGAACAACTTCGCATGCGATCTAATAAACTTTTTTACCACTTTCTTAGCCACTTACTAAAACGAATCCAACTAAGCTCAACCAAGGCTAACCGCTAACCTAACCTAACGATCTAATCGCGTTTCGCGCATGGAGGCAGCCATATTGCTTTTTGCACTTTGGACAGATTTCTGATTGGCTAATCAAAATCGGCTACTGCGCATCCCTCAAGTTGGTTCACCTTTCGTATTACACCATGGTCCTGATGTAGTTTCCTGCGACTTTTGGCTGTTCCCAAGTTAAAAATGCCGCTCAAAGGACACCGATTCGACGACAAAGAAACGCGAGGCGCCTGCTGCAATCAGCTGACGATACATAAATATGCACACACACGCACGCACGCACACGCACCACGCACGCACGCACGCACGCACACGCACGCACGCACGCACGCACGCACGCACGCAGCACACACACACACACACACACACACACACCACGCACGCAGACAGATGGACGGACAGACAGACACACACACACACACACCGCACGCAGCTGACAGACGGACAGACAGACACACGCACGTACGCATGTACATTTATTCATGCACTCAAGAATGCGTCAGAGAGAGAGAGAGAGAGGAGGGGGGGGAGGGGGAGGGAGAGAGAGGAGGGAGGAGAGAGAGAGAGAGAATGAATGAATGAATGAATGATCTTTATTTAGCCTTCTCGGCTATTTAACAAAAAGAATAATACATTGTCTATATTAACATAACAATTAACAACAAAATATATAAAATACTAAATAATTACTAAATAATACAATAACTTAAATTTAAATTACATTATAATATATATATTCTTTTAGCCTACGCTTAAATAATTCTATTCGTTCACATGTTTTTACTTCAGTTGGCAAAGCATTATACATTTTCGCTCCTTCGTAAAACATACTCTTTTGCGCGCTTCTTGTTTTCCGAAATTGGATTGCAATATCCCCGGCTTGTCGTGTTTGCCTTTCACTCTCATTTCCTACTATTACTATCCTATTCCTTAACTGATTTGGTAACATATTTTTCAAAATCTTAAAAATAAATATACACACATTATAATATAGCCTCTGTTTTATGGACATGAATTGCAGACATTGCAACATATGTTCCATTTTGGTATACCTATTACATTGCAATATAACTCGTATGGCTCGATTTTGCGTTATCTGCAATTTATATAACTGTGTTTCCCCCATATCTATTAACAGCGTTGCACAATATTCAAAATGAGGTGCTATAATTGATTTATATACAATACATCTGGTATACATCGATATAAAGTTACCTATTCTATTTAAAAAACTTGTTTTCTTTCCTATTTTTTTTAACATATAATCACAGTGATCTTTAAATCGGAGCCTATCATCAATAATTATACCCAAGTATTTCATTACTTCTACTCGCTCTATCTCAGTTCCATCCGAACATTTCAATACAATATCTGTTTTCAATTCCTTCCTAATACTCCTAACAATCATGTATTTCGTTTTTCCAGCGTTCATTTTCAACTTATTTACATTCATCCATTTTTCTACTGTCCTAAACGCCATATTCATTTTATTCTCTATCTCCGCACTGCTTTCTCCAGTTACATATATTAATGTATCGTCTGCGAACATTTTTATGCTACACCCTTCCGGACAGACCTTAATTATATCGTTTATATATATAATAAATAACAGAGGCCCCAACACAGACCCTTGTGGCACTCCATTCGGTGGCAATTAATTTTGACCACTTATTATTGACACGGACCTGTTGTGTTCTATTGTTTAAATATGATTTTAACCATTTTAATACTATTCCTCTAATTCCATATTGGTATAACTTCTCTATTAATCTTTCTCTATCAATTGTTTCAAACGCCCGTTTAAGATCTATAAAAATTACTCCTACTATTTTTCTTTCACTTACTATTAATTTCCACTCGTCAATAATAGTTTGAATCGCCGTTTCACAAGAATATTGTTTTCTAAAACCCGATTGCTCCGTTATGATATTATTAGATTCAAAGAACATTTCAATTTGATTTTTTACTACTAATTTTAATACTTTTTCGAAATTTGGTAACATATTAATAGGCCTATATTCACTTGCTTTTTTTGCCTTTTCTACTTTTGATATCGGTATTATTGTCGGTGTTTTCCAACTTTCAGAAAAACAACTTTCTCTCAAAGAATTGTTTATCAAATCGACAAATTCCTTCTTCACTGCGCAAGATGCTACTTTAAGTATGTCACTAGTTATTCCCTCTTCCGTACCTTTTTTATTTGGCAATCCCGTGATAATTTCCTCTAAGTCTTCTATTTTAATCATTTCAAAATTTTCTATACTGCTGTTATTTTCAATAACATAAATATTTTTTCTACTCCCCGGACTTCCGCTCGGACCTACACTTCTAAACTTTTCGCTATCTATAGATTTTACAATATTATTAATACTTTGTATATAATACATATTAAATTTATCAGCTATATTGCACTCGCTCACGTCTCCTAATATTTCAAAGTCTATATTTTCTATTTCTTTTATCTGTGTTGGTTTACCTCTAATTATTTCTTTTAAAGTTTTCCACATTTTTGTCGGGTCATTCTTATTACAATCTATCATGTTTTCGTAATATTCTTTCTTCTTTTCTTTAATTAATTTGACTACTGTATTCCTTTCACTTTTAAATTGCATCCAATTTTGTTGCGTATCATCGAATAAAGCATTATTATATGCTTCATCTCTCTTATTTGCTGCTACTCTTATATCATCTGAAAACCACTTTTTCCCTTCCCATGCTTTTGGAATTCTAAATTTTTTCTTAGGTGCTGTACTATCCAACGCATCTACTATATTGTCGACAAATTTTTTCGCCCTTTCGCTAACTTCTAAACCTTGGCCTTGTTCTATTCTGTCTTCTATTAAACTCATCTACATTAAATTCACTATAGTTCCTGCCGCTAAATTCTCTATATTTATCTATAACTTTATTCGCATTTAATGTAATTCTTAGCCATGCATGATCCGTTATTTTAGGCTCGTGGGTTACTTGTACTTTTACCTTATTATTAGCAAAGCATAAATCTATCATTGTTTGACTATCTTCTGTAACTCTCGTCGGTTTTTTTACATACTGTTTCATACCTAAACTTGCCATCATCGTTTGTAACTTATTCATATAAAACGAATTAACCATAAAATCTATATTAAAGTCTCCTATTACCATACAGTCTCCTTGTATTACTAACTCTTCAATTATATCCTTTAGAAACCTTACAAAGTCACCATGCGATGCACTCGGTGAATGATATAATACCATTATTACACCTTTATACAACTTTTCCTTTATCTCTATCGCAATACACCAACAATTCGATACTATTTTTTTCACCAATACTATTTCATATACAATATCGTCTCTTACATATAAAATAGTTCCTCCTGTATATCTATTTTCCGCATCACATCTAATTATTGTATAGCCTGGCACGTTTACTTCGTTATCTTCAATTTCTTCAGTCAGCCTAGACTCTGACAATGCTATGATTGCAGGATTCATTATCTTCATAATCTGATGTTGTATCTCATCTTTGTGTGCTATCAAACTTTGCGCATTTGTATATAGTAATAACTCCTCCTTATTCCTTGATTGCTATTTACTATCTTCCCAGTCAGCTCTTCTTTTTTCTTCCTTTAATGCCCTCTTGAATGTCGGACAATCTGCACTAAGGGCATCATGGTCCTCGTCTATTCAAATTGTATGTTTTATTTTTAAACATACAATTTACACATTTCTTCTTAGTTGCTGTACAATTACTCTCCTTCCTGCACACTTATGACAGGTTTCATTTTTCGTACAATTTTTTGCTAGGTGATAATACCCCCAGCATTTAAAGCATCTTTTAACACTAACATAGTTGACTACAGGACATTTCCTCCATCCTACATTTAATTTCTCTTTCCTCAGCATTGATTCATGTGTTTCTTCATCCACCTCAATTATTATTGATCCATTCTCTTCTCTCCTTCTCCTCATCTGGCTATCTTCTCTCTTTCTTACTAATCTTTTCAATATTTTAAAGTGGAATACATCCTTTGTTACCTCAATTTTATTCTGTTTCTTAATTATGTCTATTAAATCCTTGTCTTCCATTTTTATTTCTTCCTCACCAATATTAATGATTTTCAATTTGGGTTTCATCTGCGTTCCCTCCGCTATATTGAACTTATCTCCCAGTTTATCTTGCACAGTATCTTTCAATTTCTTCATCTCCTCACCAGTCTCACATCCCACAATTACTGCTCCTTTACTACCCTTCTTCAATTTCGTTATTCCCAATGCCATATTCTTGATGTCAATCTTATCTTTAATCATCTGTTTAGTTGTTTCACTCTCTTGTTGCATTTTTGGTTTAACAATTATTACATTTTCCTTCTTTCTTTCTTTAATCACATCACTGTCACTCCTTTGAGATCCTACTGCTGCTGATCCTCCTGCTCCTCGTTGTATCATTCCTCTCAGATCTTCCAGCTGTTGTTTAATACTTCCCATTTCTTCTCGGACAATTTCTCTAATTATCAACTTAATTTCCTTCCTACAAACTGCTTCATCCTTTATTACCTTCACTGTCTTTACAAGCCACTCTATCTTCCCATCGATGCTCGATGTTCCTGCCATACTCGTTATACTTTCCATCGGCTCTGTTGATCCTGCGGAACCTATCCTTTCCCTGCTTCTCCCCTCCACTGCCAATGACTTATCCTCCTCGATTAAGAATTTCTCATATGGACCCGGACAAGGTACTATTTCTTTATTCTTATCGTACACCTTATGTTTACTAACACATCCTGGGTGATAAAACAGTTTCACACAAGACTTACATGTCACTACTTGACTTTTAATTGGCTTCTTACATGCCGAACATCGATATTCAGCATACAACTCGTCCATATCGCTGATTTATCGGCCGTGGTCGCCAACGAGCATTTGTGCTGAATTAACAGTACTCGCGTGGCAACCGCGCTTGCCGAATCAACCACGTTGGCACCTGTATGGACACCTGTCTTTCGAACACCGAAAAGTCATATAGTTTAAAAAGTTTACTTTTCCCTCACTTAAATTTAGCACATCCCGACTAGATAACACACGCAACTGCAGATAGTTTATATCAGAACCACTATGACAACTTTGGCTCTGATTAACCCCCTCCAACCACTGAAAAGTATGTGAATTTTAGGGAGCGATGTGACACACGTCCACCTTCCTCGAGGAGGGGAGAGAGAGAGAGAGAGAGAGAGAGAGAGAGAGAGAGAGAGAGAGAGAGAGAGAGAGAGAGAGAGAGAGAGAGAGAGATATATGTATCGAAGGTATTCGAGATATATCGAAAGCTTCAACGTGTTTACTTACGTATCATTTTGTCTAAACAATTGATTGCTTCCGCGATGAGACAAATTCATAAGGAGTGATTTTATCCTTTTTCTTATTGTTCACGTTTTGAAGCACACAACACATTCACATCTCTGTCACTCACTTCATCGATAAAACGAGAAAATATTTAATGATAATGTAAGGCCACCGGAACCAGCTGATACGCCAACACCATCGGATCTAGGTGATATACCGGCGCTACTGGCAACACGCCACGCGCAGGCGCTATGCACACGTACTAGACGGAGCGAGTCAGTTTTGCTCCGGGTTCGTCGGTGAGACTCACTCTTCGTTGAGACGGGATCAGGAGCAGTCGAAGCTCAATCCTCATAGAGTCATTGGTTGATACCTTTGTACATTAAACATAGAATATATTTCGTTGTAATACAACTTAGAGTATACACATTAAATTACCTATACTGCTCCTCGGCGACTTCCTTGAATTCGGGCGCGAAACCACATACATCTTACAACTTCAGAAGTGGGATCGGAATCGGCGTTTTCCTCTCGGTAGATCAAGATCGGAGTTTTTCTCTCGGTGGATCGGAATCGGCGTTTTCCTCTCGGTAAATCAAGATCGGAGTTTTTCTCTCGGTGGATCGGAATCGGCGTTTTCCTTCGGTGGAACAGATCGTCGTTTTCTTGGGACGAACCGGCCGTTGTTCTCCTTCTTAGTTCGATCGGCGTTTATAACGAGACGGTCGTATATGGTCGGAACGAGAAGGTACCAGGTAATGGATCGTCCGAGCCTTGAGCAATTTAATCTGCAGGAACTCAGGGAAGAAGCACGCAAGTACAAGCTTTCTACAACAGGTGACAGAAATAAATTATTAGATACGATCATGTCGCATCTGGAAAGAGCAGCGCACTCCAACGTACCTGAAGACGATACGGACGACTCAGGGGACCTATCTGGAGAGACCAGTGTTCCACGAGTACCGTTGGTTACAGGACACGATCAACCGGTAACGGCAGGCATGTTGCAGCTCATGCTGTCCACAATGACGACGAGTATGGAAAGGATTCAAAGAGAATCGTAGCGGCAGCAGGCGCAGTTTCAACAGCAGCAGCAAATGCAGTTATCGCAATTGATACAGGCGTTGACCGCGCAGCAGCAAAGCGCGCCAGAAACGAGCGTAAGGAGAGACTTAGCTCCAGTTTCCGACGGCGCAGCGGCGACGCAAACACAGGCGGGATCATCGTCGAGATCTTCTCCGACGCACCTCAGGTCGACGGATGGGATTCCGACGGGGAACGCAGTCGCCTGGTTGTCGTCACAGATCCCAGAATTTGGAGGATCGGAGGAGGACAACGTCGCTGTATGGGTCCGTAAGGTGGACAAGGTAGCACAAGTCCACGGCGCTTCGGACGGGGTGACGTTGTTAGCAGCCTCTAGTCGTTTAGTAAAAGCGGCTCGTCGCTGGTACGAGATCCAGACCGGACCAGTGTTGGAGTCGTGGGAAGGTCTTCGCCACGAGTTGACGAAAATCTTCGAACGGAAGGTCCCTTTCTACAGAACGATGCAGAAAGTGGAGGCCAGACGATGGATGCACTCCAGGGAGACTTTCGACCAGTACGCGATCGATAAGTTGGCCCTGATGCACAGATTGGACATCACGGTGAGTGATTCCATCAATTTGTTGATCGGGGGAATCACGCAGCATTCACTCCGAGCCACGGCGCTATCGGTAAGGGAGGACACCCTAGACGGCTTCCTCGAGAGGATGCGTCATATCACTGAGGGCCTAGCAGACACGGAGCGCAAGCAGTCTGCGACGAATGGAACCCTGAACACAACAAAAGAAGCCTGTAAAAATTGTGGTAAGAGAGGCCATTCCCATAAGGATTGCAGGTCGGAGCCTACCTGTTTTCTTTGCAAGGGTAAGGGCCATCGCCAGTTCGATTGTCCGTCCAACAAGAAGAAGGACAATAGGCAGCCCATGACGGTAGTAAAACCGACAAAGGCAGCTAAGGTGACAGCAGCGGCTACCGTCGAGGACGAGACATCTTCGGAGGACGACATCGTCGCTACCGTCCAGGAGACGGGCACCAGGTTGGTGGTAGACAACCCATTGGTTCGAGTTAGTTCTATAAAAGGCGAGAATTGTAATTTAGTTGCGCTGATAGACACGGGAAGCCCTGTTTCTTTTATTAAGTCTAAAGTCTGCAAGAAAATTTTTCAACCGCTTAAAAATTTTATAATACCGTCTAACAAAAAGCTTAAAAATTTAAACGATAATCTTCTAAAAATAATCGGGAAAATTAAAGTAAATTTATCGATAGTACCGTTGGAAAATTTAAATTTTCAAGTTGAATTATATATACTAGAGAATAATACATTCGAAGGTGACTTAATATTAGGAAGAGATTTCCTCGAAAGACAAAAACTTACCTTTGTCTATAATCCGTCCGCACAAGGTGATAAAAACAAAGCTAAAATAAACTTGTTTTCAGTCCTACCGCTTTGTATCGACGAAGAAATAATGGACTCAAAAAAACAAAAAATAAAAGCGATCAAAACAGACTTCGATGAAAAGTGTACAGAACAGTTAAGGAACCTTATCTTAGAAATAAATAATCAAAATATATCACCAGTCGATGATGACTATTCTGTTCATGTTAATATCCGAGATACTTCGATTTATGCGTATGCACCGCGTCGTTTTGCACACGCTGAGCGTCTAGAATTGCGTAAAATTACTGATGATTTACTGAAGCGAGATATAATACAACACAGCGTTTCTCCATATTGCGCAAGAATAGTTCCGGTTAGAAAAAGAAACGGATTATTAAGATTATGTGTCGATTTAAGACCGCTTAATTCTAGAATAGAAAAACAGAAATATCCATTTCCGATCGTAGAAGATTGTATTACACGATTAGGAAATAAAACAGTTTTCACACTCTTGGATTTGCGAGATAGTTTCCATCAAATCAAAGTTCATAAGGATTCAACTAAATACTTTTCTTTCGCAACTCCGGATGGGCAGTTTGAATATAAAAGATTACCTTTTGGTTACAGCGAAGCACCAGCTGAATTCCAAAAAAGATTAGTTCAAATTTTAAGCCCATTAATTAGAGATGATAAATTATTAGTTTACATAGATGATGTACTGATTCCAACAGAAACTATCTCACAAAACCTCGAAATTTTAGAACAAGTCCTTTTAATTCTTAAAAGATACAATTTTGAATTAAATCTAGAGAAGTGTAAATTCCTCAAGAAAGAAATAGAGTTCTTAGGATATTTAATTACGGATAAAGGAATCACGCTTAGTCCAAAACATATCGAAGCGATTAAAAATTTTAAACAACCATCTAATGTTAAAGAAGTCCAGCAATTTTTGGGTTTAACAAATTATTTCAGAAAATGGATTGAGAATTACGCAATTAAGGCTAAACCGTTGCAGAACCTGTTAAGAAAATCAGAGAAATTTATTTTTCATAAAGAGTGTATAGAATCTTTTGAAGTACTCAAAAAACATCTCACCTCATCTCCAGTGTTGCGTCTATATGATCCAGCTGCAGAAACGGAACTGCACACCGATGCTTGTAGCATGGGACTGGGGGCGATTCTTCTCCAAAAACAGAAGAATAACTCCTGGGCTCCAGTGGCATATTTTAGCCAAGGCACAAATCAAGCCGAGGCACGTTATCACAGCTTCGAATTGGAGATGCTCGCTATTGTCCGCGCTATAGAAAGATTTCATTTATATTTATACGGTTTAACATTCACAATAGTGACTGATTGCGACGCTCTGGTTTACGCCATTAATAAAGCAAATTTAAACCCCAGAATTGCTCGATGGACACTTACCTTGCAGAATTATAATTTTAAAGTCACACATAGGCCAGGCAAACGAATGGCACACGTAGATGCCTTGAGTAGAAGCGTAAACTACGTTAACGCCATGCCAATAGAAAGAGAGCTTGAATATCGTCAACTCTCGGATCCGAAAATTCTGCAAATAAGCAAAGAATTAGAATTAAAAAAAAATGATAAATTTGTGTTAATAGATGGTTTGGTATATAGAAAGGATAAAGATTCTTCGAGATTTGTCGTTCCAGAAACTATGATTATGAATCTATTAAAAATCTATCATGACGAGATGGCTCATTGTGGTATTGATAAAACATTGGAGGGTTTAAAACAGAACTATTGGTTCGCGAATATGCGTAAAAGAATAATCGATTATATTGATAACTGTATTACCTGTGTAATCTCAAATAGCTCTACGAATCGTTTAGAAGGAGAGACCCATCTCTACCCTTCACCAAAGTTTCCGTTAGAGACTCTCCACATAGATCACTTTGGACCGTTGCAGGAAACTGCAGATAAATACAAATACATATTAGTAATAGTAGATTCATTTACTCGATTCACATGGCTTTGTGCGACAAAAACGACAAATTCTAAAGAAGTAATAGACCATCTACAAAATATTTTCAATATGTTCGGTAAATGCTCAGAAATTGTCTCCGATAGAGGTACAGCTTTCACCTCGAAAGAATTTATAGAATTTTTAAATCAAGAAAACATTAAACATAGAAAAATAGCTGTAGCATCCCCTTGGGCAAATGGGTTAGCGGAGAGAATCAACAGATTTTTAAAGAGCTCTTTAACTAAACTTTTAAATTCGCCAAACGAATGGAAAAACAAACTAGGCAAAATGCAATACATCATAAATAATACTTACCATTCTGGGATAAAGTCTAGTCCTGCTCGTCTATTGTTGGGAATAGATCAACGTAGTCACACAGACTTCCCACTAACTCAATTCACCAAAACTCTTACAGATATAGATGAAAATCTAGAAAAATTAAGAGAATCAGCTAGAGACACTGCACAACAGACTAATATTCTGATCAAAAATTATAACAAATTATATAAAGACAAATATTGTAAAAAACCGACGTTATATAAAGAAGGCGATTTAGTTATGATCAGGAATACTAGAATTAAACTGGGTGAAAATTCCAAATTTAAACCGAGCTATAAAGGCCCATATAAAATAACCAAAAGCTTGGGCAATAACCGATACGTGGTAAAAGACATACCTGGATTTAATCAGGGCCCGAAACCCCTTGATACGATCCTATCCTCGGACAAGATCAAGCCGTGGATCTCTATGGCGTCTTCAACACAAAATTGTTAACTGTAATAAAATATAGAATTAAATAAGGTATAAATAGGTTAATAGAATTATGTAATCAATCATATTATAAATACCTGTATAAGTATAAGCTAGCGTAGCGTGTAGAAATGTAACTCTCGTACACGATCACGATTTTAATTTTAGCGGCAACTTCGAGACGAAGTTGATGTCAGTATGGCCGAACTGTAAGGCCACCGGAACCAGCTGATACGCCAACACCATCGGATCTAGGTGATATACCGGCGCTACTGGCAACACGCCACGCGCAGGCGCTATGCACACGTACTAGACGGAGCGAGTCAGTTTTGCTCCGGGTTCGTCGGCGAGACTCACTCTTCGTTGAGACGGGATCAGGAGCAGTCGAAGCTCAATCCTCATAGAGTCATTGGTTGATACCTTTGTACATTAAACATAGAATATATTTCGTTGTAATACAACTTAGAGTATACACATTAAATTACCTATACTGCTCCTCGGCGACTTCCTTGAATTCGGGCGCGAAACCACATACATCTTACAATAACTACTCAGCGCGAAAATTACTCGAAAAAGAAAAACACGTTTTCGACGAATACACGACACGTGTTTACTCGACGGTGGCAAGCAGTCGACTGACTTGATAGGTTATTGTTATCACGACAATCCCGTAACCAATTGAAAGTGGCTGCGTTCAGCAACAGAGCAGATCAGTGAGCGCTTAGTGATTCTTTTATTTAATTGGTTTCTGCACTTAGATCCAACGAAGATCTAAATGCAAGAACCAATCATATTAAAGAATCACTAAACGCTTACTGATCTGTTCTGTTTGCTGAACGCAGCCAATGTCAAACGTGAACGTACGATGATTTGAAGCCTCAGAATTAAAAACTGAATTAAAAACTGAAAATATTAATTAATATAACTTTGAAAATAGTCTTTTCTTCGCCAGTGTTGCGGAATCTATCATAAATTTGGCAAAATAGGCCTGCTGTAACCCCAGGAGCTCAGTCTTGGTGCATCTCTACGTGCACACTGTCAAGTCACAGCCTGATTATCGGGAACAGTGCTTTAGTGACGTTGTAAGACTTCTCAACAAACCATCACTTGCGCGTTTCTTC
Source organism: Crematogaster levior (assembly GCA_901521435.1). NCBI lineage: Eukaryota > Metazoa > Arthropoda > Insecta > Hymenoptera > Formicidae > Crematogaster > Crematogaster levior. The sequence goes on from CABEGB010001074.1 coordinate 59,475, forward strand.
TCATTGTCTGCTCACGCCTAGTCTATCTCAGGGAAAGAAGGGATTTCTCGCGACCCCTTGAGCGCGAATTCGCCATCTCTAGGCTAACGGCCCGGCCCGCTCAAGCCCCTCCGCGGCCTCCCACCACCACTGGGGGGCGCGGGCAAATCAGTGTGATTTCGAGTGTGTCCTGCAACGGATCGGTCTCTCGTGAGTTGTTCTGCACACCGGCGTCTCAAGTTTGGATAAACCCCAGGAGCTCAGTCTTGGTGCATCTCTACGTGCACACTGTCAAGTCACAGCCTGATTATCGGGAACAGTGCTTTAGTGACGTTGTAAGACTTCTCAACAAACCATCACTTGCGCGTTTCTTCTCATTGTCTGCTCACGCCTAGTCTATCTCAGGGAAAGAAGGGATTTCTCGCGACCCCTTGAGCGCGAATTCGCCAATTTTCCCAACATTTGGTCCTTCGAGTTGGATGCAAGTGGCGGTGAGCTCAAAACCGAGGCTTAGTGGGAGAATAGTGCTCAATCGGACAGTGTGCAAGTGGCTTCTAGAACCTTCCGCTAACGTGCCCTCTTGCCACGTGATCCGGGCGTGTAGTTGCCCGCATTTGTTTAGTGTTTCTGCGCATCATCGCCTTCGGTATTGCTCGTGTGCTGACGTTCCTACGCAGTGTGCGCGTTATCGTGACGTTTCGCATGGACGCTCGGTCTCAGCCGTCTTTCTCTGGTGTTCTCTCAGAGTGTCTCTCACCATGGTCGACTCTGACAAGGCGTCTGCAGTGGTGACGGACGAAAAGGAGGTCGCGCTGGAGCGCCCCTCCGCGGTCTCGCTCAGTGTGCCAAGTGCGGTTAGCTCGCGAAGTGGCAGCTCATCCTCCGGGAGGATGCGACACACGTTGCCAGTGCGTCTCTCCACGGAACTCACCCTCAAGGTCCGTTCGCAAATGAGTCGGCTCACCACGCTGAGAGCTTTGGCCGACGGTCTTCCACAAGATGCCAGCTCCACCTCGTTGACAGAATTGACCTCCGTGGCCGCTCAGGTGGAAGAGTTTCACAAGGCATTTCAGAAAGAGCATGCCTATTTTGAAGTGACGTGGCCTGAAGCTCACCTGGATCACGAGTACTTCAGCTCTGAAGCGTGCATCAGCAGGAGGCGTGGTGAATGCGCGAATGAAGCTCAACCGACTCAAACATGCCGTCTCAACCGTGCTCACCGAAGAACTCACTCGTCAGCAGGGATCAATTCAGCCTTGCCATCCTCGGCTACCGGACATCAAATTGCCCAAGTTTACTGGCAATTACTCCGATTGGCCATCTTTCAGAGAGCTCTTCTCATCTGTGGTTCTTGACAATCCACGCCTGAACAGCGTTGAGAAACTTCACTATCTGCGTGAGTGCATGCAGAGCTCAGCTGACCAGCTCATCCGAAGCTTCACGCTCACCGGTGACTCACTTCAACCATCTTGGGAGATGCTCATTGCACGTTATGAAAACAAGAGGCTCATCATACAGTCTCACTTGGATAGGTTGTATGATCTTACACCAAAAAATGCGGCGTCGCTCACTAAGCTTGTCACGACGCTCTTGGAGTCACACAAGGCACTCGAAACGCTTGTGCCTTCCCAATCGTTGTGTGACTGCATGTTCATCCATCATGCGGCTAGGTATCTGGACAGCGACACATAGAAAGCCTGGGAAACTTCATTAGGGTCTTCTTCCGAGTATCCCAAGTTTGCACAGTTTGAGGCATTTCTCAACTCCAGGGCTCGAGCTTTGGAGAGAATCGAAGCCTCTGTGAGTCAATCGGGCGGCTCATCCACCAGGTCTCCGGGCTTTTTTTTTTGCGGAGGAGGGCAAAATCTTCTGTGCACGGCGCTTGATTCAGCGACCGAGAGGTCAGATACCCCTCCGTCCCCGGCACAAGGCCGAAAGACACCCGGGTGCCCGTACTCCCGGGTAGTGTGGGATTCGATCATCGGTACATCGCCAGGATTCTACCGTGATCGCCTTATCCACTAAAAACTCCTCCTCAGGCCTTAAGCCTTACCTGTGAGTACGGAGGGAATCCTGGAAACTTTGTACGTATGCATCAGTAATTCCCACCCTCGCTTGGAGCCACGCTCCCCCCCCCCCCTATATTTGGGAACCTATACTTGCTCTTATGTACCTTTGTACCTTACTTCCTTAGTTCTTTATTCTGTATCCGCGCGCCCCTGCATGCGCGCACCCGCACGCCCCGAGATACGCAATCCCGCCCGCCGCGTTACACATACAGCTTGCTATATGCCAACCCGCGGGCACACGCGCACCCGCACACGCACGCGCACACACGCGCGCGCATGCTTACAGTACCTTCTTAATTATCCTTTCCTTTAAGGGGGGGGTCAGGGGAGTAGGAGGGCGGTGACAGCGGTATCCGCTGCCGCGCCCTCTCAGCCTCCTCCTTCGCCCCCATCACTGCCTCACAGAACCCTACCAACGCGTTCCATCCCTCGCGCGTGGCCATCGCATTTCCTATTAAGGGGCCTAGCTCCAGGTTTGGGCCTATCGTTGCTACCAATCTCTCTCTCTGTGTCGCCCACGCAGGGCACTCCGCAAGTGTGTGTAGTGCACTGTCCTCCTGGCCCGTGCAGTGCGAGCACCCAGGAGACTCGGCCTTGCCTATTCTATAAAGGTACGTGTTGAAACACCCATTCCCCGTAATCATTTGCGTGGTCCTAAAGGTGAGTCCACATCCTGATCTACCAAGCCATCTCCTCATACGTGGGACCAGCGCTTCCGCGACCCTGGCCCCTGGGCCATTCTGTTCCGCCCCTCTCAGTCTAGACAGCCACTCCGCGACAGCCCGGCTTCTCTCCTCCTCTCTTATGGTACTCCTAGCCCTCTCGGTGAAGGGTTCTTGGTCGTTCTCTCTCGCCCTACGACTGCGCAAATAAACCCTGCGGTGCCTCTTGGCCACGATGTCCGCTGGTATAATTCCCGACAATATGGCAGCTGCCCTATGCGACACCGTACGATAAGCCGATATTACTCTTAACGAGATCTTTCTTTGTACTCTTGCAATGCTATCTCGCAGGTTTCTGTCCTCGCACACCGCTCTGGCCCACACGGGGGCCCCGTACATGATAATCGCTTGCACTACTTCCGCATACAGCCGCCTCCGCTGCTCACTCGGCCCCCTCAGGTTAGACATAATCCTGTTTAGTGCCGCCGCCACCCTTTCCGCTTTCGGGAGCACTCGTCGGAAATGCTCCCGGAACCTCCACCGACTGTCCAAAGTGATCCCCAAGTAGTTTATACTCCGTCCTATTTGCACCCGAATTCCTCCGACGCGTAGTTCTCCTTCGGGTATCGGGCCCGAATCCCCTACGAGGACCATGGCCTCGGTTTTAGGGAGGGCCACCTCCAAGCCCAAACTGTCTATTTCCCTTATAATCATGGCAAGTGCCACTTCCGCCCTAGCTACCGCGTCCCTGAAAGAAGCTCCGCCCACGATCACAACGGTATCGTCCGCGTAGCACACCGTGCGGCATCCCGCTGGGAGTCGGATCCGCAGAACCGAATCATACGCAACGTTCCACAGGGTCGGTCCGAGAACCGAACCCTGCGGAACCCCCCGCGTGATCCGCCGCGTGCGCACCTTGCCCGTGTTGTCCACGTATGACAGATGTCGTCCTTTCAGGTAACTGTTGATAATTGCCCTTATATAGCCCGGAGCTCCCTTCCCCGCCAGCGCCCGGTGTATCGCCGTCCATGGAATTGTGTTAAATGCATTCTTAATATCCAGCCCAACTACCAGTGCCGTGCCCCCCTCGTCCAGTATCCGTTCGACTGTCCTCTGGAGAGCCCCCTCGTGGTGTACCACCTTGTCGTGGTGAGGGGGCCTGGGAAGCCCTGGGGCTCCTGGTTGTAACTCGGACATTTTAAGTGGCGACATGGAGCTGGGGGGCTCCCACCAAGAGTGCACCGTTTCCCCGGTCCAGGGAAACGCAGTGCCTCTTTGCACAATCGAACCCCACGTGGGTAATGTGATAAACATATCCGCCCTCGTTCCTGAGACAGGGCTTCATTGATGTGCTAGCGCACTAAGTGTGATGCTTGTGGCAAATGACCAAACGAAAGAAGTAGTGCTGCAAAACTGAGAGGCACGGATCTCAGTAACGAGATAAATGATAATACTTATGTATTAAATGATTTGAAGGATCTATGTGCAGAGAGGCACATCCTAACCTTCGTGGATCATGCCATCGTGATTTTGGCCGCCTCCGGGCGCGCCGAGTCCGGTGTCGTGATCCTCCTTTACTCCAACATCCCAGACCCGCCTATCCTAACCGATGGTCGATCACGCCACCGTGATGTTGGCCGCCGTCAGGCGCGCCGAGTCCGGTGTGATTGTGATCCCATCAATCCTAATATCCTTTCTTTCCGCCCATAAAGGGTCAGGGCGTATGCCAGGCGGGCATGTGTGGGCAGGCCTCCCCGTAGTTCCCCGTGGACGCGACACGAGCGGTTCAGTTCGCTCAGGTCACGACTAAACTGCCCATCCTGTGACTCGTCCCACAGGCGCTGCTGGGTTTTTCCCGTCGTTGCCCGACCCTTGGGTTTCCCTGGATATGGCATAGATAACGTGGAGTTACTATGTTAAGAGGCCTAGCCTCATGCGTATGCCCTAAAGGGCGAGGTAGCATGCCCCGTCAATCTTCGGGTTGGCGGGACTTACATCGATGTCCTCTGGAGAGCAAACACCGCGTCCACCGTTGACCGGCCTCTCCTAAACCCATACTGGTGGGTTGATAGGCCGTTCGATATCTCCATGAATTCCTGTAGTCTGGCTACTATAACTCTTTCGAAAAGCTTTCTCCCCTCGTCCAACAGACATATGGGTCTGTATGACGAAGGGGGGCCGTCCGGTTTGCCCGCTTTCTTGAGGAGGACAAGCTTAGCCTTCTTCCAGGGTGCCGGGAAGTGCCCTCTCCTGAGGCACTCGCTGAAACAACGGGCCCATCGCCCGGCCAACAGCCCGAGAGTCCCAATGACCACTCTATCATAAATGCCGTCTGGCCCCGGCGCTCTTCCGCCGCGAATCCTACCGGCTGCTTTCTCGACCTCTCGAGCCGACACCGCCATGTCGGGATCCCAGGCCACAACCAGGTTCCGCTCCTGCGCGGTTGGTCCCGCCGGAAAGAGATGCCCAATGATCCTGTCGACCTCGGCCCTAGACAGTGTTTCGCAAATCGGCGGGCCAGTTGACTGGAGTTTCTTCAGAACTAATTTGTAGGGTTTCCCCCAAGGGTCCCCTTCTACTGTGGCAATCACCCCATGCCTTCTTCTTTGCTTTCAAGATGGCCCCCCTCAGCGTTTTCCTCGCCTCTCTTAGCTCTCTATCCAGGTGTCTCTGCACCTGGGGGGTAGCTTTTCCCCTCGCTCTTGTAGCCTTCCTCCAACAGCGCGTCGATACTTTCCGCAGCTCTGCCACTTCGCTGTTCCACCAGTACGTAGACTTCCGACCTCTCGGTCCAACGGATCGCGGCATGGCGGCGTCTGACGCCTGGTGCAGGGTGTTGTTGATCCACCTGGCCATTTCTCCTCCGGTCATATCCTCGTTATCACGGGTGGCCCACAGCCTCGTCTCGATGCCCGCGCGCAACCAATCCATGTCTATCTTGCCCCACGGAGCCGCGCGCAACCAATCCATGTCTATCTTGCCCCACTGCCACTTGGGGAAGACATTTCTTCTTCTTCCTGCTCGGCTTTTCTCCGGAGTGTCTCGCACGGAGCCAAGCTTAACGGTCAGATACCTATGATCTGAGAGTGTCTCGGTCTCTTTATCGACGCTCCATTCCACCACTAGTCTCGCCGCCGCTGGGTTCGCCCATGTCAGGTCCACCACCGACCTACCCCTAGGATGCACGCACGTGGGGGTCATATCCACTTTCAAGAGGCACATTCCACAACCCGCGGGCCAGTCTGCCAATCTGTCTCCCCTGCTGTTGATCCTTCTGTCCCATTGCCGGGATCTAGCGTTAAAGTCCCCGGCAATGAGGAGCGGTCTTTGTCCATATCTCGCCACCACCCCACTAAAGTCGTCCAAATGGCCCTCGAACTGCTCCTAGAGGGGGGATGTGTGCACCCGCAACTACTATCCCCCCCCATTCTACTACTACGTAGCTCGGCCCTTTCTCGAGGAGTTTGCAGCCGTTGTTGTCATCCGCACCTGGCCACCATATGGCGACCAGTGGGGGATCGTCCGCTGCAGCCCACCATCGTGGATCATCCGGTACAAAGTACGGCTCTGCTATCAACCAGGGAGGCTCCAGTTTCCCGCATAGTCTGCAGGAGGAGATCTTGTGCCCCCCTGGCGTGATTCGCGTTAAACTGCATCAGCTGGCGCACCTGTTGCATCGTGGTCCGCTACCTCCATCGCTTCCTCTGCGATCCTCCGCCTCGCAGTTGTCCTCGGCCTTTCATCCCTGGCGGGCGGGCAGGGCGGGCACTCTCTGCCGCCCGCCCGGTGATCCGCTCTCATCCCACGCTCCGCGCACACCGGGCATCTCGGTCTTTCCCGACAACTAGATGCTGTGTGACCCGCTTCCCCACAGTTGTAGCAGCAGGTACTGCGGTCAACTGTGCTGGGGCATTTCGGTCTTGTGTGCCCCACTGCCAGGCACCTGTAACACTGCAGCGGACGTCGCTCGAGCAGAATCACTCTTGCCGACGTCCACCCGATGCGCAGCCGCCCCTTCTCTGATGCCCTGAGCGCGCACTCAAGCGGGCACCGTGCCCAGACCGACCCGAGTTCGTTTCGTCCGGTTCTCACGTCCCCTATTCGTATCTCCGACGTGTCAATGCCCCCGATCATGGCAAGGGCATTCACAACTTCCTCCGGCAGTATCAAGTCGTCCAAGTCTAATATCCTTAGCTCTGCCCTGCGGGTTGGGCGAGTTACCCGGACACCCTGTCCTCCTAGAGACCCTATAATAAGAGTCTGGCGAACGCGATTGTCTGACATTTTTCGTCAAAATTGTGTGAGAGAGAGAAAAGTATGTGCTATCTCGCTTTATAGTGTAAAGTGTGTAAAGGTGGTAGCTCTATATGCTTTATAGTTTTTGCCTAACATAAGTAAACACGTGCTGCGTAGTCTTTTTCGCAAAAAATTTCGTGAAATAAATACAATAAAACTTGAGAAAATTTTATAAAAATGGTTGGATGCGCAGTTCCTTTTTGCTCTAATTCGTCGACAAAGGGCTACACAATGAAAGTGTTCCCTAGGGATCCACAACGTCGAACCAAATGGATTGAAAATGTGGGTCGCAATAATTGGACACCCACAAATAATTCTTATTTATGCGAGGTAAAATTCTTTATAAATTTACTATAATAGCTTTATAATATAAATTTTATATATAATGTAATTGTACATAATGTGTCATATATCTTTCTTGTGCACGGAATGTTAGACAAGGATAAATAATATAATATGTACATCCTGATGTGAAAAGTTATGTATTATTTTATATTAATAGAAACAGTAATTAACGTATTAGTTTCATCTCAAATATATATTAAAGTTCTCTTTTCAAATATATATCACATATATCACTTGCATAGTTTAGCTAAAAAGAACAGCTTTATTAATCTATATATAATTACATTATATGTATTGATGATTATAAATTAAATTTGTTTTGTCTCTTTCTATAGTAAGAAATAATATATAATTACTATTTTTTATATTTTTTTTAAATTTAAAAAGAAAACATTAAATAATTACAGTTTAGGTATATGTAATCAGTTACATAAGATCAAGTAACGTGAGTTATTTTAAAACAACTTCTTTTCTTGCTTGTCTATTCTCTGTATATAAGATTTTTATGTATGTGATACTTTCCTTGCTTAAATATGATCTATTTATTTTTAGCATGTAAAATTAGTATTAAATGTTCTTCACAAAATAAAGTTATTAATTTTTTTATTTTTTAATTATTTCTTATTGTTAACTCATGAACAAATAATATTCATATTATATATGCTTGTAAATATATGAAATAGAAATATGAATAGAAATTATTTTATTTATTTTAACTTTATTCTTTCAACTTTTAACTGTCTTTCAAACGTTTAACTGTTATAAAAATGATAAACACAATAACATTATTTCATTAATAATATTATTTTATTATAGGTGCATTTTGCTCCTGAAATGTGGGAGCAGAGAATTGATGATAAAAAAAAATTAAAACCAAACGCAATACCAACTATCTTTAGTTATTTTATAAAAGAGAAAGTATTTAAAGATCCTACAGAGATATATTATTTAGGAAATCCATCTGAAGAAGAACTTCCTGATATTCAAAATAATCGAGATGAAGATCAAGATAAAGTAAGTATAAGATAGTGAAATAAATAACAAATATATTTAAACATTTTTATGTATAAATATTATATTATATATTTTGTGTTAATTTTAGATAACTATGAATGAAACTTTCAACTCTAATAAACCTGAAGAAGAGCATGGCACTGTTTGTAATGAACAAGATATTCCATATGAACAAGATGAAAATGCAGAAATAAGTATGGGATAGACTAAAATCAATAAATTAAATATATTAATATGTTTCTTTATGTACAAATGTTACGTGTTAATTTTAGATTACTGTAAATGAAACTCTCGACTCTAGTAAATCTGAAGAAGAGCATAGCGTTGTTTATGATGAACAAGATAAAAGTGTAGAAGTGAGTATAAGGCAGTTAGATCAATAAAAAATAAAATATACTTAAATGTTTCTTTATGTATAGGTATTGCATTATATATTATGTGTGTTAATTTTAGATGGTTACTAATGAAACTCTTCAACCTAGTACTTCGACAAGCAATAGAGTATGTACTTGCAAGAAAAGTATGACAGTAAAACTCCGTTATGCTAAAATTGTTGCTAATTTACGCAAAAGATTTAAAGCTGTTAAATATCAAAATAAATTATTGAAAGATAGAATTAATAACGACAAGTATAAACAAGCTTTAGAAAAGATATTAACTGACAATCAAATCAAAGTTTTATGTAGTGGAAAAAAAGCCGTTATTGGTCAAATGAAACTGTGCAACAAGCTCTTAAACTGAAACTTACTTGCGGCACTACTGGCTATGAACAGCTTCTTCAGCTAGGAATGCCACTTCCAAGTCTCCGCATTTTAAGAGAAAAATTAGAAGACTTTAAATTTGAAAGTGGTATCTCTAATGAAATGTTCGAGTTTTTAAAATTTAAAGCGTTTTCATTCCAAGACACTGATAAGGAGTGCGGATTAGTTTTAGATGAAATGAGCATAACTCCGAAAATTGTTCATGATCCTTCAACCAATACAAGGCTTGGAAATATAACATTTCCAAATCAAATAGGTATAGCTACACATGTTTTGACATTTATGATTGTAGGTACAGCTAGCAGGTGGAAACATGTTGTAGGTTACTTTTATACTGGTGATTCGTTTGACGGAAAAGTTTTGAAAAATATCATTTTTCAGATAATAAAAAAAACTGAAGAAATTGGTCTCCGCATTAATTACATAACCTCCGACATGGGTCCTGGGAACATGAAATTCTGGAAATGCTGCGGCATTAATGTGGGACGGTATTGCGAACTTGTAAATTATATATCACATCCATCCTGTTCTAATAGACATTTATATTTTATTGCGGATGTACCACATCTGTTGAAAAACTTAAAAGAATCATTGATTAATAATAAATTTTTTATTTTGCCTGAAGATTTTGTAATAAAGTATAACTTACCATCCAATAAAGTTGAAATAGCACATTTTATTGAATTAATTAAATCTCAAGAAAACTTAGAATTTCTTTTAGCACCCAGATTACGTATTAATGATATTCAAAATAATAATACTTTTAGTAAAATGAGAGTAAATAAGGCAAAAAATGTGTTTTCAACTGATGTAAGTAGTACTTTAGAATTTCTGGCAGACGAAAATCATAAGCCGGAATTTTTAACAACCGCATGGTTCGTTAAAAGTATCTCTAGATGGTTCACATTAATGACCTCAAGAAACTGTAATGTAGCTTTAGGTTTAAAAAGCAAAGAAAAATATGATGCTAATGTTACTTTCTTGCGTGAAATGATAAATCTTTTTGAAAAAATAAAAATAGGTAATAAAGATATCTTTAAACCTGTGCAAAGAGGAATCATACTTTTTACGACGTCAGTTCTAAATCTTGTAAAATATCTTTTAAAAGACTGTAATTTTAAGTTTGTCCTCACTGGTCGTTTTACGCAAGATTGTTTGGAAAACTTACATTCACTTTTACGTCAAAAAAATGTAATTCCGGATTGTTTGCAATTTAAAAATAATTTAAAGCTTATTGCTATAGCAATGTACATGAAAGCAATAACAACAGGAAATTATGACTATGATGATAGTGAATATCTTTCTGATTTTTTAGAATATTTATCAGAGAAACGTAAAAAAGGAAATAAATCTGATTCTTTTGTTTCATCTATAATTATAAATAACATTCCTCCTTTTGATAATAAAATAATCAAATATAATAAAAAAGAAATGAATTCTTTATTTAATATTGCAGGATACTGCGTAAAATCTGTAAAAAAAACATGTAAAACATGCTGTAATTGCATACAATCCATCGGTTCAAAAACACCGTTAAACTATATTACAGTTTCTAAACTTACAAGACTTAGATGCTACAATGTAAATACATTATTTTTTATTAATAAACAAACATTTACATTATTCCTAAAATTAGAGAACATTTATAGGCATTACAGCCCTTATTTCGATATGATGCGTGATGTCAATTTACATAAATTTTTATTTGATAAGTTTAATACTATTTCGGCAAATCAGATTCCAAATTGTCACGACTTGCGTCAAAAATTAATGAAAAAATTTGCAACGGTTAGACTAAAATTTAAAAATAATCATAAACAATCTTCTTTATTTAGTCGTAAATATTACGATAGTAAGTCAATGGCGATGTATCATGGTTTTAAGTAAAATTGTCCAAGGAAAACAGAAAGTCAAAACATAATTTAACAGTCAAAATAATAATTTAACATCTAAAAAAAAGACAAAAAACGTCATTTTTTGATCAATATAATGTCAAATTATTTTGACATAATACTAACCTTTTTTGACTTTTTGTTTTCCTTGGAATAAAAACTTTCCTTTTAGACACAAGTTGATACAAGTTCTTTATTATTCATTGAAAAAAAGGTAAAAATGTATAAGTATGATTTTCATTGATTGCTTTTCTTTGAGAAAACACGTGTTTTATTTTTTATTTATTAAATATTAAGGATTTAATGAAGTCTGTGTCTTCTAAAAAAAAGCAACCAATGTGCTTCATTTCATTTTATAATTTTCTCTAAATTATTTTCGCCAAATATTTTGTTTTACTTATTATTTTGTTTTATATTCCAAAAATGTAACAAAATAAAACATAGCAATAAAACAAATAACAATAAAACATTACAATTTTAATGATTTGAATCTTAAATATATACATTTTTACAAAAATATATTTCAAACAAATGGCGCGAATTGACGAAAAATGCCGGACCAATCACAAAGTGGCTACACGTTCGCCAGACTCTTATTATAGGGTCTCTATGTCCTTCTAGCGTCTCTCGCAGCCGTTCCGCCAATTGGTTGGCCTTTTCGGCAGTCTTTTCGCCTGGTATCTCGATCAGCAGACCCCCGGTCACTGTTCTACGGATCCTCGTGTCTTCGATTCCCAGTTCTGCTAGTGAGACCTTCTCCCTGGCTTGCTTCATGATATCCGCATAGGTTACCCCTGACTCCCCGCGTGTGATTGCCACCGCAGTCGTCCTTGGCACTCTCCTGCGCGGAGGAACTCTTCCTCCCTTAGGAGGATCACCGCGTGCCGTTGGTCGCGGTGTTTCCCCCACTATCATGGTAGGCCCCTCTCTCCTTCTTTCTTTCTTCCGTCTCTTTTTTCTCCCGGACGTCACACTCCACTCCCCTGATGGAACTTGCTGCGGCAAAATTGGGAAGACTTCATTCCTTTGCATCCTCTGTCTCCTTGGGTCTCCGGTTCCTCCTCTGGCGACTCCCCTGCTGGCGGAGGTCCCGCTTTGCACATCCGACGTTCCAAGATCCTCCGGCGGGTCGATTCTTCTCGACACCCCTTTTATAGGGGGACGATAGGCCGGAGGCATCCTCTCCGCTCTCGGTGGCCTCCTCTCCAGCCTCACGGGCATTCCCTCACTAACGTGGTGATGACTTTTCCCGCCTGTCCCCTCTTCGGAGCTGTCCGTTATCCTCTGCCTATTAGTCCGCACGTTTCTTAACTTCCTCTCCGGTGCTGGGGTGCGCTCCTCCGTGGAGTGGAAAACTTCCTCCTCCACAGGTTTGCTCAGCCTCCTTATTCTCGGCAACACCACTGCTCCCTTACTACTCACACGTGCTTTATTTTCCAAGCCTTCTTTAATTTTGTCTTTCAGCTCCTGGTTCTCCTTCTCCAGGGCTGTGCATCTCTCTCTGTATCGCTCAGTCTCCTCTGTTCCCGAGACTCGCATCACCATTCTTTCCATTGCAGCTTTTGCTAGGCGGATCCTCAATTTGATCCGCCTGTTAAGGTCACCCCTGATATTGGGCGACTTATATCGCGCTTCTTCCGCTTGATCCAATAGGCAGCAGACCTCCGCTGCCATTTCCGCGGCGGACATCCTCTCAAACTGCGCCACTTGGTTTTCGAAGTAGATCCTCTGTTCCGATGACATGGTCCCTCTTCCCTCTTTCGCAGGTGACCCTTTCTTCTTTTTCTGGGAGGCAAGGGTGAAGACCAAGTCTGAGACCGAACTATCGCGTCCCAGTGCCTCCTCATCCCACGCCGTTTTATATCTCGGGATTTTGGCTTTCGCCCTAGACTTCGCCTAGGTTCCTGATACTGAGGGCTGGACGAGACCTCCCGTTTCCTCTTATCTGCTCCAATGGCCGTATTGTTGGTGCCACTGTCCGAGCTCAGTTCCATTACTTCATTGGGCAACCCAGGAACATCACCCATCTCCTTGGATACTATTCTCATCCGAATGTCTACCTTCTCGTCTGTGATCACTCGTGGCATCGAGGTGCTCTCCTCTGTCCCGTACGGGTTTCCACTCGGATCCTTAGTTCCCGCAGCGATTGCACTATTGGTCGAGGAGCTCGCCGGCAACCCCTCGACTAGCCCTTTACATGATTCCGCCAAATGCGCCGACCTAGTGCGGACAGGGACTGTATCCGCACTCTGCCGGATCTCGGAGATCCGAACTTCCGGGGGGGTTTTATTCTTTTCCTTGTCCATATCCATAGTGTTGTACAGGCTTGATTTGCAAGGGTGGCCCTTCCCTTGCCTCGAAGAAACCAGCCTCGCTCCCCCGCTCGAGGACACGGGAGGTGGGTATCCAACCTGTCCTTTCCACTCGGAGAGGTGTTCGCTCCGCAAAGTCTTATCTATGCGCTTCGCGCATGGGCGCCGTGTGTGCCCAGAGCCAGCCGGCGGTAGTTGGCTCACGCGACAGTCGCCTCGTGGGATCCATTCCCACCCTCTCTGCGCTCCTAGTCCATTTAGTATAGAGCCTCGCTGACCGGGAGAAAAACTAGCAAAAACCCCGGCATGGTATGACCCTGCGTCAGCTGTTCCACGAGGACGTGTGATGGAGGCTTAATCTTCACGTAACGGCCAGGTGAAGCTACCCCGCTTTATGTTTGTGCCGCCAGGCCAGGAAAAAACGCCCATTAGGCTGAATCCGCAACGCGCACAATCCGGCGGGAGGAGGAGTCTTAGCAGTAGTTAGAGTAAGCCGATCCCCGATCCAAAGACGGGGGCGAGAGACGAGGAGAGGCAGGGGGTAGGCCGGAAATGGTGAGCCGCCCAAGCTTGACGCTAGGCGACGGCACCTCCGAATTTTTGCCTACCCCCCACCTCTCCTCGCCCCTCGCCCACCGTCTTGGATTGGATCTGATATCGGCTTACCAACACAAATTTTTGGCCCCCCTCTCACTTCACTCGCGATATCGCGGAAATGTGAAAAAACCGAAAAAGTGTTTCGCGCGCCTGCGCGTCACGGACGACGATGACGCTGAATTCCTCTCTCTTCGACACTCATGACAGCCTAGTAACGACTGAAATATAATCGCGTTTTTCGACTCTTTATTTCGGCAGGTTATGGGTCCACTACGATGAGTCATCGCGAATCGCGCGATTTCGCGCGCACGTCGATGACTCATCGCTACAGGGTAGCGGCTCCTCAAACGGAGAATGTAACTAATGTCAACGGAGTACTTTTTAACTTTTGGACTTCCTCTCTTCACCTCACTCCCCGCACCACGATGTGAAAAATCAAGGTCACCCCGAGGCGCGCGAAGCGCGCGTGGCGGTGCTCGCCGATGCTCGAGCTCGACTGACGCGAGAGAATAAAGGAAAAAGCAGAAAAGAACGCGTCGCCGTCGTCGTTGTTGCTATGCAAGACGAGGGGTGTTGCGGGGAGGAGACGAGGGAGAATCGTTCTTTGGACTTTATTAATCGCGATCGACGCGTCGTGCGCAAAAACCGCGATATCCGGGGTTGACGCGTCACCCGCGTCCGGTCGACGACGGACGGGAGCGTCGAGTCGACCGGACGGGGGAGTAATCGCGAATCGTCCGGTCGACGACGGGGATCGCGCGGGCGCGCGGATTTCGCCCCGCTATAAAGGGCGTCGTCGCGCGGGCGGAGTCATTTTTTTCTGGATGGATCGATCGAAAAAAACATCGATATTGAAACCGAAAGAGAAACCGCCGTTAATAGCTAATATAGTGGAAATCTTGTCAAAATGTCATCGAGAAAAGCGTCTGAAGTTTATCACATGGAACGTGGTGCATTATCATTTTCGAAGAGAGATCGGGCTTACGATCTTCGACGACAAAATGTTGATTGAAACGCTCCACAGTCGGCGATATGAAGAAATGCGAAGAAAATGGGCGGATGAACAAAGAAGAAGAAAAACAACGAGAGGAAAGCATTGCGAATATCAATGAGGAATCAGGTGAAAGCGTCGATCTGTATTGTTAGGAAAAAATATTGTCGTCCGAAAACTCCCGTGACGAATCGAATTCTTCGAATTTTGGCGACGACTTGATTATTTCAGGTAATATCGAATTTTGTTACGATAACGATAAATCGAGTATATCTTGCGTAAGAGTCTATAAAGATTATTACGAATATTACGCAATAGCGTCCAGGAAGGACTCTCGGTGGAATCTCGCGACGTATCCCTATCTTAGAGAGATCGGATATCAGTGTTCTCGAGAAGAAACGTGGATTGCAAATTCGATCGCTCATAGTAGAAGAGCGATCGATTATATGGATAGAATTCCCAAAAAAACATTTAAAAATAAAAGTAAGAGAGATCCTCGTTATAAATTTAATAAATCGATATACGAAAGAGTGAAGTTTACAATTCCTGAGGATAGTTATGAAAATAGCGCGTGATTCGACTGCCAACTCGACGAAGAAAAAACATCGTGTGGTTGAAAGTACTCTTCGAGGAAAAAAGTGTTGTGCGATACAGAGGTATTAAAAAATTTTATTAAATAAACGAAAGCATGGATAACGAGGAACGGGATATTATCGAGCTCGCCACGAGCGTAGACTCGGTGGAGGCGTATCGCGTTTGGGAGCAACGATGCCATGAGTTTCTTGAATCTCTGCGAGAGAGATGTCGGAATGGACGCCAACGAATGAACACAGGAATGGTGAATTCTTTGATCGCGCGCATAGCGCGATTGGAGGGACTGAGGAATACTCTTGTGGTACGTTTCGTGCATCAAGGCGCCGGTCTTGGTACGTCCAGAGGATTGTCATGGTCCGAGATCGAAACGGCATTTCGTCGACGCGTCCTGACTGGAGCCGTCGTGAATTCGAGTTACATCGAACTTCGAAGATTTCTAGCCGACGCTAGGGATATGGTGGTCGATCGAGTGCGCGAAAATCTCGAGAGACACTCGTGTTTGAAAGTGAACACGGTTTTCAATGGCAAATTCGTCGCGTCCAATAAGATTGCTGTTAAGAGTATTGCTACGAGGAATCGTCAGCTATTCGGTATGTCCGATTTATGGGAGTGGTACGATACTTACGTGATCGATGCCATTTTAACCTCTCTCGATGAATTTCAAGAACGCGACAGTGGGTGGGCGTTGTCGCGTATATTGAATTTGATCGTGAATGTGAACAAGTGTAATCCCATGCATGCAGGATGTTGGATAGATGTGCCGCCTTTCATACGCTTGAAAAAAGCCGTGGTTAACGTTAAAACGACGGATAATGCGTGCTTCGCGTGGTCGGTAGTCGCCGTCTTGTATCCTGCCGAAAGAAATGTGTCCAGAAGCACCTCGTATCCTAACTATTCGACGGTATTGAATCTCGACGGGATCGAGTTTCCCGTGTCGTTGAAGCGAATAACAAAATTCGAACGTTTGAACGACATATCGATAAATGTATTCATCGTTCGAGAGAAAAAGTGTAACGGTAGTAAGATCGTTCCTCTTAGACTCGCCGAATGCAAGAGGAACAGTCACGTAAATCTGTTGTATTTGACGGATTCGCGACACGACGGTAACGTTGGACATTTCGCTTGATAAAGAATCTCTCTCGATTGGTGGGATCACAATTGAGCCGAAGAGGACATTTGAAACACATATGCGATCGGTATGTGTGTAAAGAAAAAGAACAAAAAAATGATATTTCCTCGAAAGATTAGCAAAGAAAGAATAAAATATTTTATTTCTTTTCTTCAGATGTCTCCACTATTTCAGTACGGGCGAGAGATTATCGATGCACAGTGTAGATTGCGGAAGGATGAACGATTGCGCCATTGCTCTTCCGAAGGGTGATGAAAAGTGGGTGCGTTTTCGCAATTATTACAGAAAAGAGCGAATTCCTCTCGTCGCGTATGCCGATCTGGAGTGCGTATTGGAGAAGGATGAAAACGGAGAGAACAACACCGATACGAGGCGTTTTTATCAATGCCACAAGCCGTTCAGTGTGGGATACTATTCGTGTTGGAAGAACGATCCGATCGGTTCGACATATCGCTCTTATCGCGGCGAGCGTTGTGTTTCCTGGTTCATCGAAGAATTGCGCGTTCTGACGCATCGCGTGAGAACGATGTTGGTTTCGAACGTTGCAATGACGAATCTCACGCCCGATCAGGAGCGTGCTTTTCGAAACGCCTCGCGCTGTCACATATGCGAAAAACCGTTTGAATTAGAAGATAAGCGCGTGCGTGATCATTGTCATCTCACCGGACGTTACAGAGGACCGGCGCATTTAGCCTGTAATTTGAATTACAGAGATTCCTACGTAATTCCTGTGTTTTTTCACAATTTATCGGGTTACGACGCGCATTTTATCATAAGAGATATCGCGAACGGTTTCGAGGGTTCTGTCGAGTTGCTCCCGCTCAACAAGGAGAAGTATATATCGTTCACGAAGAACGTTAAAGACGCGCCTTACGGCAAAGGGGATAATTGCGTGAAATTACGTTTTGTGGATTCGTATAAATTTTTGAACACCAGTCTCGAGAGATTGGTCTCGTATCTCGACAATCGTAAATTGATAATCCTGCGATCGGAATTTTCCGAAGTCAGCGATGAGGATTTTGCTCTGTTGACGCGCAAAGGTGTATTTCCGTATGAGTACGTCGATAGCGCGGATAAATTGTCGGAGACGGAGTTACCGCCTCGCGAAGCTTTCAGCAGTTCGTTGACTGGTGAAACGGTGAGCGTGGACGATTACGAACACGCGTTCAACGTATGGCGACGTTTTCGCGTGGGAGATCTTGGAGAGTACAGCGATTTGTATCTCAAAACGGATGTGCTTCTGCTGGCGGATGTTTTCGAAAATTTTCGCGATAATTGCATTCGAAGTTACGGTTTGGATCCCGCATATTATTACACGCTGCCAGGATACGCGTGGGACGCGATGCTCAAATACACGGAAATCAAATTCGAATTGTTAACGGATATCGATATGGTATTGTTCGTCGAACGCGGCATTCGCGGTGGTCTCAGCCAATGCTCGAACAGATATGCGAGAGCCAATAACAAATACATGTCGTCTCACGATCCTTCAAAACCGTCGACGTACCTCATGTATTTCGACGTGAATAATTTGTACGGGTGGGCGATGTGTGAACCGTTACCCTTTAAAAATTTTCAATGGGTCGACGATCCTAGGAATTTCGACGCGATGTCCGTTGCGTCGGATTCTCCCGTCGGTTACATTCTGGAGGTGGATCTCGCGTATCCGCCGGAGCTTCACGACGCTCACGCCGATCTCCCGTTTTGTCCCGAACGCACCGCGCCTCCCGGAAATCGGAGTGAAAAGTTGTTGGCAACGCTGTTCGATAAGCAGCGTTACGTGATTCATTATCGAAACCTGCAGCAATGCGTGCGTCATGGATTACGCGTGACTAAGGTTCACCGCGTTTTGAAATTTAAGCAATCTCCCTGGCTTCGTGGGTACATAGAGCTCAATACCATGTTTAGAATTCGCGTAACCAACGAGTTCGAGAAAAATATGTATACGCTTGTAACGAAGCGTTACCACCAAAAAGTCACCCCCGACATAAACAATTATTTCCGCGCCGCACCAACCCGCTTGTCACCGACCTGCGGGTATATATACCACAGGATTTCCCGTATTAGGCATGTTCCTTCCGACCAGCGAGTTGAGCAGGTCTATCCATCGGGACTTAGTCCCCGGATCCTATTCGCTTGTGTGCTGAACAAGCAATTCCTCCAAGACGCGCGTTGAGCGTCACCGAGAGTCGCGAGTTGAGCGACAGTTACCTATCCGCATACGAATCCAGCTACGAGCTGAGTAGCGATATCCGAAGTCCACGAGTTGAGTGGCATACCGCGTGCTGAGCGGCAACCCGCCTCGTGATGAGAGGCCTCCACCTTTCCGAATCATCCCCGTAATTCACCGTACGAATTAATCCGAATCCGAACCGCCGACGCGAGACGGAATCCGCCGATTCCGCCCGATCGCCGTAGCCGGAGCCGCGCCGCCGAAACACCGTGAAGTCCGCCGACTCCGTCCGATCTCCGCGAGCTAAGCCGCGCCGCCGAAGCACCGCGAGACCCGCCGATTCCGCCCGATCTTCGCGCTCAGCGTCACGCCGCCGAGACACCGCGAACTCCGACGGACCGAACCGAGTTCATTCTGCGACATTAAGCAGCATTCACGCGCACCCGCGCCAATAGCGAAACATTAAGCCGGCAACACCGGACTCTGTACATATTGGATATAAGTTAGTGTGTAAGCCTTAGTATTTTAATAAACGTAGTTATAAGATATAAACGCACGCCTATTTCACTCAGCCTTCGACTCCACCGCCCGAACTTTGGATAACCGCGGCTATCCGCAGCATAAGAAAATCCACTGTTACAAATGGCGCCCGAACAGGGACTCGAAGACTGAGTAGGCGAACCCGCGCCGCGAAAATGCGACCGCCAACCACCACCGGGTGGGTACACCGTTTGCAAAAGGATGAGCTCATCGAAGAGCTTGCGAACAGGGGTCTCCCTACGGAGGGAGGACGAGACGAGCTGCGCACACGACTGTTACAGCACCTCCACGAGGAACCAGGCACTAAATCCAAGAGCGAAACCGGAGGAGAGACGGACGAGGAGGATGAGGACGAAACTCCCGCAAACCGAGGCACTCGCAGAGCAGGGAGTACGCTCGCGGAGACAACCGCCCTATTAGATACCGTCCGCAAGTGGGGCTGCCAGTTCGATGGCAAGGACGGCATCGCCTTCCTAGAGCGGCTTGAGGACCTCCGGGACAGCTACGGCCTGACACGAGAGCAGCTCCGCAAGTGTCTGCCGCTCCTCTTTAAAGACCAGGCTCTGCTCTGGTATCGCAACAACCGCGGAGACTGGCGGCATGGAGGGATTTCGAGACGAGTTTCCGGCAAAACTATGTGCCCGCTCGGAGTCGGTTCGAAATCGAAGAAGCCATCGCCCGACGCGTCCAGGGGCCAAGAGAGACCGCCCGAGAATATGCCACGGCAATACAAACGCTGATGCGCCGTCACGGTCAGATGAGCGCCGAGGACCGGCTCGAACGGACATATTTTAATCTGCGACCGGAGTACCGTTTCTACATCAGACGGAGCGAT
Organism: Crematogaster levior; assembly: GCA_901521435.1. Classification (NCBI taxonomy): domain Eukaryota; kingdom Metazoa; phylum Arthropoda; class Insecta; order Hymenoptera; family Formicidae; genus Crematogaster; species Crematogaster levior. Next base: position 79,664 of record CABEGB010001074.1, read on the forward strand.
TTCCGGAGCCTGGCCGAAATGTTGAACATGGCAGACGAGTACGAAAACAACCGACGATACGAAAAGGTCTACCAGCCGCCGAAGGAAAAGGCCGCCGCCGCCATCGCCGCCGCCGCCATCGCCGCCGCCGCCACCGCCGCCGCCGCCGTGACACCCGGGTACCGCCCGCAGGAATGCTGCTGGAATTGTGGCCAGAGGGGCCACACCCGCCGGTTCTGCCGCCGTTTGGCGAAACTCTTCTGCTCCCAATGCGGGAAAGAAGGCGTTTTGACCCGCAATTGTCACGGGGCGGGAAACGCAGAGAGGGCCGAGGATACCAGGGGAGCTCCCCGGCCGACAACCGATGCCGAAAAGGACGCCGCCGCATAACGCCTTCCTTACCAAGCATCGACCCCGATACCACCGCCGACCCACGACCCAAAGGAACGGTCGAAATACTTGGGGAACGGCACACGGCGCTACTGGATTGCGGGGCGGTCCTCTCGTACATCTCCGGGGAACTGGCCGACCGCATCCGCCCATACGTCCGCCACCGCCGCATCAACACCGCGGTCCTCCTGGCTAACGGCCAGAGGGCCACCGTCACCGAAGAGGTCGTCGCTCCGATAAGGATGGGGCAATACCGAGGCCAGCAGGTCTTCCACGTTCTGACAGGGCTCAGCCCAGACGTCATAGCAGGGGTCAAGCTTCTGAACAAGGCTGGGTTCCGATGGACACTACCAGGGATTTCCACCCTCCGCCCCGACCACACCGAACCGACCACGACCGGACTGGCTGACTGCTCCGAACGGCAGAAGAAGGAACTCTAGCGACTCCTGGACGAGATGCTGCCGTAGTTCAAAGCATGCCGGGGCACCACCACGCTAGCAGAGCACCGCATCCGCCTGAAGGCAGACCAAGCGCCGATCCGGCAGAGGTACCGCACGTTCAACCCCGCGCTGCAGAATGTGGTGGACACCGAAATAGATAGCATGCTCAAGGAGGGATGCATCGAGCCGACGAGCAGCCCTTGGAATTCAGGGGTCGTCTTAGCGAAAAAGAAGGACGGACGATACAGGTTTTGTATTGACTTCAGGAAAGTCAATGACGCCACCGTCCGGGATGCCTATCCGCTGCCGCCTGTCCAGCACATCCTGGATCAACTGAGGGAGGCCAAATTCCTCTCAACAATAGACTTAAAAAACGGATATTGGCAGGTGCCACTTCACCCGGACAGCCGCCCGCTGACCGCATTCGCAATCCCCGGACGTGGCCAGTTTCAGTTTCGGGTCATGCCGTTCGGCCTGCACGCCGCCCCCGCCACGTTTCAGCGGTTGCTGGACCAAGTGATCGGTCCAGACATGGAGCCTCGAGCCTTTGCATACCTGGACGACATCGTCATACTGGGCCGCACGTTCGAGGAACACCTACGGAACCTGAGGGAGGTACTGCAGCGGCTGCTGCAAGCGAACCTGCGGATTAATACGGACAAATGCCAGTTCGGACGAACAAGTCTGAAATACTTGGGCCACGTCGTCGACCAGCAGGGATTAAGAACCGACCCGGAAAAAGTCCGAGCGATACTGGAGATACCGCCGCCAACGACACTGCCTGCACTGCGCCGATTTCTGGGAATGGTATCGTGGTACCGCAGGTTCATCCCAAACGTGGCCACAACAACGGCCCCTCTAAACGACCTCCTGCACAAGAAGAAACGGTGGGAATGGGGCCCGCAGCAAGAAGCCGCTTTTCGCAAGACCCGCGACCACCTTGCCACCGCACCAGTGTTACAGTGCCCAAACTTCAACGTGCCTTTCGTACTGCAGACCGACGCCAGCGACGTAGGACTAGGAGCCGTGCTCACGCAGGACATCAGCAGCCAGGAGCGAGTCGTGGCGTACGCCAGCCGTACGTTGCGAGCAGCGGAACGACACTACTCCGCCACCGAGAAGGAATGCCTCGCGGTCGTGTGGGGCATCGAGAAAATGAGACCGTACCTGGAGGGTTACCACTTTAAGGTCATCACCGACCATTTCTCGTTACGATGGCTTCGCGGGCTGGAAAACCCGACCGGACGACTGGCGCGATGGGCCGTGGCTCTACAGCAGCACGAATTCGACGTGGAATACCGGAAGGGGGCCCTTAACTACGTGCCGGATGCGCTGTCACGCCAGCCTCTAGAGGAGGGGGAGGAGGTAGCCGAGGCTACAAACTGGAACCTCGCAGTCATCGAACCAGAAGAAAGATGTGCGTGGTACAACCGGATGGCGGAAGCGGTCCAACGAGAACCAGACAAACACCCCGATTACCGCATCGAGAACGGACAATTATACCGCCACATTCAAGGCCGGCTACCGGAGAGCAAAGACGACCCGACTACGTGGAAGTTCTGCGTACCGAAGCCACTACGGGACCGCATATTAGTGGAATGTCACGACGCCGATACCGCCGGACATCTGGGGATCGCCAAGACCACCAAAAGGCTGGCCCAGAAATATTACTGGCCGGGGATGTTTCGACAGGCCACAGAGTACGTACGCCACTGCCAAAACTGCCAGCGGTACAAACCCCAGCAACGGACAACCGCGGGGCTAATGCATCACACCGAAGTAGACGCGCCCAACCTCGTGATCGCTATCGATCTGATTGGCCCGCTGCCGAGATCCTCCGCTGGCCATACGTGGATCCTGATGTGCCAGGACGTCTTCTCCAAGTGGATAACAGCGCGACCACTGAGACAGGCCACCGCCGCCGCTGTCACACGAACCGTGGAGGAGGAGGTGATCCTCCGGCACGGCTGTCCGCACCGCATCATTAACGGCCGACAGTTCCAGAGCCGCGAATTTCGCGGGATGCTCGCGCGCGCCGGAATCGAACACCGCCTGACGCCACCGTACTCTCCACAATGCAACCCGGTCGAGCGAGCCAACCGCACGGTCAAGACAATGGTCGCCCAGTACGTCGGGGTGAACCACCGTCTCTGGGATCAGAAGCTGCCCCAACTAATCTTTGCAGCCAACACCGCGGTCCACGACAGCACCGGTTTCATCCCGGCCATGCTGACATACGGCCGCGAAGCCACCGCTCCCGGCACACTGCGCGCGCAGCGTGAAATCGGCCTATCCGACGACGCGGAAACACCAGCCCGCCCGACGGCGCGCGTACAAGAAATAGGAAAGTTGCGAGCTAAGTTCGAGGAGGCCCTCCGACAACAACGCGAGGCCACAACCAGACAGGAAAAATATTACAACCTCCGTCGCCGAGAATGGAAACCCGCCGTCGGCTGCCATGTACTCAAACGAGAGCACCCGCTGTCCCATGCCGACTCCGGATTCGTCGGAAAACTTGCGCCGCGATACGCCGGGCCGTACGCCGTACAAGAATACATCTCCCCGGTTATCGTACGGATCCGTGACGTCAACAACGAACGACGAATAGAAACAGCGCACATAAAAGATTTAAAGGATTGCCCGAAACCGACAAACAACAACCGGGTATAAAAGGACGATGCGAACGATAACGAGCAGATAACGTACAGAGTGCGAATAGAGATAGCAAAACCGAAAGAAGGCAAGCCGCTGGAACCACCGCAACGACCGAGACGAGTTCCCCCGCCGGAAGCCACACCGCGTACGAGACCCTCGGTGAGCCTGGAGAACCGGGGGCTGCCACCGGCGAGAATCCGAGGCCGTTCCACCGCCTCCCGACAGGAGCAGCTGTACGCCGAGACCGTCCAGGTGGCTTCGGCTCTGACCACCGAACTCGAGGAGCTCTTCGGATCGCTCTCGGATCTAGACGAGCCAGAGACGACTAACAACCGTCCGGAGTCAGCCACCGACCAGCCACCACCGCCGGGACCTCCCGCACCAGAGCCGGCGGTGGTGGCTGGTCGGTGGCTGACTCCGGACGGTTGTTAGTCGTCTCGGGCTCGTCTAGATCCGAGAGCCGGGGCCGTCAACCATCGCCGTCCGCCTCATGCCAACGACCGCCGTCGCAGACATGCCGGTCGCCGGTACAGCACCCTGCCAGAGGCCGTCACCCGAGGCATACCGTGGGGCCGGATACGCGTGGGTGGACGTTACCGCCACCGCACGAGCCAGGGCACGTTTATCATCCGCCGAAAGCCCAACGGGCAGTATACTGTAAAAGCGCCTCAATAAAATCGTTGCTTGTATTAGCGAGTTTGAATCTGCGAAGGGGGGGGTGTAACGAAGCGTTACCGCCAAAAAGTCACCCCCGACATAAACAATTATTTCCGCGCCGCACCAACCCGCTTGTCACCGACCTGCGGGTATATATACCACAGGATTTCCCGTATTAGGCATATTCCTTCCGACCAGCGAATTGAGCAGGTCTATCCATCGGGACTTAGTCCCCGGATCCTATTCGCTTGTGTGCTGAACAAGCAATTCCTCCAAGACGCGCGTTGAGCGTCACCGAGAGTCGCGAGTTGAGCGACAGTTACCTATCCGCATACGAATCCAGCTACGAGCTGACAAGGAGAATACCCCAACTGCCAACCGAGTTTTTTAATGAGCTTTGGTGTGGTGGTAGATTAGGAAAATATAAGATTACGCCTCCAATATTAGCCGTAGATACGCAGCCGTTTTCGAGAATGTGAGGGTTGAAATTAGGCGAGCACGTTATCTACCTTAAATTTAAAGGTTCAATTGTAGCATTTCGTTAGCCGCGCAACGAACGCACTGGACTCACAGTCCAAAGATCATGCGTTCGAGCCTCGGCACTGTCCTTTTTTTTTTTATTTAAATTACTTTTTATTCTAAACGTCAATTATTTTACTTATTAATAATTAATTATTAGCATTGTTTATTACCTAAAATAAAAGAAATAATTAAATTCGTTTAAAAATATATTAAAAATTTAGGAAACTATTTCAAGAAATAATTCATGTTTACAAATAAAATTTCAAACATTTTATATTGTGACTTCGACTATAATATTGTAAAATCATATATTATATTAAATTGTTTTACAAGTTGCCTCCGCGCGAAGCATTCCACAGTTCTTTTAGTACTACGTACAATTACTACAAATTATGCTTACATTATGCTCGCAATAACACAATTTATTACATTTCTTATTTTTTATTACAAGTACTTGGATGGTATTCATCATAAAAACAATTAAAGCATAAGAATGTGCGGCAATGAGAGCATTGAATAAATGCTGATTCAAAATCTTCGCAATCTTCACATCTTCTATGTTCTTGCCACAAAAAATTCGCATATAAGGGAGAGAAGGCACAAGTAGAGGGGGAAAATACAAAGGACAATACGTATACCTGAAAAACGGTTGATCTTTAGGTTTAAACGGTCGTCTCTATCATTAGTTTCAAGATAGAATCTGACCTTATATTTTATTTGTTGTCACTTTTTAAAAACAAAAAGTTAATAGTCGAGGTCACAATATAAAATGTTTGAAATTTTATTTGTAAACATGAATTATTTCTCGAAATAGTTTCCTAAATTTTTAATATATTTTTAAACGAATTTAATTATTTCTTTTATTTTAGGTAATAAACATCGATGCTAATAATTAATTATTAATAAGTAAAATAATTGACGTTTAGAATAAAAAGTAATTTAAATAAAAAAAAAAAGGACAGTGCCGAGGCTCGAACGCATGATCTTCGGACTGTGAGTCCAGTGCGTTCGTTGCGCGGCTAACGAAATGCTACAATTGAACCTTTAAATTTAAGGTAGATAACGTGCTCGCCTAATTCAACCCTCACATTCTCGAAAACGGCTGCGTATCTACGGCTAATATTGAAGGCGTAATCTTATATTTTCCTAATCTACCACCACACTAAAGCTCATTAAAAAACTCGGTTGGCAGTTGGGGTATTCTCCTTGTGAGTAGCTACCTCCGAAGACCATGTGCTGAGTGGCATACCGCGAGTTGAGCGGCAACCCCCGCCTCGTGATGAGAGGCCTCCACCTCTCCGAAACATCCCTCTGATCCACCGTGCGAATTAATTCGTAACCGAGCCGCCGAGATACCGCAAAGTCCGCCGAATCCGCCCGATCTCCGCAAGCAGGCCCGCGCCACCGAAGTACCGCGGAGCCCGCCGATCCCGCCCGATCTCCGTCCGCGAGATCGTACCGCCGAACTCCGGCGAATCGAGCCGAACGCGTACGGCCGCGTTAAGCCACATTCACGCGCACCCGCGCCAATAACGAAGTCTAAAGCCGGCAGTACCGGATATTGTACATATTATAGTTAAGTTAGTGTGTAAGTAATAGTATTAAATAAACATAGTTTTAAGATAAGACAAACGCCTCGTTTCTCAACTTTCGATCCCGCCGCCCGAACACTGGATACCCGCGGCTATCCGCAGCACCAAAAAAATCGACTGTTACAAGCTTATGAACAATGCGGTATTTGGGAAAACCATGGAGAACGTTCGCGATCACGTCGACGTGCGTCTATTGACACGCTGGGAGGGAAGATTCGGCGCGGAGGCGATGATCGCCAGGCCAAATTTCCACAGTCGAAGCGTTTTCGCCGAGAACTTGCTAACCGTCGAACTGCGCAAGCTCGAAGTAAAACTTAATAAACCCATTTATGTTGGTATGTGCATCCTCGATATATCCAAAACACGTCTCTATGAATTCCATTACGATTACGCCCTGCCTCTGTATAAGTGCAAAATAATGTACACGGATACCGACAGTCTGATATATCTTCTCGAGTGCGACGACGTGTACGAGGATATAAAACGTTCCTTAAAGAGATTCGACACGAGCGATTATCACGAGAGAAACGCGTACGATATGCCGCGCGTCAATAAGAAAATCCCCGGTCTAATGAAGGATGAGAATTGCGGTGCGGTTATGACAGAATTCGTAGGACTGAGGGCAAAGATGTATTAAAAGTACAGGGAAAGAGCGATACGAAGAGGATAAAAGGCGTCAAGAGGAGCGTCGTCGAGAGAACGATAACGTTCGAGGACTTCGCGCGATGTCTGAGAGATATGACGGAGCAGTCGACACGCCAGTCGTGCGTGCGTTCAAAATTGCACGAGGTGTACACGGTTTCCGAGAGAAAACTTGCTCTCAGTCCGCACGACGATAAACGATACGTCGTCCGCGAGTCTCACGACACTTTGCCCTGGGGACATTACAAGGTACCGCAATAAATAAAAAAAAGTTGCATATGTATACTTTTTTATTGTTTACATTCGATGAATAAAAATGATTTTTATAAAACAGCTGTTTTCTTTATCCACGAATTGTGTGAATTATCCATTCCTAGCCACTTCACGTATATCTCGTTGCCTTTTTTTCGCAGCACCTTTTCCACCAGATAAACATCGGGATCGGAGACACGCAGCAACTCGTGTTCGTAGAACCCGCCGGCTATCGAATCCCCGCGCGAATCGTTCAGCAGATAAGTCACAGGATTGGTTCGTTGCACCTTGGCAACGCGGAAGATCTCGGTTGTCCAGTTGGGGGTGTAGCCCTTCTCGAACACCGTTTTAAATTTGCTCACGCGCACCGGATCGCTGATTTTAAATTTCGCTGGAGCGGCGATTTTCGCGCGACTATACACCGTCGACAGGAGTCTCTCGGCAACGGTCTGCGTCACGTCCGCCGGGCGCATTCCGATCGTTCTATGTCTGCGATGATTGTACGTCGCCAGCAGATTCGGCAGCGCGTCGATCCACGCGTACGATCCGTTAAGCGTGAACAGTTTCCACATATCGTTCTTGAGCGTGCGATTGAATCTCTCCACCACCGACGCTTTCATCACCGAGAACGTCGAGTAGTGATTCACATTGCGTTTCGTCATGAGATCGCGCACGTTGGTGTTGTAAAACTCCTTGCCATTGTCGGTCTGTAGATTCCTCGGACATCGTGCGCTTTCGCGAAAGATTCTGGAAAGGACTGCGGCCACTTCTCGACCGCTCTTGCTCTTGAGCGGTAGCGCCCACGCGTGCTTGCTCAACACGTCGATGACCGTCAAGATGTAATTGTAACCCTTGTTGCTTCGCGCGTAGGGACGCATCTCGACGACGTCGGCCTGCCACAGATCGTCGTAGCCGCGCACCACCACGCGTCGTCGCGGAAAATTTCTGCGCGCCGGAGCGTGCAGCTCCTCCACGAGTCTTCGTTTATCGACGCTCATCTTTGAAAGAAACGATTATTCCGAAGGTTTTGTCTGGCGGATTCTTCGAAGTCCTATATGATCGTTCTTGATATCGTGAATATCCACTTCCAACGCCGATGTCAAATTTTTTTTTTTTATAAATACCATCAAGTGCCTACTGCACCCGTTACGTCTTGTCCGTTTGCGTCAAATTCTTTACTTTTTTCTTCAAGCTTTCGATCTTTTTATCGTGATTATCGGTGATCGATTTAACTCTTGACCATTCTTTCGACGCGTCGTTGACACTCTTCTCGAGCGCTTTTCTTGCGCTCTCGATTTTGCTCTCGCACGCCTCGATCGTTCTCTCTTCGCGCTTCGATAGATCGCTCACTTTTCTCTCGATCTCTTCGACGATAGTCGTTATGCGCTCCTCGAGTTTCTTTTCCGACCTGGAGAATCTTTCGACGATATTTGCCATTCGCCCCTCGAGTTTCTTATTCAACTCGTCGATTCTGTGATCGCAAGTCTCATCCAGCCTCTTGTTACGTTTTATCAAATCATCGGTGCTATTGTCGAGCATACTTTTCAGATTTTTAACGTTTATCTCACACTTTTCGACTGTCGATTTAATACTCTTTGACGATTCGTTCACTAAGTCATTCATGCTTTTTACTAGTTCGATGCCGGAACTCGCCATCGCCTCCCCGAGATCTTGCTTGACGTTTCGGATCGAATCGTCTATGTAATTCTTGTTCGCTGCATCGGTTTCGCTGTCGGGCGTGGCCACGCGCTGTATCTTGCGTCCTCTCGCGTCGAATTTTCCATCGACGCTTAGACACAGCGAGTTGTCGCGCACGTAATTTCGCATGAAATCGACCGGCGATCGCGATCTTTCCCGCGCGACGTCGCGGCTGCCGTGTTTCGACGGCATTCCGAATTTATTCACAGACATGACGTCGCTATCGCGCAAGACGCACTACCGACGTGACCAACGCGACGGTTTAATTTACAATCAATCCAGTCTCTCGAAGCTCCTCGAGTATCGACAAGATCTCGTTGTCGTGAGCGTTGTTGCCAGCTCGATGAGAGGCGTCGAGAAGTCGGAGACGATCCACTAATTCGTTGGGGTCGTCCCAATGAACGTAATCCACTTTGTTATCGGTTACTCTCATAACGGATGGCAAGTTGCCCGCGCCGCTCTTTTTCCGACCACTTACGAGCGGCGCAATAATCTGTTTGTACTTGTATCCTTTGTTACCCATGATCGGCATGCTCGCGCTGCGGCCACGTCTGTGGGCGTTCGTCGCTAACAGTATAGCTTTGTACTTTTGCAAATCATTGTCGGTGTAGATGATGTCATCAGGAATTCTCTTAAAGATTAATTCGCGCGCGTATAAACCGGGCGTACCTACGTATCTCGTTCCACCTATTATCATAGCGTCGTCATTGTTCACGTCGAAACGTTTATCACCGAGCTTGGTTCCCTCTTCGTCGAGATACACGCCGTACACGTGATCGATCTCGGTCTTGCGATCTCCACCGAGAAGATCCCCCACGTATCTTTGCCCCAACGGTCCCAATTGTCCGTGCAACGCCGCGCGACCCTGCGGCGTTCGCAGAGTCTGTCTGACGGACGACTCGAGCGACGGCGAATCGCTCGTCGTCGTTTCGAAAACTTCTTCCTCGTCCTCTCTTCCTTCGTTCGGAAACAGCGTTACCCTTCGCGAATCTATCGGCGTCGAACCGATCGCCCATCTCGAGTCTATCGGCGTGAAGTCGCCGATCGCAGGCGATTCTCCCGTCGCGTCCAATCGCCGTTTACGTTCAAACTTAAAGAGTTGGACGTGCTTGTCGTCGTCGTCATCGTCGTCGTTCTCCTCACGTTTCCTCTTGACGAGGACCTCGTCGTTATCGGACGGTTTGCTCTCACTGCGTTCGGCGTGCTCGACGATTCGTTTCAAAGGCTCGACGACGGGTTTGAAGTGTTTCTCCAAGATGATTTCATCCTCCACTTTGCCCATCTTCAAAGCGTGATGTTTCTTCCGAATCGACGCGCGCGTCTTAGCGATCTCTCTCGCAGTCTTTTCGCGTTCGGCGGTGCTCATCGTTCGAGCGAGACTGATGACTAATCGTTCTACGGTATGATGAAATCGTTAAATCCTCGTCTGTATCTACCGTTTCGCAACGCACTATCCTTGTCTATCACAACAAAGCCGTACTTTCGCAGCCAACATTCGCGACACAACGCGCAAAACTTCTCGTACGACATGTCGGAATTCACGTGATCGTTGTATACGTGTCTCAAATTGGTACCGTCCTGTCGAAACAGGATCAACAGATTCGCGTTATCGCGTATCAGATGTTTTGGTATTTTGGCGTACGTCTGACACAGATAGAAACAATCGACGTTCGCGTGTCGACCCATGGAAAAGTACTCTCTGATCGTGTCCTGTTTGTCGCAGGCTACGTCGTCGAACACGATTATCGAATCGGGAAGCGCCTCGGTGGGCGGCACGACGTCGCGATTGTTGGAAAATGCGTGATACCCGATCTCATTCATCGAATCGAGCAATTCCTCCAGATATCGATACTTTGGCTGTTGCAGCGATTTCGAGTACACGTACACGTTTTCGAAACGTACGCCATGCGGACTTTCTAAGAGACTTATCAAGACGTTCGTCTTACCGCAGTTCGACGGACCGCTGATGATGCAACGTATCGCGTTTGGCAGCAGAGGACCGTGTCTGCGTGATACCTCGGGCGTCACGCCTAACGTCAGTCGCGTTTTGCGATCGAGATCGGATACTCCTATCGTCGGTGTTCGTCTCACGAATCGCATCTCTCCGAATATATCGCGCTTGCGCGCGATCGTTCTATTTATACGTGAACTTTACGCCAATTCGAACAGTTACGATGTTTCTTTTACTGACGAACGACCGCGATATTCTCGATCTAACCGTCGAGCAGATGCAGTTCGTTCCAAAGATCGTTCTGCTGCGCCATTTCGATTATCTCGTCGAGCGGTTGTGGGACAAACTACCGAATTATCTAAGAGCGGATCCCGAAGTCCGGAGTTATCGCGCGTGTTTGGAACACTACAATTTACCGGGGCAACGAGATCACATAGACGGTCCACCATTGCTCGTCAGAAATTGCGGTGCATGCCAAGCACGGCACGAATTGGCGCTGGACTGTTGAACAACGCGATTAACGCGCTTCCCTTCGAACTACATATACCTAGTTATCAATTCTGCGGACCCGGTACTCGTCTCGCGAAACGACTAGCGCGTGGCGATAGAGGTGTCAATCCGTTGGACGCGGCTTGTCGCGAACACGACATCGCTTACTCGCAAAGCAATCGACTTGTAGATCGACACATTGCTGATCGAGCGCTCGCCGATAAGGCGCGCGGTCGCATAACGGCGAGCGACGCCGCCCTCGGCGAGAGAGCCGCCGCGACCGCCGTGTGGGCAGCGATGAAAGCAAAAACGAAACTCGGAATGGGTCTTCGAAAGAGGGGGAAAATGAAGAGGAAAAGAGTGTTGCCGACAGCTAAACGCGGAGGTTTGTTGCCTCTTCTACCAATACTAGGAGTACTCGGATCCCTCATTGGTGGGGCGGCTGGTGTGGCGAAAGCTGTGAACGATAGCAAGGTCGCTCGTCGTCAGCTCGAGGAACTGCAGCGACACAATAGAGCGATGGAGGGTCGCGGATTGTATCTCGCACCCTATAAAAAACACGGTGGCGGTACAAAGGTTAGACGAGTAAAAAATAAAAAAAAAACGTGGAAGGAGACACTAGCGACGCTTAAGATGTCTGCGTTCGAAGTCACGACAAATGATCAGTTGAATAGAGCGGCTCGTCGTTTACGCATACCGTTTTTCAGAGGGGTGTTCATGCGCGACTCCTTGCCGGCGAGAGCGCGACGCGCGGAGTGCGGCATCGTGAATCTCGACAACGAGGTGAGCTCAGGTACGCACTGGGTCGCTTACGCAAAGAAGGAAAACAACGCCATTTATTTTGATAGTTTTGGAAATTTGCAACCTCCGAGGGAACTCACGCGCTATCTCGGCGACACCGTCGATATAGTGTATAATCGTCGCTCGGTACAGACGTTTGATCAGACTATTTGCGGTCAGCTCTGTCTGCGCTTTCTCCGAGAACTCGATTGGAAGCGTTTTCAATTACCTCGCGCTTTCGCACGAAAAAACGGCCTCAGTCGATAAGGCGACGCTCGCGATGTCGCTAACACTCACGTTGACTGGAACTAGCAGCGTTCTCTCCGGTAACTATTTTCCCGCTCTCGATCTGAACGATGATGAGTACGAACTTGGTCTCACAATGTTCGAAACCTACAATACGATTCCGAACGTTCATTCGACAAACAATAGATTCTACTTTGACGACAATGACGAGACGATCGTTATTCCCGAAGGATCGTACGAAATATACGCCTTGGACAGATATCTCAGAGCAGCCATTCGTCACAAGCGTTCCATCGTTGAGAATCCGGAGATCGCGAACGCGTCGAGGGACACCGAGGACGACGATTATTACGTTTACGATGAAGACGATGATGATGGTGAAGAGAACGAGCGAGCTAAGAGAGCGATTATTCTTCGCGCTAACGAGAACACCATGCGGACCGAGATAAAGTGCGATTACAAAATAAATTTTACCAAACCGAACAATATCGGACCTCTGTTGGGTTTTTCAACTGATCGCGTATTGAAACCGAACAAATGGCACGCGTCCGACAAACCCGCGAGTATCATGAGCGTGAACATCATACGCGTTGAATGCAGCATTACCGCTGGAGCTTACAGCAACGACAAATCGGTACACACGCTACACGAGTTCTCGCCGAACGTACCACCAGGATATAAATTGTCGGAAACGCCTACGAAGATCATTTACCTTCCGGTTATCGCGCGAAGCGTTACCGATATAACTTTGCGCATGGTGGATCAAAACGGACGATTGATCGACTTTCGCGAAGAGGAGATAACGATTCGACTGCACCTGCGACGCAGAAAGTAAATGTGCGTAGAGTAGCATGCTCGTTCTGAACGACTCGCGAGTGAGAGACGGAGAAAACGTCGTCGAATCGCGAGCGTCTTGCAATTCGAAGAAGAGGAACGAAAGAATAGGAATAAAAAGAAGACTGAGCGCCGCGAACGTGACGTTTCTGCGATCCTTGGGTTTCATCGTGAGGAATATCGGTCATGGTTGATATCCTGAACATTGTGGGTGAGCCGATCTTCGACGAACGAATTGTCAAGATCGAGACTCACACGTACAATCCCTACGCTAATACAACATTTGGATATAACGACGAGATACGGATACCTATACAGCAGCAGGATCTATACACGCTACCGTGCGAGAGTTTTCTCTACGTGGAGGGAAGATTCTCCGACGATGCTGCCGCGACATCACCGTCGTCGAGACTCGCGAGTAATTGCGTCGCGTTCATGTTCGATGAGATTCGATACGAACTCAACGGTGTGGAGATTGATAGAAACAGAAACGTTGGAATAACCAGCACGATTAAAAACTATGTGTCGCTAACCTTGGAGGAAAGTATGATATTGCACAACGCCGGATGGGATACGATCGTTCTCTCCACAGATGGTACTTTCAATTTTTGCGTTCCTCTGAAGACGATTTTAGGGTTTTGCGAGGATTACAAACGAATCGTAATAAACGCGCGACACGAACTCATCCTGATACGTGCACGCAATGACAACAACTGCATCGTGGCGCAAGAACAAGCCAAGGATCCTAAAGTTACTCTGCTAAAAGTGCAATGGCGAATACCACATGTGGCGTTGAATGATGTTAATAAACTGTCACTTCTACGAACATTGGAAAGCGGTCGCGCTCTGAGCGTAGGATTTCGCTCGTGGGATCTGTACGAATTTCCTCTGCTGCAGAGTACGACTAAGCATTCGTGGGCTGTGAAAACGGCGACGCAATTGGAGAAACCGCGTTACGTAATCTTCGCGTTACAGACCGGACGGAGAAATGTTCTGAAAAGCGACGCATCTATGTTCGACAATTGCAAGCTTGTCAACGTAAAGCTCTATTTGAATTCCGAATTTTATCCTTACGACGACATGAATCTAAATATTGAAAACAATAAATTCGCTATATTATATAACATGTACACGAAATTTCAAAGAGCGTACTACGGACGTAAGACCGACACAGCGTATCTAACGAAGCAACAATTTATGCAATCGGCTCCTCTCGTGGTAATCGATTGCTCTCGTCAGAACGAGGAGGTGAAGAGCGCCACCGTGGATATTCGCATAGAATTCGAATGCAGAGAAAACGTTCCACTCAATACCACAGCCTACTGTCTCATCATTCACGACCGAATAATTGAGTACAGTCCCTTGACAAACGTCGTGCGAAAATTGGTGTAGCGATAAAATATCAACATCCTGGAAAATAGATTTGCAGAAAAAAATAGTATGACATCTTGAATATACGTTATAAGAGTACTGTCGATTGCCGAACGCGAAACAGTCGCTCTTTAAACACGAACGCGAACGATTGTGGCAATAATGTCGCAAAAAGTACCAATTTTCGTCGATCTCCAAGGTTTCATCGTTCGCGACAAATTCGTTACGAAGGAAGTGGCTGTTTTAAAAAATGGTAAAGAATTGAATCATCATATATTCGCCGCGCCAATGAGCTGGGATCTATTGACGAAAGCTGAGAAATCAAGAGCGTGCTGGTTGACTGCGAATCATCACAATTTACATTGGGAAGACGGAGATGTGATTTACAATCGCGCTAGACAAATCGTCCGGCGCATCGTTTGCGAGGACGCGAGGAGCGACGCGCCACCGAAGATCTACGTGAAAGGACTCGAGAAGAAGAAATGGTTGACGGAGATACTTGGCGACGTCGCATTGGACACGAATGCATCCATCGAGACGATCGACGCTGACTACGAAGACATCGGTCGATTGGGGACGCTAACCGCAACCAGATCGTTTCGATGCGGACGTCACAAGAAGAACTGCGCCATGGAAAATGTTTGTAAACTACACAACTGGTGGACCGAGCGTGATAACGCTTTTGACGAACTGGTTTAATACGTATCAGAACATAATCTTCTAATTAATATAATTAATATTACTATCAAACTTGTGTGAGGAAGGAAATAAATAAAAAAGGTTTTTGAAATAAATAAACTTTACTTTTACAAATCATCTGTTCTAAACTTTACTTTATTTTTACAAATTATCTATCTGTTCTAAATTTTGTATTAAGCTCGATATATACACGAAGCCACGGAGATTGCACGAATCTTAATATACAAAAAATCTTTGGGGATTCATCGTATATTGAAATTCGTGCAATCTCCGTGGCTTCGTGTATACATCGAGATTAATACAAAGTTTAGTATATAAAATATTAAATCATATAAACGTATATGTAATATAAATATTAATGTATATGTATTAATTCATATGTATTAATTCGTATGTATTAATTCACGACAATTCCTCCTCCTCCTCCTCAGCGGTATCACATTCCTCATGCGAGATTGACGTTGTTACCCACATCGCTTGAGAATCTCGATCCACCTCATTGTGAAAAGAGATCACAGCTTTTTCCATCTCCTGATGCAATCTCTTTATAGGTTTTGAAACCGCATCGAGCGGTATTTGCATACGCTTCATATGCGCAGTCATTTCTGTGCTGAAAGCAAAAAAAGAATATATTAAAATATATAATGTTAATATAAGTAATATATGTATAATGTTAATGTTGGCATTGTGAAAAATACCGTTTGTATTTGGCGCCAGACGCCATGATTGTTTTACTATCGATTGACTGTCGATCTCTTATTCCTGCTGGCTCACCAATATATCTCTAGTGCACTCATTTATTGTTTTAACCTTCTCTTCATTTTTGTTCCACAGCTCTCGCACTCGATTATAATAAAGCGTTCGTGCTTAAAAACAATCCCAATCCCTAGTGTGTGTTTCTCTGGATTATATCCTAGTCCCAACAGGTTATGGGCCCAGAGATTATAATATGAGATAAAAAGATACGACATAAGAAGTATTAGGCAGGTTAGAAATTCTGCAGAGGTAAACTGTCGATATAAAATTCATACGGAATAAACGTATCGCGTTCCCACGTGAAAGAGACGATAATGGCAATGGCAAATATAGTACAAATAGAGAAGCTGGAAGGACGAGAAAACTTTGCCACTTGGAAATTTGCTATACGAGCATTACTTGAAAGCGAGGATCTCTGGGGATGCATAGAAGAAAAACCAGAATACGTCGCGGATTCCAAGAAAATGAGCAAGGCAAGGGCTAAAATAATTCTTTCCTTGGACAAGCGTAACTACAGTCACGTTCAAGAAACTACTACCCCGAAGGCTGCGTGGAATAAACTGATAGAAACCTTCGAAGACAGAGGTCTAACTAGGAAGGTAGGATTATTAAAATCATTGACATCAGCCAAGTTATCTGAGTGCAAAAGCGTAGAAGAATATATTAATAAAATCACTAATGCTGCTCACCAACTCAAAGAGATTGGATTCTCTATTGAAGAAGAGATGATTGGAGCTCTTCTGCTGTCAGGTTTGCCCGACGAATACAAGCCCATGATTATGGGATTAGAAAATTCTGGAATAGCCATCACTGGTGATACGATAAAAGTCAAATTATTGCAAGAAGTTAAGTCTGTCAAAGAAGTCAAGACTGAGAACGACGAGACTGCGCTTTATTCTAAGAGTAAGGGATTTAATGTGCGAGATAAGCAAAAAAAATGCTTTACGTGTGGCAAAGCAGGACACTTCGCTGCAAAATGCAGAGCGAAATACAAACCTAAACGAAATGAAGAACAGAACGTACAATCAAAGACGTTCCTTACGCTAGCGACTGGTGATCAAATAAAAAGCACAGGATGGTACCTTGATTCTTGTGCGTCCTCCCATATGACCAGAAGAATGGATTGGATGAAAGATGCGGAAACTTACAACACATCGGTGCAAGCAGCGAATAATCAGAAGCTAGATGTACTCAAGAAAGGAACAGTAACCATCAGTGTTACAAACGGCAAGAATAAAGAAAATATAGCTGCAGAAGAAGTACTATACGTTCCAGATCTGGCGGCAAATCTCTTATCCGTGAGCAAAATAACAGAAAAGGGATATAAGGTGACATTCAGAAAAGAAGACTGCGCAATAATGGACAGAAAAGGCAACGTGGTAGCAAAAGGACGTCGACGCGATGGAGTATATCAACTCGAAAATCCGGAGCAGGCAATGGTTGCAACAACTGAGGATCATCATTTATGGCACCGCAGGCTAGGACATCTAAATCGCAAAGGCATGGCGCTTCTGAAGAGGAAGCAAGAGAGCGGTCTAGACGATATGACGATAAGCGAGCAACCTTGTAAGTCGTGCGCCTTAGGTAAACATAGTAAGTTACCCTTCGAATATAAACATAAGCGAGCGAATAATGTTTTAGACTTAATTCATTCTGACCTTTGCGGTCCAATGTCTGTAGATTCAATAGGCGGAGCACGATATTTTCTTACATTTATAGACGACCATTCGCGTAAAATGTACGTATACTTTCTTAAGAGTAAAAGCGAAGTATTAAATTATTTTAAAACATTTAAAGCTTTTGTAGAAAGACAAACAGGGCGTAAAATCAAAGCAATAAGGACAGATAACGGTAGGGAATATATTAATTCAGATTTTAAAGAGTTAATTAGATCTGAAGGCATAAGGCATCAAACTACTGTACCTTATAATCCCCAGCAAAATGGACTGGCGGAAAGGGCGAATAGGACAATAGTTGAACGTGCACGAACAATGTTACTCGACGCGGGATTAAACAAGAAATATTGGGCAGAAGCAACATCCACCGCAGTATATTTAATAAATAGATCTCCATCAAAATCATTAAAGGGTAAATCGCCAGAAGAGGTGTGGCACGGAAGACAACCTAAGCTACAACACTTAAGAACTTTTGGAAGCATAGCCATGGCACATATTCCTAAAGAGAAAAGAGATAAATGGGACGCCAAATCCAAACAATTACTCTTCGTTGGATATAATGAAGATATAAAAGGATACAGACTAATGGATCCACACACGCATAAAATTATTAATAGTCGTGATGTCATTTTCCTGGAAAATCAGTTCTTGAACGACATATACAAGAAAAAGTCTGAAGCACAAATACCGGTAACAGACGATTCAGATGATGAACCTACAGATGATCAACCACCACGACGGATTAAATCCACAGAAGAAGGGTTCGAAGAAGAGGAAATCCACGAATCATCAGACAGAGTGTCAGCAGAGGAAGCAACGGTGTCAACCCACGAATCAAATCTCAGAAGATCAAACAGAAAACGGAAACCTGTAGTTAGAGAAGGATACGTCTCATATTTAACAGTCGAAGAGAACAATAAGGATCCGACTACAGTGGAAGAAGCCCTACAAAGCCAGGATAAAGATCACTGGTTACAAGCTATAGATCAAGAACATAAGTCACTAGAGGCGAATAATACATGGGAGATTGTAAACAAGCCGGATAAAACTACAATTCTAAATGCTAAATGGGTTTTTAAGAAGAAAAAGACTGAAAATGAAGAAACAAGATACAAAGCCAGACTAGTCATACAAGGGTGTGCTCAAACCAAAGGTATTAATTATGAAGAGACATTTGCACCCGTAGCCAAATATAGTTCAATCAGATACTTGTTTGCATTGGCAGCTCAAAAAGGACTAAAAATGATGCATTTAGACGTAGAAACAGCATATCTTAATGGAGAGCTCAAGGAAAGCATATATATTAATCCACCGAAAGGCTTAAAAATGAACATAAGTAATGATAAAGTATTAAAACTAAAAAAGGCAGTCTACGGATTGAAGCAGAGTGGAAGAACATGGAATATCAAATTAGATAATACTCTGAAGAATCTCGGAATGGAAAGATTGAAATCGGATCCCTGCGTATACATCAGAAGCTCACAAGAAAAAATGTTAATTATAGCAATATACGTGGATGATATTTTGGTACTGTACGAAGACGATCAAACTGAAATTAATATTAAGAAGAAACTCATGAAGAAATTTAAGATACGGGACTTAGGAGAACCCCGAGATTTCTTAGGAATACAAATAGAAAGAAAAGGTCAAAACGAAATATCGATCCATCAAAAATCATATATAAAGCGTATGCTTGAGAAGTTCAAAATGACTGAGTGCTGTCCAGCAAAATCGCCGATGGAATCCAATGCGAGAACTGAATTATCGCTTAAGAAAGAAGACTCGAATGAGCCTAAAATGGAAAACGTGCCATATTTGGAGGCAGTAGGTAGTTTATTATATATTAGTCAGGTTTCGCGGCCGGATTTGGCATATGCAGTTAACACTGTTAGTTCTTATTGTAAAGATCCAAAATGGCATCATTGGCAGGCGGTAAAACGTATAATGAGATATATAAAAGGTACTATAGATCTGAAATTAACTTATAGTAAAAGTCCACAGGCAACGATAACTGGTTTTAGTGATGCGGATTGGGCAAATGACCCGATAGATAGAAAGTCGATTACAGGTTGCATTTTTATGTTATCCGGGGCACTTGTTTCTTGGTTTAGCAGGAAACAAAGAACTGTAGCATTATCTACGGTTGAAGCGGAATATATAGCTTTATCTTTTGCATGCCAAGAAGCAATTTGGTTTCGAGAATTTAGTAAAGAGTTAGAGAGAGAAAATAATAGCGAGGCGATAACTATAAAATGCGACAGTAACGGAGCAATATGCTCAGCGAAAAATCAAGTAACAAGTCAAAGAACCAAACACATAGATGTTAGGCACCATTTTGTAAGAGAAAATGTCGAAAAGAAGATTATCAACATAGAATATCTATCCAATAGTTGAAAATAATAATAAATCATAAAAATACTTACATGGTGTCAAACATCCTATCGAGATTATGGATCTGAACAGAGGTCACCATAAACGAGGGCATGGAATTTGTTATTTTATTTGTGGTCTCGCGCAAATATGTGGCGTTCGACGCCAAACACTCTGCTTCGGACGCCACATTCGACGACAATGCGCGCAACGCGTTTGCCGCCACAACAAGGTCCTCCAAGGTTCTTTTATCCGACATGATAATTTTTGGATAATGCTTCAATGCGCTCGCAGACGCGCTTTATATTTCCACTCGTTGAGGGAAAAATTACGGTGAGAAAAAAAAAATATGTCAATTTTAATCCTTCATCATGCATCCGTTGAACACTTATCTGCGAAAAACATCCGCGTCATCATCATCATCATCATCCTTCTCATTGCTCAAAATCTTTCCAATACACAGCTGTGAAAACACGTGTTTCGGCAATCGATAAAAAGATCGCGTTGAGGGAAGAGTTTCGTCACTCGAGTTCGAGCCGCGACGCTTATCGCTTCCGCTCAAAAAATGTCATTCGCGCGCGTATTCGTCGGGGTCACGATCTGGGTCATCTGGGTTATCACGGTCAGAAGTGAAATCGTGAACGATGAAAATACCGAAATGGTGATACGTTATCTGCAAACATACGGCTACCTGAACGAGACGATGCAAACGTTCTCATCCATGATGAATCAGCGAGCGTTTCATCACGCTCTCGCCTTATTTCAAGAATACTACAAAATACCTGGAAATGGAACATTAACCGTCGAAACTCTGAAACGAATGCGAAAACCACGGTGCGGTTTGCGAGATTTATCGAGTCTCGGAACAGGTGCAAATGTAATGAAGTGGCCGAAGAAACGTCTCACGTGGAATTTTCATTTAGCTACTAAAACAGCGTTGGACACGGCTCGAGCCGCCTTCGCTCTGTGGCAGGCTAATTCATCGTTGTCATTCGAGCGCGATCCGATGAATCCAAATATTTTGATATCGTGGCAGAGCAGTCGTCACATGAACATCGATCCTCGAAACGGTGAATCGTGCGTCTCAGCGTTGGACGGTCCGGGCGGCGTGCTCGCTCACGCGGCCCTTCCCACGGGACGCGCGGATTTCACGTCGGAGGTACACGTCGATCAAACGGAACCCTGGCATATTCGTGTAGATAAAAATCCGCAAGACAAATTTTATCTTCTTCAAACGTTGACGCACGAAATCGGGCATTCCCTAGGATTATCTCACAGTCAACGCGAAAATTCTGTGATGTATGCATACGCGCCGGACGAAGCTTATCCAGTTGCGCTCAGTCGTGAGGACGTTTTCAACATTCAAAATCTCTATGGTGCTAAACAGCAGGATGATCCACCGATCCCAACAACAACAACAACAACACTCACGCCGAAAACGACACCGAGAAACACTCCTACGGATCTGTGCGCTCTGCGACGCGTCGACGCGATATTGTTGTTGGATTCGCAAATGTACATCGCGCACGAAAAATACATGTGGTCGGTCGATTTGAACGGAAAAACTTACGGTGAGCCGATATTGCTGTCGACATACATGAAGTTCCTTCCCTCGAACTTCACGCGCATTTCGGCTGCATATCAGACTCCCGCGAGTCAGCTTGTACTATTCGTAGATAATTTGATATACGTGATCGATTACCCAGATTTTTCATTGAGAACAACCTGGCCGAGAACGCTCAACGACTTCGGACTTCCAACGGGCGCGAAAATAAACACTGCTGTAAACACTAATACGGGACGATCCTACGTACTGTACAACGACTACGCCGTGGGTGAAATAGACGACTGCATCATGAGAGTCGTTAAACATTTCCCCATTCAAACAATTTTTCCGGGGATACCACCCAGCGTTACGTCAGCTTTCCGATACATCGATGGAAATCTATATTTCATCTCCGAACGACAGTTCTATGTATTCAAGGAATTCACGCGAACCGTGATGTCAGCCGGCGAATTCGATCTGCAGATCGTCGGCGTCACTTGTCCGCGAGACGGACTGTTGCAGCAATTGCGAGACCTGTTGGATCGAGTCGTTCGAATCAAGAGCGTATTCACTAGCGACAACGATGAGAAACGCGACGCGTAGATAACATTCTACCATAAAGTGGAAAATTAATACATATTAAAAATAATTATAACGTTTAAAAACTGACATTCAACCGCTCGAACAACTAGTCTCGCGCGATCCGTCGACCGCGACGTAAGAAAAAGAGTGAGAGAAAGAGAGACGCGATGTATTCGGCACTCGTCGAGCAACGATCTACCGCAAACGATGGAGAAGCGAGAAAGAGAGACGCGTCGAACGATGAATCGGATGACAGGAAAAAGATACGTGAGTCCTCACACATTATTAAACTCCTTACTTATTAAACGTTTTTTTAATTTTTTTTTATTTCTTTCAGGTGTCATCGATACTGACATGATGTATCATCGAACTCGAATTCTAACGAGAAGATACACGTTGACTAAAACAGGTTACAAATTTTTGGACATCGGTATCGTCGTCAATTCACCCTCCTACGTGAACATCGTTCTGGGAGACTGCCACGGCAAGGAGATCTCGTTCTCTCCCGAGACGTGGCGAAAACTCATCGAGCGGAAAAACATCATACTGTCGAATCTACAGTCCGTCAGCAACGACGCGACGCCGATCAACGTTGGAAATGTAACGCTACGATTTGGAAAGATCAATAATCTTTCGGTATTGCGTCTGGAAACATCCACGACTCGTTTGGTCTTATCGCTCTCCACCGTTCGCGTTCTATTCGACCACGATTACTGTGTCGAGCGCATCGTAGCCTCTTTGAACGCTGCAACGAAAAACGTCGACGCGACGTTCTCGCGCTTCCTCGAGATCGCGAACAGCGCGACGAATTCCGAGAACGTTCCGCGAGCGATACGGGACAGTGAGAATTTCAACCGCGACAACATCGTCGATTGCGAACTAGCGGTTCTCTGTTTTAAAATCTAAAGCGTTATATCAATGTTAAATAAAAAAAACTAATCCCCGTATACCATTCTTTTTATTAAATACTCCTTCCTCCATCTCAACGATATTCAATATAATCAATATAATTTTTCGTTATAATCAATACTAATATATTTTTAAGATATAATTAATTATAATTAAAATACATTTTTAAATGATTATAAACATAATTAAAATATAATATATTCTTTTATGTTACATAACACATCGTCCGATGATCCTCTCTTGTTCTTGCTAAACAAACTCGAGACTGTTGTCGTCGTCGCTCGGTTTTCTCTTGGCACTGCGACGTTAACGCGAAACGCTATCGTCCGCGACATTCATCGTCTCCCTCACGACTCCAGGAATTTTCGCCAATCGCCGCGCCACAATCTCGAACAACTGATTCAACAGCTGCTGCGTGCTATCCGTCTTCGCCGAGGAACTCAAAAACTGCGTTCGCAGTTTCGCGTATTTCCACCAATGACGCTTCTCCTTGTTCATTACATCAACTGTGTCGTACACATACACGCGTATTATTTGACTACCAATCTCACCTGGCGTCTTCACGGTGAGCAAACGACCGTTCTCCAGCTTCGTCATATTCTGAACGATCATCTCCGGATCTTGCTCCGGAGTTAAATCGAACAACACATCGAGTCCTTCCAACACATCCTCACACGCAACGCGATCGGTCGTACCAATCGCACACCCTTTGTATTCGTTGACCCATTCGTTGAAGGTCTCCTGAGTCATCAGACCATTCACGAGACTCGCCTGCAACTCCTTCGACACGTTGAATCGAACGAAAGAGAGCAATTCGCGTTTCGAGAACGCTTCTACCGAACTCTTCTCCATCCATGCTCTATGCGTATCCACCAACACGCGTTTCATTTCTCGCCCCTCGCGAACGCGACGGCCATTCGGATCCGCGTTTTCGTGCGTCTTCAGATACGTCGAAACAGTACCGAGCAACAATCTGATATTGCGCGCCGCCGGCGAGGAGGGGTCCCATAACTCCAGCATCAGATCCAACAAAGAGAGAAACGATGGCTCCGCTTCGTTCCCCGCGAGCTGCAATATCTCGTTCCCCGAGAGCGACGCTGACTCGTTCTTGTCCATGATTTCTTCTTCTCCGCGAACGATCTCGTTCTCGCGTCGACCCACTGTTTCCTCGATCGCTAATGATTTCAAATGTGTAAAACGTTAACGCTTTTATCACTATCCCTTCCTCGCACATATGGAATCTAACAAAGCAAAAATCGCTTCGAAAGACCCTCTCTCCTCGCTCGACGCGACTTCCTGGACAAGAAAACGCAACGAACGCGATTTCAACACACTCTCAAACTTCACGCTTGTCTTAATAAGGTTGAACTTTAACCACTTTTTGATAATTTACTTTAAAAGATGCTCTGCGGTCAAATATTTCGATACAACCGAGAAACGTCTCCAAACAATCTCTACAATCGCGCGCGAATCTAGCACGCATTATTTTTTGGTCGCAATCGTTGCACATCTCTTCGTATTCGAGAGATAATCCGAATAATGGTCCACTAATGATATGTTGATCCGACGTCATTTCCTCGTACTCCTCATCATCCAAATCGTTCGGTTCCATTTCCACGGATTCGAAACATGATCGACAAATTCTCATAGACGGTTTGGACGGTAAAAAGTAGCACGTTTGAGACTCCAACGGTTTGATGCAGAAACTTTTTAAAAAATTTTTGTATACCTGATGGTCCTCAGGCCTCACTCCATCGATCGGACCGTAAAACTGATTTTTCTCTTCCTCGGATCTTTCATCGAATAACCTCATTTTTCTATGATTGATCTAACGTCGAAACGAAAAATTACCGACGATCGAAGCAACGATGGAAACGCTCTTATACCGTCGTCGCCCTCCGCCACTCCACCGTCGTCGAAACGCGAATCCGTTTCGAAAAAAATCGCGATTACCCGGATGAGAAAAGGTCGCGTCCCTCGACGCGAAAAAACGTGATATCTTGGACGAAAATAACGCGCGGCGGAAGACGCGCCGCCGCGACTTCCGGCGGACATACGCGATGAGCGCGCGTCTCCCGGACGTCGACGACGACGACACACCACGGGGGTTTCTAACCCACAATTCCCACAACCCCCACACACCACGGGGGTTTCTAACCCACAACCCCCGCACACCCGCGGGGACATTCCGACCCATGTGCAGTGATGCCACTGGCGCAGCTCTGCTACATACGCACACAGAGGCAGAGCCCGTGTACGTGTGCGCTTGGCGGCTCGGCCAACTTCGGGCGAGTAGAAGAGCGCAGACGAATATCTCTGTCTCGCGAGCTATACTTACGTGCCGTCACACTATAGTCTGTGGCGTTACGTCAACCGATGAGCGCGACAGTGATAGGAGTGAGCGAGAGAGATATAACAACACAGCACGCGAGAAAGGCTTGATCCCAAACTTCGAGTTTTCTTTTCATCCTGTTATTCTCATCTCACTCGCTCCTATTACTGTCTCGGTTGCTCTTACTCGCTCTTATTATCACCTCGCTCGTTCCTATTATTGTCTCGATTGCTCTTACTCGCTCTTATTACCACCTGCTGTTCTACGCGGACATAATTTTAAAAATTTTATCATATAATTATATGATATATAATATATAATATATATATATTGTAATATATATAATATATATATAATATTATATATAATTTTACACAATATATATATTATAGCAAAAAATATATATTTATTATATAATTATATAATATATATAAATATAATATAATTTTATTAATACAATTATGTACATAAAAATATTTTATTAATTATAACAATTTTAATGAAATATATAAATAATTAAAAATAAAATTTCCGCCATAAATAAAAAATTTAAATTAAAATAAAATTTAAAAAATTAAGAAATAAAAAAATTAAGTTTATTCCATTTCTTCACTCCATAATATAACTAATGTACATATATATATATATTATATACATATATAAAATTTATAATAAAATGTATATATGTATGTATTAAAAAATTATATTTTTTTACATATAAAAATAGGAAGAAAAAAATAAAAAAAGAATGAATGTTATAAATCCACTTTTGGCCGATGTGTATGTCTTTCTCAAAAAAAGTATCTGCCATAAATATACATAAATGACTGATTATTAGTATAACAAAAATTAACCAAGAAATAAACATTATTCAAATCTATTAAAATACAAGAAAAATATTAAATAAAAATGACTAAGATAGAGATGAACAATTCTATTATGTATGTTTTTTTAATGGACGACGTACATATCGTTGCTCAACGGAAACCGCGAGAAGGTAGTGGTCTCTTCCGTCAAAAGGAAATGTAAAAATTGTTTTTTTTAAATATTATATATAATAATTTTAATATAATATTAAAGAAAATAATATTTTACATTTCCGAAGGATGAATGAGTGAATGAATGAATGAATGAATTGATAATTAATGAATAAATCAAATGAATAAATAAATAAAGTTAAAGTAGATAGAAGTAGAATGAAGTTAAAGAAAGGATAGACAAAATAAATATGATGAAAGATAGATAATATAAAAAATAGAAAAGTACAAAGGACAGAATAGAAAAAAGAAAGTAATAGGTATTGTTTGCGACGGTACGACGATCGCGCCGCGAGAACCGCACCGTTTGATAAGAACGCCGGGATTCGCCACTTCCGGGCGCGCGAGCGTGCACGGGACGTCAATCAGTGAAGGCGCGCTTAGCGTGAAGATTTGAGAAAGGATGTCGCTCTCGCCTTGCGAAAGGAGCAAACTCTACCGATCGAAACTCAAGAGACCGACGGCTACACAATATTTATAGACCGGTCGAATAGGTCATCGAGAGATCTCGAACTCAACCGAAGTCGTTTGAATCATCGTATACGGAAATCTTCAGGCCCGCTTCGTTCTGCTCGACAACCGCGAACGGAAATCTTAATAAGGAATCCAGGAAGTCGATTCCTTATCCGCGCGGAAATCTTGCCGCGAACGACGGAAATCTTGACGCGGAGCAGGCGGGAATCGCGAACGCGACGACGACGGTTGAGAATATTCGTCCACGATGGCGGCTAATGATGCACGGATCTCGATTATGCCCGTGAAAGCCCTCAGACCTTGCACAAAGCGGAGCAAACGCGCCGATCAGATTTTAACGCACTAATAGAGTGTCGAGGCTCATACGAGAGCTGGGCGCCGAAGGCCCTTACAATGAGAGTAACTGCTCTCACGCTGAGGACGACACCGAACGTATCGCAAGCACACGAAACTCGAGCGACGAGGTCGGAGCTCGCAATAAAGAGATTGAAGTCTCGGTGAGGCGATCGAGGAAGCAGGCACACACGCGAAACGAGAATCGGAGCCGGCTGACGAGAGAGCACGGTTTCACAAAGAGAACGTTCGCGAACGGCGAAGAAGTATAGAATATACAGCACACGCGAACGGAGACGTCTGTTCGTGACGAAGAAGAAGCCACGTCTAACGCGATTGCCGGGCATTCCAAATTTTCCGGTGCCCGGAATGCGCGCAAAAAACGTTAGAGCACGCGGATGGTCGCCCGGGAATCGCGCGACACGTGTACACGGCATGAGCACGTGCGCTCGCACCTCGCTCGCCGCGAAACCGACAGGTGCCGCGACAAGTGTCGAAAATCGGCGATCGGCCGGTCCGTTCAGGCGAATCCTGAACAGGTATTGAAGTGACAGTTTTTAAGACCACTTTACACAATTTATAATTCATAACAAAACAATGAAATAGCGCGCGCGCACACGTACGCACACACGCACGCATACAACAACACGCACATACATACAATCAAACATACTTTTATAAATGTATTCATAAAAACATTTATAAATTGTTTTTTATGAATAGAATTATATCCTCATTCTGTTATGAATTATAAATTGTGTAATGATCTTTACACTAGAAGTACTAAATAATTATCGATTGTTTCGATTTTTTAAACTAATATTCTGTTGGTAATATTAAGGATTGAATAAATGCAATAAACTTTTTTATTCCAATAAAAAAAGCAATTAGTAATAATGTATAATATTTTGTACTACTTTCACAAAAAAATTAAATTAAAAAAATCGAAACAGTCGATAACTATTTAGTACTTCTAGTGTTAGGAAACTGGAAAAAGCGCATATGTTTTACTTAATATAATAGAACATTCCACAGATATGTATATGTACATATATATGTGTGTACATATGTACACAAATAATGTACATAAAAAAATACACGTTTAAAATAAAATTATTTTAGAAAATGAATAAATTATTATGCCAAATAATTACTAAAATTAGAAAAACAAACGTATTAAATTAATAGTAATAATTTAATGAAAACGATAAAGATAAAATGTAATGTATACATTACGGATCATATGATAAAAGTAATACGTTTCAAACATGTATTTCATATATTACACAGTGAGCATTAAAAGCGAAATATACAATAGAATGCTTACCAATTTTATCAAAGAATATGTAGAAGAAATTTTTTTATGTAGAAAAAATAATTGATAAAAATAATAAAAACAATTAAAAAAAGTATTTTAAAGGATAAAATTTCAATTTAAAAATGGTTTTTAATTTTATGATATTTTGTTTCAAATAAACACGTTTAATAATTTCATTAAATGTATATATTATTTTTTTATACGTTCATTACATACGAATACCAAGTAAAAAATTGTCTTGTTCTTTATCGACGACTATTTTGAACATATTATAATAAATTAAATTTTACATACTGTATTACAATAAATTGTAAAAAATATTTGTATTGTAATAAATTAAATATTTTGCAAAAATGTATTATAATTATAAAATGGTATAATTTTATTTTTTTGTACTTTTATCCATATCATACAGCAATGTTAAAGTTTACTCTATTTTATTATGTTGTTTTTTATTTTTCTCTTATTTTATTTTTATTATTTTATATTGGTTTTTTAATTATTTTTTTAATTTTTATTTTTGCATTAAAAAAGTAATACTAGATAACGTCATTTAATATGCACTGGAGAAAAATTACTGAATTGAATTTTTCATGGTTTATATAAATATATGCATGCGTGTATATGCATGCGTGATTTGACTTATTCAATTCATTTGAATTGGCATTCTCTATGTATAAAATCATAAAAATGATCCAAAATCTATTGTCATTCTTTATTTAAAACATGTTAATACTGCCTTCTATTGTCTTCAGCATTGTTTTTATTGTTTGAAATATTGGTGGAGAGTATTTGTACGTCCAATAATAATTGATGATCCATGACAATAAATGATGTATCCATATTTTTCCAAAGCAGGAGCGAAGTCTCTTCATAATACTTTCTTGAAATATGTAAAACATCATACATGAAAAGTACAGATTTTCTTCTTTTTCAACAATTCTGTCATTCCGAACGGAGAACAGGTCACAATAATATTATATATGGATGTACCAAAGACTGAATTTTCTTCGTAACACAAGTTCTTGAAGTATGTAAAACAGCATACATGAAGAATGCAGATGAAGAGCACAGAATTTTTCTTCCTCTTCTTTGTCTTTTTTTCCTTCTTCTTCTTCAATATTGTCATTCCAGAACGAAGCATAGTGTCATAATAATGTTTTTTTATATTATATATGAATTTACTTTTTTACTGAATTTATTTTTTTACTGAAGAAATGTTCTTCATAACATAATTTCTTGAAGTGTGCAAAACAGCATACACGAAGATGAAGAGCACAGATTTTTCTTGTTCTTTCTCTTCTTTTCTTTTTTCTTCTTTGTCTCTTTTTTTCTTTCTTCTTGTTCTTCCACTTCTTTTCTTTCTTCTTCTTCAAATATCCCGGTGCATAGGATCATAACAATATTTCCCTATTAGGCATATTATGGATGTGCTTACCAAAAATTATTTATGGATTAAAAGAAGGTGATTATATTGACCTCGCACTTAATGGTTCTGTGTGAGTCCAGAGTCAAAACCAGAAAAGTGCCAATGAAAAGATATAATTTTCACGAATCTGTCTTTTGTGGTTTCTTTTCATAGAGCATGATATTAAACATTAATTTTTTTTTTCTTAATTATTGATCGCTCTTTCAAATGTTGGTGGAGAATATTTTTAGCGAACGCATTTATTGATAGTAATGCCAAGACTAAGTAGGAAAGTCACAACATGCAGTCTTACATTGTTCTATATACATACATATATACATATATATGCGTGTGCGTGCGCGCGCGCGCGTGTGTGTGTGTGTGCGTGTGTACAGTTATATACGTATACACATAAATGAACAAAATGAAAAATTCGACCAAGTAATCTTTATATAGTGCACATATCAGAACATAATGTTGTCAGTTGTAATTGTTTTTATCAAAATTTTTTAATTAAAATATATAGAGTTAACTTTAAAATTGTATTCACACAATAAAACCAATCTTAGAAAAAAGCATATATATATTTTTAAACTTTTAATTTGTTTATAATTTTAATAAAATTTGCAAAAATATTTATTTGTATTTAATAAAACATTTATTTTTTAAAATATAATTGTAGCCAAGAAAAATTATATTAAAAATAGTCGTAAAAACCAGTTTTATTCGACAAGGTGATGGAAATATAATGGAAAATGTTATTTTCCAAATATTAAAAAATACTTTTAAATTGATATATAAACATTAAAACACATTTTTCAAATTTACTTATTATTTTGTCAACAAAATAACTTTTAAAACAATATTTTAACACAATAAAAAGCATTCTACTTTGCTTCACTGTTATGTTAAATTCTTTATTTTTCATATTTTGAATAAGTATTATATTAAGTAAAGCATAAACTCCTTAAATTTTTTGGAATGAAATTTCACTCACTATTATTAAAAAAATCACAAGACAACAGTAATAATATTGCTATTCAAAAGCAATTACATCTCATATTTTACAAGACAAAACATTTAAGCCATAAATAACGTAAATATTTTACTGTAGAAATAAAAAATTTCAATCCAAAAAATTTAAAGAGAATGAGCGAACAAATACAATATTTTCAATAATATATGAGCATTCAAAGTTTAGGAAGTGTTACAGCAGAGATCAGGACCCCGTGGCTCGTCACTTCCACAGTATTTAACGACTCCAAACCCTCTCTGTCTGTGTGTGTATGTGTATGTATGTCACAACAGAGATTTCATAGATCGTTATTTTTTAGTATTTAATAACTCTAGACTTAATAACCAGAATACGAAAATTTTCTATTCTTATTGACGAAACATCCGATATCACAAATGATAAATGGATGACGTTTCTTGTTCGATATGTAGATTCCAAAACTTTAGATATTCGATCACAATTAGTAAAATTAATCGAAATTGATACAAGAGATTGTAGTGCAGAAAAATTATTTCGTGCATTTCAAGCTGAAATGTTTAGCCTTCAAATTCCATTTACAAATATTCTTGCCCTATCGTTGCGATAATGCGTCTGTGATGACAGGAAAACATTTATCTTTTAAAACCAAACTTGAAAAAAAATACAAAAATTTGTTAACATTTTCATGTCCTTGTCATTCCGCTGCATTGGTTGCACATCCCAGTCAGCAAAATGTTAACAAATTGTGCGCAAATTGGCAGCAAATTTGATCAAAATTCCACACCAAATCCATAGCCATCTGTGTCCGCATTAAGCTCGTATTTTGATGACAAACCTTGCTGATATAACCTGACAGCAAATTGGTGACAAAACCCGAACAAAGCTTGCTGACTTTAGATGATGTCAAATTGTTGGCAAAATCCGAGCAAGATCTGCACGCACAATCTAACGACAAATTGTCAACAAATATCGAACAAACTTTGCCGTTCCGAAGCCATTTAAATTTGACATATACCGGGTGTTTCAGACCACCCACGGAAAAAACACTGAAATATTGAGTGTTTACACTCAAATTTAAGTGTTAACACTTAATTTTGGGAGTTTACTCTCATATTTGGGTGTTATACTCAAATTTTGAGCGTTTGCACTGAAGCTTGAGAATTTACACTCGAACATTGAGTGTGGACACTCAAATATTGAGTATTTATACTCAAAATTGAGTGTATGCTTTAAAGGTTGAGTATGTACACCCAATGATTGAGTGGTTAAACTCAAGTTTGAGTGTGATCAACGATTTTCAGTTGTCTGAGCAGTTAGCGACACATTCAGTATCTGTTCGACTACGAGACGTCTCGCGTGTTAATCCTTAAGTAAAGGAATCCTTCTTTTCAAGTTGTATAAAGAAGTTGAGTGATTTGTAATTGTGCAATAAGCACATAATTGTTAGTGTCTCACAAGCACTTAAGTATTAGTGTCTCACAAGCATTTAAGTAATTGGTGCCTCACAAGCACACAAGTATTGGTGCCTCACAAGCACATAAGTATTGGTGCTTCACAAGCATACAAGTGATAGTGCTTCACAAGCATATATATATCGGTGTCTCATAAGCACATAGAGATCAGTGTCTCACATATACATGGATGCGCATCCTCGCTAAGTGAAAGAAAGGCCATTTTACATTCATTGGATCTCACAAGCACACATTAAGTCATCTCTCGAGCTATACGAGCATTCTATATCTGTGTCCTTCCTAGATGAGTTCATAAGATAAGTTATTACATCATAAGATAAGTTCTTACATGCTACTCATTGTTTATATAACAAATAATATATTTTGTACGTTATATGCCGTATTGCGTTCTTATAATAACACTGCTTTCTGCATATACTACAATTCATTATACTACAATTCATATCAGAATATTATACGTTTCATTCATGTATTTATCACAATACTGTTATGTATTGTTGTAATATTTACTAATATTCATTATTATATATCATAAGTTTGAATTACATTTTTAATTACATTTTTTTTAATCGTTTGATTTGCTTACAGTCTTTATACGATTATGACTAAAACTCTTTCACGTGTCATAAAGTTGATTCAAGTTGAGAGTAAGGGCCTATCCAGACAAACTTGCATAATCGCATAAACGTATGTTTAAAGAAATTAATTGGTCCACAAACAAATGCATAAGGAAATGAACCAATCAATTTCTTTATGCATACGTTTATGCGACTATGCAAGTTTGTCTGGATAGGTCCTAACACTCAAATTGACACTCAAGTTGAGTATCACTCTCAAGTTGAGTGTCACTCTCAAGTTGAGTGTCCGAAATAATACTCAAATTGAGTGTTACTTTGAGTGTCTTTTTGAGTGTTTTTTCCGTAAGGGCCGTCCCACCCTTTTAAAACGTAGGGATGTGCTTGTACAAAAAAATGGCTCAGACAAAATTTGCATGATTTCGAGGGATCAACCTGATGATGATCTTGAATTCGACCTTGAGATCGACCTTGGCATAAATATAAGTCAAAGTAACATTTTTAAAATGTAAAAACGAAATAATCGGTGCCGCCTGTATTAGCGTTACTCAAGGTGTACCATGTGGAGGTCACAAGGTCGGACTTACACCTTATCGGGGTGCTTTTTTAAGGTGGTTCCCCTTGCCGTCACCTTTGTCGGGGTGCTTTTTTAAGGTGGTTCCCCTTGCCGTCACCTTTGTCGGGGTGCTTTCATAAGGTGGTTCCCCTTGCCGTCACCTTTGTGCATACGCATGTTGTTCAGTCTCGATGTTCGAAATGTCCACCACGTGCATTTATACAGGCTGTTACCCTACTTTGGAAATCATCCGTCGCCCGACGAATTTCGTCAGTATCTAGAGACTGAATGACTTGTCGAATTCTGTTTTTCATATCTTCTGCAGTCGTAGGTCGTTCGCGGTATACAAGGTCTTTTATTCGTCCCCACAAATAATAATCTAAAATTGTAAGGTCCGGTGATCGTGGTGGCCAATTATGTGGACCATGTTTACCTATCCATCGGCCGCGAAATATGCGGTTCAGTTGATGACGAGCAATGACAGGGCGGGACATCCATCCTGTCGAAACCACATATTTAGACGTAATTGGAGTGGAATATCTTCAAGTAAACGTGGAAGTTTGTTTTCGAGTAAATCGGCGTATAAAAAACGGTTTAAATTCTCTTGAAAGAAAAATGGTCCCACGATATGCGTATCAACAATTCCGTACCAAACATTGACTTTCCAGATACGTTGATGATCCATTTCTCGATACCAATGTGGATTCTCTTGTGCCCAATAACGAAAATTATGTGTGTTTACTTCGCCGTCACTTTTAAAGGTGCACTCATCAGAAAATAAGATACTTCTATGGAAATTAGGTAATTGTTGAGTAATCCAATTACAGAATATCAGTCTTTGTCTATGATCGTTCAATGTCATGGCCTGGTGAAGTGACATTCGATATGGATGGAATGAATTTTCACGAAAAATTCGACTGATCGTGCTTCGACTTATTCCACTATCTCTTGCTCGTCGCTTTAAAGAATCATTCGGGGTTACAAAGGCAGATGCAATTACATCAGGTGCTCTTACTGAACGAAGCTGGAAGTTTTCGAGCAGCTGAAATAACGTGGCGAAATGAATATCCCGATCATACACTACATTCGCGCAAAGTTTTCAGTCGTTTACAACGTCGAATAATTGTAAAAGGTATCGTTCAGTCGGATCATAATAAGGGAAGGCAAATTCATCGATCAGTTCGTTCAATAAGAGCACCTGATGTAATTGCATCTGCCTTTGTAACCCCGAATAATTTTTTAAAGCGACGAGCAAGAGATAGTGGAATAAGTCGAAGCACGATCAGTCGAATTTTTCGTGAAAATTCATTCCATCCATATCGAATGTCACTTCACCAGGCCATGACATTGAACGATCATAGACAAAGACTGATATTCTGTAATTGGATTACTCAACAATTACCTAATTTCCATAGAAGTATTATAGTCTTATTTTCTGATGAGTGCACTTTTAAAAGTGACGGCGAAGTAAACACACATAATTTTCGTTATTGGGCACAAGAGAATCCACATTGGTATCGAGAAATGGATCATCAACGTATCTGGAAAGTCAATGTTTGGTGCGGAATTGTTGATACGCATATCGTGGGACCATTTTTCTTTCAAGAGAATTTAAACCGTTTTTTATACGCCGATTTACTCGAAAACGAACTTCCACGTTTACTTGAAGATATTCCACTCCAATTACGTCTAAATATGTGGTTTCGACAGGATGGATGTCCCGCCCTGTCATTGCTCGTCATCAACTGAACCGCATATTTCGCGGCCGATGGATAGGTAAACATGGTCCACATAATTGGCCACCACGATCACCGGACCTTACAATTTTAGATTATTATTTGTGGGGACGAATAAAAGACCTTGTATACCGCGAACGACCTACGACTGCAGAAGATATGAAAAACAGAATTCGACAAGTCATTCAGTCTCTAGATACTGACGAAATTCGTCGGGCGACGGATGATTTCCAAAGTAGGGTAACAGCCTGTATAAATGCACGTGGTGGACATTTCGAACATCGAGACTGAACAACATGCGTATGCACAAAGGTGACGGCAAGGGGAACCACTTTATAAAAGCACCCCGACAAAGGTGACGGCAAGGGGAACCACCTTAAAAAAGCACCCCGATAAGGTGTAAGTCCGACCTTGTGACCTCCACATGGTACACCTTGAGTAACGCTAATACAGGCGGCACCGATTATTTCGTTTTTACATTTTAAAAATGTTACTTTGACTTATATTTATGCCAAGGTCGATCTCAAGGTCGAATTCAAGATCATCATCAGGTTGATCCCTCGAAATCATGCAAATTTTGTCTGAGCCATTTTTTTGTACAAGCACATCCCTACGTTTTAAAAGGGTGGGACGGGTGCTTTGGAATAACTCGACCTCCACGTGACCTCTAAGGATATTTTTGACCTTGACTTGATAACGTATTCGAACGTGAAATTTTCCGCTCTTTTCATTTCTAAAGTCAAAAATAAGGGTATTCATTTTAAAAACGCTACTTTGACCTTCATTTATGCCCAAGGTCGATCTCAAGGTCGAATTCAAGGTCACCATCAGATAGATCCCTCGAAATCATGCAAATTTTGTCTGAGCCATTTTTTTGTACAAGCACATCCCTACGTTTTAAAAGGGTGGGACGGGTGGTCTGAAACACCCGGTATACTCTACTATTATTGATTTTTTCAATTTACTTTTTTTTTATAATTGAGATTATATAAATAAAATCTGACTTTATTTTATTAATACAAATTTTTATATAATATAAAACAATTTTTACTATAAAGTATAAATATTAATACTTAATTAAAGTTTACAATATTTTACTAATATAAAATCGCGTTTACAATTTAAATATGTGAAATATTTACAAATAAATCATATTATACTTATATATTATATATACAAAATACATTATACATTTTCGGGTCCTTGTAAAAAAAAACCAATTGACATTTAGATTATTTATCTCAAAGATGAAGTATATCCACTTCATTTAAAAATATGAATCTGTATATTAAAATATTTCTACTTCTATTATACTTTCCACTACTAAAAAACTTTTCTCTGGTGACAACTACTTTACAGCCTGCCGACCGGGAATTCGGGATGTCTTCTTTTTTTTCTGTCCATCCATTACGGGTATCCTTTACATTCGGGTTTCCTAGAAATTAAAATGTTTTTATACATTTTAATTTTTAAAAATACATTTAATAAATGAGGTATTCCGTTAGCACACATTTTAGTTAGCCATTACCACTCATTTTAATTGATGCTTATATAGACATTTCATTACACCGTGATTATGGAATCAGGAAAATTGTGTCCAATCAAAACAGAAACGAAACAAAATAGAAGACACACACATATACAAATTTGTCATTAAGTAATATCTATTGACTAACCTTAAAATTAAAAATAATTTTTTAAATATCCTCGTTCGTGTGATTTCGCTCATCGTTCCACAAGTCTCGGTTGATGATGCTTTCTTCGATCGTTATTCATTGTTTGCGGGAATCATCTGTATCCTGTGTCTCATCTGTCTTTCGCCATTCGGAGAGCGCTTTTCGAAACTGCACTTGGAATTCCTAACAAATCAGTTTCTCAAAATACTGGTTGAAACTTGAAACAAGCTCTGAAAAAATAATAGAAAGCAAGCTACATTATTATTAATAGAACACGAAATATAATTACAACAGTTGTAAAGAAATAGAAAAGATGGTACCGTAAACAATTGTAAGAAACTGGCGACAAATTCGCACTCTAATTTACCGTCGCCTGTCAGCTGGCGGTTGATTGATACAGTACTGGACAAAATAAATCATACATCTTTCAACAAATTAAATTCGTTAATGTAACTATTTAAAAAAAATAGTAACAGTAACAAATTAAATTTATTGAAAGGTGTATGATTTATTTTATCCAGTACTGTATAATATAAAATTTTTATTTGTTACTGTTACTATTTTTTTAAAATAGTTACATTAACGAATTCAATTTGTTGAAAGATGTATGATTTATTTTCTCCAGTACTGTATATTGAGCGTGATCGACACCTGTCGCGCCACCCGGAAATATGTGTTAATCGACGCGGTACTGTAACATGCTTCCGGAATCGGTCGGAGCAATGAACGCGTGTCGGGAGAGAATCACTCTCCTTTGTGAAGTGGCAGTGATCACAGGAATCGCTCCATGAGAGCGATTCCTGTGATCTGTATTGATTGTGCAAATATAAGTATATACTCACAAGGGGAACACCAGAATTGGCCCCTCCGATTTGGCTGAATTTTATATATGTTATAGTTCAGCCCTCCCACTAAATCGTGGTAAAAGGATACGATGCACCTCTCAAGCATTCGCGAGAAAAATGCGTTCAAAGATTTCTGTTGGTAATGTACCGAACGGTAAGTGTAGTTTGACAAGAAGTGGCGTGGTGTAGTGAGTAAGGCGTCGGACTAGAATGTTGCATATTGGCCTGTATGAAGTTAGCCCCCCATTTTTTGATTTTTAATATTTTCTCAGTTATTCCAGGTTGTTCTACGTTTGTTCTACATTGTTCCAAAGTTATACGTCAATAAAACAAAAAGCGCCACGGGAAAAGCAAAAAAACTGTTTTTTTCAGTAGCCCCCCATTTTTCGAAAAACTCAAATTTTTTTGCTGTTCTGGATTGTTCTAATTGTTCTAAATATTGTTCCAAAGTTATATGTCAATAAGACCAAAAGCGCCACGGGAAAAGCAAAAAAACTTTTTTCAGTGGCCCCCCATTTTTCGAAAAATTCAAATTTTTTTGTTGTTCTGGATTGCTCTAATTGTTCTAAATATTGTTCCAAAGTATTAAATTTATCAGAGAAAAATTTCAAAAGACATAGCAAAAAAATAATATAGAGCGTCCGAAGATTATTTTTATGTTTACACCTATCGCTATTGTTTTATAAACATAAAATTTTAAATTTTAGCTGAAAATAAACAGAACAACCTGGAACAACTCTCACTTTTTCCGGAACAATCATACAAAGGGGACTTTACTCTTGGAAGTAGATACTTATTTCGTCTTTCTCGACCGTTAAAGTCGCGACAGCGGTCCCAAACTATAGAACAATTA
The DNA here is from genome assembly GCA_901521435.1 of Crematogaster levior. Classification (NCBI taxonomy): domain Eukaryota; kingdom Metazoa; phylum Arthropoda; class Insecta; order Hymenoptera; family Formicidae; genus Crematogaster; species Crematogaster levior. The sequence goes on from CABEGB010001074.1 coordinate 118,309, forward strand.
CGTACTAGCATAGAACAACTTGGAACAACTCTCACTTTTCCCGGAACAATCATACAAAGGGGACTTTACTCTTGGAAGTAGATACTTATTTCGTCTTCTTCGACCGTTAAAGTCGCGACAGCGGTCCCAAACTATAGAACAATTACGTACTAGCATAGAACAACTTGGAACAACTCTCACTTTTCCCGGAACAATCATACAAAGGGGACTTTACTCTTGGAAGTAGATACTTATTTCGTCTTCTTCGACCGTTAAAGTCGCGACAGCGGTCCCAAACTATAGAACAATCAACGCGCGCGCGCGTTTGTGTGTGTGTGTGTATCACAAGGATAAGGACCCCGTGGTTTGTCAACTCCACAGTATTTTGAGACTCCAAACCCTCCTTGTGTGTGTGTGTGTGATACTTATGTGTGTGTCACAAGGATAAGGTCTCCGTGGTTCGTCTCAAAATACTGTGGAGTTGACGAACCACGGGGTTCTTATCCTTGTGACACACACACACACAAGGAGGGTTTGGAGTCTCAAAATACTGTGGAGTTGACGAACCACGGGGTCCTTATCCTTGTGACACACATACACACACACACACACACAGGAACGTTCGTCTCAAAATACTGTGGAGTTGACGAACCACGGGGTCCTTATCCTTGTGACACACATACACACACACACACACACACACACGCGCGCGCGCGTTGATTGTTCTATAGTTTGGGACCGCTGTCGCGACTTTAACGGTCGAAGAAGACGAAATAAGTATCTACTTCCAAGAGTAAAGTCCCCTTTGTATGATTGTTCCGGAAAAAGTGAGAGTTGTTCTAGGTTGTTCTATGCTAGTACGTAATTGTTCTATAGTTTGGGACCGCTGTCGCGACTTTAACGGTCGAAGAAGACGAAATAAGTATCTACTTCCAAGAGTAAAGTCCCCTTTGTATGATTGTTCCGGGAAAAGTGAGAGTTGTTCCAGGTTGTTCTATGCTAGTACGTAATTGTTCTATAGTTTGGGACCGCTGTCGCGACTTTAACGGTCGAGAAAGACGAAATAAGTATCTACTTCCAAGAGTAAAGTCCCCTTTGTATGATTGTTCCGGGAAAAGTGAGAGTTGTTCCAGGTTGTTCTGTTTATTTTCAGCTAAAATTTAAAATTTTATGTTTATAAAACAATAGCGATAGGTGTAAACATAAAAATAATCTTCGGACGCTCTATATTATTTTTTTGCTATGTCTTTTGAAATTTTTCTCTGATGAATTTAATACTTTGGAACAATATTTAGAACAATTAGAACAATCCAGAATAACAAAAAAATTTGAATTTTTCGAAAAATGGGGGGCCACTGAAAAAAGTTTTTTTGCTTTTCCTGTGGCGCTTTTGGTCTTATTGACATATAACTTTGGAACAATATTTAGAACAATTAGAACAATCCAGAACAGCAAAAAAATTTGAGTTTTTCGAAAAATGGGGGGCTACTGAAAAAAACAGTTTTTTTGCTTTTTCCGTGGCGCTTTTTGTTTTATTGACATATAACTTTGGAACAATGTAGAACAAACGTAGAACAACCTGGAACAACTGAGAAAATATTAAAAATCAAAAAATGGGGGGCTAACTTCATACAGGCTGCATATTGCTGGTTCGAATCTTACTTTTATAATTTTTTTTTTTTTTTATTGTATTATATTGTATATGCTTTATTTTTAATATTTAATTAAAAATTAATGTATCAAACAATTTTACAAAATTTAAAAATATAATTTATATTTTTATACGTTGCATTTCTTAAAATTAAACCATTGCAACCACACAAAGAAAACAAGTTCTCAGGTAGCATTCGTATCGTATCGTTATACAACAACAGATGCCGTCACCAAGGGGAAAACGAAACTTGTGACGGCAAGAATAAAAATTATTTGAAGAATAAAATATAATTTTAAATATATTTATTACATAACAAATAAATTTTAGTTTAATAACGTAAATTTACAATGACAATTTACAAATAATAATAAATATGTGTGTGTGTTAATTATATTTTTAAATTTTGTAAAATTGTTTGATACATTAATTTTTAGAATTAAATATTAAAAATAAAACATATACAATATAATACAAAAAAAATTATAAAGGTAAGACTCGAACCAGCAACATGCAACATTCTAGTCCGACGCCTTACTCATTACACCACGCCGCTGCTTGTCAAACTACACTTACCGTTCGGTACATTACCAACATAGAAATCTTTGAACGTGTTTTTCTCGCGAATGCTTGAGAGGTGCATCGTATCTTTTTATCACGATTTAGTGGGAGGGCTGAACTATAACATATATAAAATTCAGCCAAATCGGAGGGAGCCAATTCTGGTGTTCCCCTTGTCAGTGTTAATCGTTAATACGTGTTAATCGAGTCTCTAGTTATTCTACTCCCAATTCTCATTCAATCTTCCGTAAGAAGTTCGGAGTGTGAAGTGTAACATTGCACCAGCCATGTTCTCTCATTCTGCCGGTACGCAGTTATACGGCCATTAGACAATTCGCATTTCATTTACTAGATAGTACTCAAGCATATTAGAAAATCCTACACAATCATAATAAGGCATTATGCAAATGTGTAGTTTTGTTATTTTTTTTTTTTCTCTTAGTTATCTATGTACAGGTGTTATTTGAATATATGTATGTATATAGCATATTTTGAACAATGTAAGACTGCATGTTGTGACTTTCCTACTTAGTCTTGGCATTACTATCAATAAATGCGTTCGCTAAAAATATTCTCCACCAACATTTGAAAGAGCGATCAATAATTAAGAAAAAAAAAATTAATGTTTAATATCATGCTCTATGAAAAGAAACCACAAAAGACAGATTCGTGAAAATTATATCTTTTCATTGGCACTTTTCTGGTTTTGACTCTGGACTCACACAGAACCATTAAGTGCGAGGTCAATATAATCACCTTCTTTTAATCCATAAATAATTTTTGGTAAGCACATCCATAATATGCCTAATAGGGAAATATTGTTATGATCCTATGCACCGGGATATTTGAAGAAGAAGAAAGAAAAGAAGTGGAAGAACAAGAAGAAAGAAAAAAAGAGACAAAGAAGAAAAAAGAAAAGAAGAGAAAGAACAAGAAAAATCTGTGCTCTTCATCTTCGTGTATGCTGTTTTGCACACTTCAAGAAATTATGTTATGAAGAACATTTCTTCAGTAAAAAAATAAATTCAATAAAAAAGTAAATTCATATATAATATAAAAAAACATTATTATGACACTATGCTTCGTTCTGGACAATATTGAAGAAGAAGAAGGAAAAAAAGACAAAGAAGAGGAAGAAAAATTCTGTGCTCTTCATCTGCATTCTTCATGTATGCTGTTTTACATACTTCAAGAACTTGTGTTACGAAGAAAATTCAGTCTTTGGTACATCCATATATAATATTATTGTGACCTGTTCTCCGTTCGGAATGACAGAATTGTTGAAAAAGAAGAAAATCTGTACTTTTCATGTATGATGTTTTATATATTTCAAGAAAGTATTATGAAGAGACTTCGCTCCCGCTTTGGAAAAATATGGATACATCATTTATTGTCATGGATCATCAATTATTATTGGACGTACAAATACTCTCCACCAATATTTCAAACAATAGAAACAATACTGAAGACAATAGAAGGCAGTATTAACATGTTTTAAATAAAGAATGACAATAGATTTTTGGATCATTTTTATGATTTTATACATAGAGAATGCCAATTCAAATGAATTGAATAACAAAAGTCAAATCACGCATGCATATACACGCATGCATATATTTATATAAACCATGAAAAATTCAATTCAGTAATTTTTCTCCAGTGCATATTAAATGACGTTATCTAGTATTACTTTTTTAATGCAAAAATAAAAATTAAAAAAATAATTAAAAAACCAATATAAAATAATAAAAATAAAATAAGAGAAAAATAAAAAACAACATAATAAAATAGAGTAAACTTTAACATTGCTGTATGATATGGATAAAACACAAAAATTTACAAACATTTTTTAAAAAATTATACCATTTTATAATTATAATACATTTTTGCAAAATATTTAATTTATTACAATACAAATATTTTTTACAATTTATTGTAATACAGTATGTAAAATTTAATTTATTATAATATGTTCAAAATAGTCGTCAATAAAGAACAAGACAATTTTTTACTTGGTATTCGTATGTAATGAACGTATAAAAAAATAATATATACATTTAATGAAATTATTAAACGCGTTTATTTGAAACAAAATATCATAAAATTAAAAACCATTTTTAAATTGAAATTTTATCCTTTAAAATACTTTTTTTAATTGTTTTTATTATTTTTATCAATTATTTTTTCTACATATTTCTAAAAAATTTCTTCTACATATTCTTTGATAAAATTGGTAAGCATTCTATTGTATATTTCGCTTTTAATGCTCACTGTGTAATATATGAAATACATGTTTGAAACGTATTACTTTTATCATATGATCCGTAATGTATACATTACATTTTATCTTTATCGTTTTCATTAAATTATTACTATTAATTTAATACGTTTGTTTTTCTAATTTTAGTAATTATTTGGCATAATAATTTATTCATTTTCTAAAATAATTTTATTTTAAACGTGTATTTTTTTATGTACATTATTTGTGTACATATGTACACACATATATATGTACATATACATATCTGTGGAATGTTCTATTATATTAAGTAAAACATATGCGCTTTTTCCAGTTTCCTAACACTAGAAGTACTAAATAGTTATCGACTGTTTCGATTTTTTTAATTTAATTTTTTTGTGAAAGTAGTACCTAAAATATTATACATTATTACTAATTGCTTTTTTTATTGGAATAAAAAAGTTTATTGCATTTATTCAATCCTTAATACTACCAACAGAATATTAGTTTAAAAAATCGAAACAATCGATAATTATTTAGTACTTCTAGTGTAAAGATCATTACACAATTTATAATTCATAACAGAATGAGGATATAATTCTATTCATAAAAAACAATTTATAAATGTTTTTATGAATACATTTATAAAAGTATGTTTGATTGTATGTATGTGCGTGTTGTTGTATGCGTGCGTGTGTGCGTACGTGTGCGCGCGCGCTATTTCATTGTTTTGTTATGAATTATAAATTGTGTAAAGTGGTCTTAAAAACTGTCACTTCAATACCTGTTCAGGATTCGCCTGAACGGACCGGCCGATCGCCGATTTTCGACACTTGTCGCGGCACCTGTCGGTTTCGCGGCGAGCGAGGTGCGAGCGCACGTGCTCATGCCGTGTACACGTGTCGCGCGATTCCCGGGCGACCATCCGCGTGCTCTAACGTTTTTTGCGCGCATTCCGGGCACCGGAAAATTTGGAATGCCCGGCAATCGCGTTAGACGTGGCTTCTTCTTCGTCACGAACAGACGTCTCCGTTCGCGTGTGCTGTATATTCTATACTTCTTCGCCGTTCGCGAACGTTCTCTTTGTGAAACCGTGCTCTCTCGTCAGCCGGCTCCGATTCTCGTTTCGCGTGTGTGCCTGCTTCCTCGATCGCCTCACCGAGACTTCAATCTCTTTATTGCGAGCTCCGACCTCGTCGCTCGAGTTTCGTGTGCTTGCGATACGTTCGGTGCTCGTCCTCAGCGTGAGAGCAGTTACTCTCATTGTAAGGGCCTTCGGCGCCCAGCTCTCGTATGAGCCTCGACACTCTATTAGTGCGTTAAAATCTGATCGGCGCGTTTGCTCCGCTTTGTGCAAGGTCTGAGGGCTTTCACGGGCATAATCGAGATCCGTGCATCATTAGCCGCCATCGTGGACGAATATTCTCAACCGTCGTCGTCGCGTTCGCGATTCCCGCCTGCTCCGCGTCAAGATTTCCGTCGTTCGCGGCAAGATTTCCGCGCGGATAAGGAATCGACTTCCTGGATTCCTGCGGAAGATTTCCGTTCGCGGTTGTCGAGCAGAACGAAGCGGGCCTGAAGATTTCCGTATACGATGATTCAAACGACTTCGGTTGAGTTCGAGATCTCTCGATGACCTATTCGACCGGTCTATAAACATTGTGTAGCCGTCGGTCTCTTGAGTTTCGATCGGTAGAGTTTGCTCCTTTCGCAAGGCGAGAGCGACATCCTTTCTCAAATCTTCACGCTAAGCGCGCCTTCACTGATTGACGTCCCGTGCACGCTCGCGCGCCCGGAAGTGGCGAATCCCGGCGTTCTTATCAAACGGTGCGGTTCTCGCGGCGCGATCGTCGTACCGTCGCAAACATCTTGCTGGTCCTTCGAGCCGGATTCGCGATTTTTATATTATCTATCAGTGATATTTATTTTTGTCTATCCTTCTTTAACTTCATTCTCTACTTCTCTATCTACTTTAATTTTATTTATTTATTCATTAATTATTATTAATTATCAATCTTATCATTCATTCATTCACTCATTCATCCTTCGGAAATGTAAAATATTATTTTCTTTAATATTATATTAAAATTATTATATATAATATTTAAAAAAAACAATTTTTACATTTCCTTTTGACGGAAGAGACCACTACCTTCTCGCGGTTTCCGTTGAGCAACGATATGTACGTCGTCCATTAAAAAAACATACATAATAGAATTGTTCATCTCTATCTTAGTCATTTTTATTTAATATTTTTCTTGTATTTTAATAGATTTGAATAATGTTTATTTCTTGGTTAATTTTTGTTATACTAATAATCAGTCATTTATGTATATTTATGGCAGATATTTTTAAGAAAGACATACACATCGGCCAAAAGTGGATTTATAACATTCATCTTTTTTTATTTTTTTCTTCCTATTTTTATATGTAAAAAAATATAATTTTTTAATACATACATATATACATTTTATTATAAATTTTATATATGTATATATATTATATATATATATGTACATTAGTTATATTATGGAGTGAAGAAATGGAATAAACTTAATTTTTTTATTTCTTAATTTTTTAAATTTTATTTTAATTTAAATTTTTTATTTATGGCGGAAATTTTATTTTTAATTATTTATATATTTCATTAAAATTGTTATAATTAATAAAATATTTTTATGTACATAATTATAAAATATTTTTAATATATAATTATATAATATTATATATATTATGTATTATAATATATACTATTGTATATTTTATACATATATATATTGTATATATATATATATATATATATATATATATATAATATTATATATATCATATAATTATATGATAAAATTTTTAAAATTATGTCCGCGTAGAACAGCAGGTGGTAATAAGAGCGAGTAAGAGCAATCGAGACAATAATAGGAACGAGCGAGGTGATAATAAGAGCGAGTAAGAGCAACCGAGACAGTAATAGGAGCGAGTGAGATGAGAATAACAGGATGAAAAGAAAACTCGAAGTTTGGGATCAAGCCTTTCTCGCGTGCTGTGTTGTTATATCTCTCTCGCTCACTCCTATCACTGTCGCGCTCATCGGTTGACGTAACGCCACAGACTATAGTGTGACGGCACGTAAGTATAGCTCGCGAGACAGAGATATTCGTCTGCGCTCTTCTACTCGCCCGAAGTTGGCCGAGCCGCCAAGCGCACACGTACACGGGCTCTGCCTCTGTGTGCGTATGTAGCAGAGCTGCGCCAGTGGCATCAC
>CABEGB010001075.1:0-125895 GCA_901521435.1 Crematogaster levior
TGTATGTGTGTCATATTTTTATTTACTCACAAAACTTTATGCGCGAACAAACACATATAATTTTCAAGTCTATTTTGTCTGTAATTTTTATATTTTTTCTATAAATTTTAGTTTATTTTGATTATTTTATATTTATTTTCAGTTTTATAGTTTTTAGAATGAAGTTTTTGAACGTATGCACAAAGATAAAATGTGTTTAAAAGTTTTTAAATATTTCTACTAATATTTTTACTGCTGCGATAGAGCTTGCAATTTTTTAAATATAGATTTATTAGCTTTGCTATTTTTAGAATAAGGGACACACATTTTTAGAGTAAGGGATAGCTTACAATAACGGCTGCACAAATGATATTATCATTCTTGAGTACGTACATCTCTTCCTTGTCACATTGTTGGATGCTCATTTCGAGCCGTTAGCGTTCTCTAGTTTCCTTTTGTCGATTTTCCCACCTATGCTTCCTTGAAACTGGGAACATAATTGCGAAGTCTTGTCACAGAGAATTAGGCGCTTGACTATGCTTTCCGGTAATGCCTCTACAATCTACTAACGAGGAAATTATAGCACCATTCGGAATCGATGGTGAATCTCTATCGACTTTCGCGTGACGCAAATGTGTGACAATTTCATCTTAATACACGTTTATTACAATCTACACACACACATACGCACATATGGCAAACTTACAGATTAGTGTTACACACACGTGCGCACGCGCGTGCGTGTAACACTAATCTGTAAGTTTGCCATGAACTATTTGGACGTTTAAGACAAATTCCGAATTTGTTTCTGTATTTGCTTAATATTTAACGACATCAGAATTCGAGAGTAGAATATAAATTCGAGCGATATTATTTGCAGCAACGAATAATTGACGACAGAGGAGTAGTTTGGTTTTGCGAAAGGTCCTCCGAGAAGCAGTTAAATCTGATTAGTTGAGAAAAGCGCTGCAGAAACTCTTGTTAAGACGAGCTACGACGACATCACGTCCTGAGTTATCCGATTTTGATAAAACAAAATAATAATTACCAATATTATTATCAAAAAGATTCCAAAAGAAAAATGACTAAAATAATTATTGATTTGTATAATTGAAACTTTTTGCATTGATTAGAAAATTATTAAAAATAACAGGTATGCCATTTTTAATGTAATCTTTAAATGTATATGAAGTTTGTTTTTTATGTCTTTGATAATGAATGTAATTGTTGTATGAAATAACGATATGGGTTTCAACAATGTGATGAACTACATCAAAATGTATTTTAATAAAAATAATTTCTCGATGGAAGTAATTTATTTGTAAATTAGTATTGAATTTTTTTTTCACATAACTTTTTTGATTGTAAAGGTATAATTTGTCTTTATTATGAAAAGTAAATTTTAATAAATTTTTAAATAAAATGTTCTCATTTGTACTACAGAAATGGAATGTAATGATGAGCAGCTATATGTAAGTATAATAAATTATATATTTGAACCTATAATTTTTCTGAAGTAAAAGATTTATATTGAAGGAATTTCAGGTTTACAGAAATTGGACGCAGACATTCCTGTTTTTCTCGTGCCTTGTTTTCATAAAATATAACAAAAATTTTGTGTCTTAATTAGTTTCCTCAAATGGCGTAAGTAACATTAAGATTGATTGTTCTTATGAATTTATTTTATTAATATATTAATTTTTTATTTTACGAAAATCAGGTGTGTGTTTTAAATAATTTTTGACTTTATGAAGAATCTATGAAATCTTATTATGAGACATATTTTCAATTTTATATACGACAGGAGGTTTTTACAAATTTTTAGATTAAAAATAAACTCGCAATTAACTTTTCTGAAATAATTAACTTCTCTCTTTCAAAATCTTATGATTATTTTTGAGAATTCCTACTATATGCAACATTGTCGGGACGATCAAGAGTTACTTATAAAATGATACTTATATAAAATACTTAAAAAAGTATAATTAGTGCAAATTTATCGAATTATAAATTTGCGCTTTAGTTAACAATTCTTTTATAACGAATTTTTTAAGCATATTTTTGAATATTACATAAATAGTATATTATATATATGTTAATATACTGTTTATCGTAAAAAAGTTATGCTAGTTAAAATTTGTTTTGTTGTACATAACATATTTTATATTTAATATATTTATATATAAATCCTATGTAAAAATAAATATATCGTAATTATTGTTACCCCTAAGCATCCTATATTAATAAAAATTTAATTTTTGAACCTCGAACAGAGGAGGTAAAAGAATAATTTTAATTCCGCTCATACCAATGTGTGCCTTCGCAAATTTTAGATTCGAATGTAAGTAGCTCAAGATCTATATACTTCCCAACTGTAGAACTGTAATAAAGATATGTCTTTGTAATGTTGTAGGAAACCGACAGCGGATATCTTTATCAAGAAAGCGGCGATGTATAGAATTGGGTTGAAACCATCGGTCCCCAAACGCAGAGAAGATGAGAAATCACAGAAGAAAGATTGCGAAAATGAATGCAGTTTGCTCGGCTGCAATGTCTGTCCTAAGCGTTTCAAGAGCAAGTACTTGCTAAAACGGCACAAGCTCACGCACGCGGTGAAGATTGTCCGTGGATGCGAAGCGGATGTAAAAAAGCATCCCACGTTCACCGACGCAGTGCCGCGAAATCAGGAAGCTCTCTCGTGCATAATGTGCGACTTTCGCTGCAACAAGAGATCCACGATGATCGCGCATCTCGCTGAGAAACATGAGGAAACCGTGGACAACGACCGGTTCGCCAGCAGCAAGAGCGAGTTCACCTGCATTATATGTGGCTTGGTGTGCGCCCGTAAGGAGACCTTGAGGTTGCACTTCGTTCGCAAGCATACCCAACATTACGGTTACTCATGCGAACATTGTGGCAAGAGGTTCAAGATCAAGGGCGACCTCACCACGCACACCCGGCTGAATCATCGGGAGGTACCGGTGATATGCGACGTCTGCGGCAAGACCTGCCGGAACAGTCACAGCTTGTACACCCATCAGAAGCACGCGCATTATAAGGCGAAGTACGAGTGTCCACTGTGCCATCGGCGTCTCGTCACGCAGGAGAACTTGAACCAGCACGTGCTGATGCAGCACGAGAGGAAGGAAAAGTCGGTGTGCGAGGAGTGTGGCAAGACATTCTTTGATAATTACGACCTGAGGAAGCACATGAGGATCCATACGGGTGATAAGCCGTATAACTGCACGGTCTGTGGCAGAGCGTTTGCCAGGCATAGCAGTTTGAGCCAGCACCTCCTCTTGCACACCGGTGAACGTATCTACGTGTGCGACGTATGCGGCAAGTCGTTCGCTCAGAAAGCCGGTCTCATCTGCCATAGGAAGATCCACTCAGGTGTTCTGCCGCCCCTGCCGGTGATACATATCGGTCACATACTGAAGGAGTTCATGAAGAAATAAACTTGAACATCGGTGCTTTACGATTCTTATTTTTTATTTTTTCTTTGATGATGGAATAGAATAAGAGTTATGCAATAAAGGCATGTTGCCGAGTGTGATTGATTGCGGAAAAGAAAACGAAATACATTTGTAATGTTATAATGGTACAGATATGGAAAATTAAAAAAAACAAAATTAGCATATTTTTTATTTGTAAAAGCAACGAAGTTAATGAGAATCACAAAGTTCGCAATAAAATAATAAGAAGCTTGTTTCTATTACTTACACTTTTTGCATTTAGAATCTTCGCTTTCTTTTTTTCTACAACATCCATTTTTTTATCTTACTTTAAGTGTAGAAATTTTTGTGAGTTTTAAGCGAATAAATATTATTTTATCTAATTATTATTTCGAAAAATTATGTTATATTTGATTGATGTTATATTATATTTGAAATATTTTTCAATATTATGCGAGATAAGATTTTTCTTATTTTGATTTATTATTACTTTTATGTTACTAATATCAATGTTAATGTTATTAAGTTTAATATACTCATCACTTTGTATAACACATATTTTGATCTTATGTTATTTCACAGATTCTTAAGTATTACAAGAAATATTACCGTTAATAAATTGAGTTACAAAAACTCGAACTTTAATGTTCATGATACTTGATTTAAAAAATTTATTTTGAAATTTCAATTTTTTAAAAGGTCAAAATATGTGTGTACAAATTAAATATATAAATATATATATATATATATTTTTTTCTATCATTTAAAAACACAAAAACTTAAAAAAAAAATGAAATAAAATGTTTGTGAATTTTAAAGTTATGTTATTTGCAAAGTTAAAAGCAACAAGTTTATTTGACTTCTTGATTAAAGTGTTAACGGTATTTAAAGATTGCGTATGTACTTGAGGTACATAAACATTACAATTTCGTGAATTTTAAGTCAATTGTATTACAATTATAAATAACTTGAAAAACCTACATTTCATATTTTATTTTGTTATTTGTTCTAAATACATTACTTAAAACATTTTCCATTTCTCATTTCTTATTTTTTAGTATATAACGTATTATTTAGAAATAGACTAGCTTCGAATGGATACATATTTCTAAAGTTGTTGAAGTAAATTGTATTGATTATATACTGGATGCGTACATACAATAATATTTTATTTTATAAAAATATTTTGTTTCTTTTAAACTCTTTCCCTACATTTCATGACTGTCCCAATTTTATAACTAATGTAGGTCTCGACGGACTACAATGCTGATCAACAAGGAAGGTAGTTTTAGCTCCTCGTTTGTGAGTACCTTCGTTGATCTGTGATCTCTAATTAAATTTATATGGGATAAATAATAAAACTTCTAGCGTATAGTCTACTACGGTTCAAAATCACATATGACTGTTCTTTTTAATAATTATTTTATTCCGTGATGTTTCAGGCACAAAGGCACGCAGAATCCTCGTGGTATTTTCATCTTTGATAATGAATCACTGGTGATGAAGAAGTGGCAAATTTTGGAATTTGACGGCAAGCCGTATTATGCGTTTGTACCCGAAGGCGATATGCCTTTACCGTACGAGGATATACCAGAGCAAGTAGACGAATTAGAGGAAGAGGAGGAGGAATTAGAAGATAAGGTAGAGGAAATAGAAGACGAAAGTGTTACAAGTGACACGAAAGAAGAGCAGGAAAAATATGTTTCTTTAGAGGAGAAATCGTACAACGTTGAGAGTATCCTTAACGGAAGTGTTGAGGAAACGGAGGAATTGGATATAAAACCCATTACTCTAAACGGCATCAACGAAGCTGTGGATGACAAGACAGTTGGGGATTTATATCAAGTGAAAGTAGAGGGTAGTATGGTGACTATCGAGAAACTTATGTCCAACACGCAGATGAATGCGAAAACGAGCGAGCAGACAGAGGATGTAAATGACGATGAGGGAGAAATAGAATATCTTGACGAAGAAATGGTAGATATATCTCCCATTTCTAGCATCCCACCTCCTAGCAATAATGCATCACTTGCAAAAACGTCTGCAAAGAACTCCAGTGAGGCTCTGAGGTGCAAATTGTGCTCAGAAGTATTCGACACGGTATTATCCTTTAGGAAACACGTAGCGTGGACCCATAAGAAGAAGACGTGCATAAAAGAAGACGGCGCTTACGTATGCACCGTGTGCGGCTTCAAAACCCTGAAGAAGAGTTCGTTTGCCGCCCATCTGGTCAGGAAGCACGACACTTGGTCCAAGAAACGGTCTAACAACACGAAATTTCCTTGTGTCGCTTGTGGCTTTGTTTGCAGATCGAAACATTCCTTGCAATCCCACTTCACGAGGAAGCACACGGACAATTACGAACACCAGTGCAATTTCTGTTCGAAAAAGTTCAAGGTCAAGGGGGATCTAACGAATCATATACGATTCCATCATAAAGAGAAGCCGATCACGTGCGACGTATGTGGCAAACTGTGCCTTAATAGCGGCTCGCTGTACGTGCATCAGAAGTGGGCGCACTATAAGCCCAAGTACGAGTGTCATATCTGCAAAAGACGTATGGTAACGCAAGAGAATCTGGATCAGCACTTGCTGACGCAGCACGAGAAACGCGACAAGATAGTCTGCGCGGAGTGCGGTAAGACCTTCGCGAAGAAAGACTCGTTCAAGAGGCACATGGTGGTGCATACGGGAAGCAAACCGCATTCCTGTATGATCTGTAGCAAGCCTTTCGCACGAAGGTCACAACTGCGCCAGCATTTGCTCATCCACACTGGTAAACGGCCGTTTGTATGTGACATATGCGGCAAGGCATTCACGCAAAAGCCAGGATTGATTTGCCACAGAAAGACCCATCCCGGTTCGCATCCGCCGTTGCCTGTGATGCCAATTGCAGATATTGTTAAAGAATTCACCGATGGATACGTTCAAGAAATTAATGCGCGTGAGAACGAGGTGATCAACGAAGAAGTGTGAACGTTTACTCCATTACGTTGATGTATGATATACTGTACATCATATAACACCTCGATGTGTCGAAGTTCTTTTTTTTACCAATATCTAATTGAGAAACTTCATGAAGTAACATTAAGAGTATCTCGGGCGACAATCGCAAACGGAATTTTTATTTTTACGTTCAGGATTATACGTCGTTTGTTACAGCCGATTGCAATACTTCGATTTTAATAATACAATTAGGCTTTTCGATTTGTTCTCTTACACGTTGTCGTTTTTGTGGCAAATTTAAGAAATTTAATTGTAAAAATAAGAAGGAAAAAACACACGAAGGGTAAACGATGAGAGGTATAAAGAGTAAGTGTCAGTAAAACTGCAGTACCACGATTTTGGAAATTCAAACTGAGAAAAAAGAAAGTATCAAAATTGTCGATGATGCGAATTTCTCTATGAAATAAATTTTGTGTTTTTTTTTTTTCTTAATTTTATCAAATCGTGAAATGTTTCTGCACAATTATTATTGATAAACTTAAATGATGTGTTAAATGTCGTTCAAATATCTTCAAAAAATTGTTACATTTAATTTTAAAATGAAACCAGTGATTGTCTCAGTGTAATAAATGTACCAAGAAATAAGAACATACTATTGGAGAAGTTCTATTGACAACAAGAATGTCACTAGGATTTGGGAGTTTGTGATCCATAACGATATCTTTACATCTAAAGTTTGATTAAATCTTTGAGAAACTGAATTTATTCTACAATAAATAGATATAAAGTGTATAGATATATATAGCCATAACAGTTGTAAATTATATATTTCTATGTAAGAATAGAGGAACAGTAATCTTTATCAGCTTCTCGATATGTTTATCGTTAACAAAATTAAAACTCTGTACATTTCTTTGGACCAATAAAATACATTGCGAATATGATAATACAATAGTTATTTTTGTGGATTACATGCAACATCGCCAATGAATCAAATGGGTCGCAGTGAAATTAATGAAGAAAATTATTGTAAATTATTTTAACGATAGTTTTGATTCGATACTATTTATTAGTTTTTTAAACACTATTTTATTGGTTAAAGAAAAATAAATTAATAACTCAACCAATTTTAATATTGCAAATGTTGTAACTTGTAAACAGAAAGAGAATCATATTAAACGTAAATAATACAAATCAAGCATGAAATAAGTAGGTACAATTGTTGAATTAAAGTTGAGTAAATTTTTCGTTCAATGTAATATTCTTTTACAGAAGATAATTGTAAAAAGACTATATAATTGTTATGTACATTATCTGATTATCTCTCTTTCTGTCTTATAAATTTATTCTTATACATGTTTTGTGTGTGCGCATGCATGATGGTATTACTTCATTGGTATATTCAGATTTGCAATTTCGCGATAATTTTTAAAAATTTTGCCATTAGAAAGAAATATAAGATCAGATACTTAATTAATTTCCTTCATTATTAAAAGAATAGACTTAAAAACTGAAATAACTAGGAAATTAATAATGATAAAAATTAGAAGTTATTGATTTTATAATGCTAAAATGACTGATGGAAAGTGATCTTTTTAAAAAGAAATTTTATGTTTTTATTTTATTAAGATGTTTAACTCATTCTGACTGTTCGATCAGGAAATATTTTTGAAACTCAATTAAAAATGTAAAAATGTAAAAATTGAAATAATTATGTATTATATATATATATATATATATATTACATAATTATATATATATACATTACATAATTATATACAGGGTGATTCAGACCACCCGTGCCAGCCGAATATTTCGAAAACGACCAGTGATAATGAAAGTTATAAGGGTACCAAATTTAATGACTTAAAATAACTTATTTAATGATCATATCAGTTTGACCTTGAATGCCATCGTCAAGGTCAGGGCAAGGTCACCTTGAATTTTTTTTATGGAACCCCCTATTTTTTATTACATATTCTTGTAGCTTATCTCTAGAGTTTTCCAAAAACATATTATAAAGCTATTTTTCATAACTTTCCATTATGAGGCTTAAAAGATACAGTATTATGACATAAAATACATTGAGAAACATTCAGTTTTCGATAATCTTATCTTGATACTTTTTACACAGAATAATGAAATCAATCAAAATTGGTGTAAAGAAAATACATGATTGATTTGAAAAAAAAAATGTTACAAAGTACATACTTGTAGTGTTTGGCAATATATTAAAAAAAATTCAAGGTGACCTTGCCTTGACCTTGGCGACGCCAATCAAGGTCAAACTAATATGATCATTAAATAGTTTATTTGAAGCTATTTAATTTGGTATTCTTATAACTTTCATTATCATCGATCGTTTTTGAAATATTCGGTTGGTACGGGTGGTCACTCTGAATCATCCTGTATATGTGTGCGTGCGTGTACATGCGTGTGTGTAATTATATAAATATGTAACTAAAATATATACACAGTGTGTCTGACATTACAAGGTGTACCCGCACAGAGTGGATTAAACTAAATAGAAAAGCTCTGTATAATTTTGCGATTATGGCAATAAATAATGCATTATTAATTAATCATAATCTGCAGATCAACGTGTGTTTGCACGATTTGGCGAGAAAACACAATCTAGCATTACCATTACGCGCGCGGCGAAACATTAAAGAGAGTTCTGTATAAATAAACAACGGTTGTATAAATGTACGAATGACACATGACGCTGGTTCTCCACATGCGTAACAACCGTAAACGCTAGACTGTTTTCTCTATTGAATTATGCAAACGTACACTGATTCGTAGATCTTTATTCTAATAATAACTCATTATTTGTCATATAATGGTATTTTTCCATTCCATTTAATTCACTTTACTTAATTTGTACACAATTATAATCAAACACCTTGTATATAAATTTTTAATGGCATCTTTAATGTCCAAATATTATTTTATTTGAAAGATTTTTTTATTTAACTTCATTCTTAAAATATTTTCTCATCGAACGGTCAGGATAAGTTCCCTAAAATATATTATTAATGTTCTTGAATTTTTCATTTTCTATCTTAGAAAGTATTTCTTATTGGAAATTATAATAGAACGATAATTTTTATAAGTAGAAGATATATTTTACCATGTCAAGAATATTGAAGAATATTCAAGAATATTGAATATAGTACAATTGATAATAAATGATGTAATTGCGCTATAGCGTAAATTTTTGTGTCTATTGTAAACAATTTTCTATTACTTAAAATTATTAATATTATGTGTGACAATTATTTTATGTATACAAGGGAATAGTTTCTAAAATGTAAAGGATAAAATAACTCACGTTAAATATTATTATCTTATGTTACATAACACGTCAAGCAATTATATGTCGTAGGTAATTGTTCTTCATGCATAATATATGTGTTCTCTAGAATTAATTTATAAAGTAAGAGAGCATACTGGCAAAATTAGTTTTCTTTCAAGATAACTGTGTTCAATAAAATTAGATTATTAAGGTATGTGCACATGAATACAGATTACCATTTTAAATAAATATTTTTTACAACATTTCTTGTAAATTATTTTTAGATAATAATAAATCTAGTTAGACAAAGGTATAAGGATGTTGAAAAAAATATTAATACTTATACGGAAGTAACTTTACCCAAAGAAATGTGTTTCAAAGATTTGGAGAAGATTCCAAGGATGTGTTAATAATGATAGTGAACAAGTGGAGATTTTTTGGAGATACATTTGTTACTATATCTTGTGTTATCGGTTTTATCTCTTTAAAAAATTATTTCCATGGAAGTATCAATATTTCTTAAGCAGTTAATTAGAGAATTTAATTTTAATAATTTTTAATTGGAAAGAAAGAGAGAGAGAGAATGTGTGTGTGTTTTGATATTGATAAAACACACACACACATACACATACATACATATTATATTAATAATAGGTGTAATATCTGCAAAGGATGGGTACAGCGAGTTACTTGATAGAAAAGTCCTGTTTGACAATAAATAAGGGATACGTTCGACTTGGGCGCTCACGCGCTGAAAGCGTCATTCTATCTTTGTTGTTCATTATACGAAGAGAGATAGAATGATGCTTTTGCATCATTTGAGTTATTAACTAATAAAGATCTGCTGATTAATGTGCGATTCGATGACGAGAAAAGTCAAAGCGCTTGCTACGCGACGAGATATTAGGAGGAGTATTATGGAAATAACAATTTAAAAAAACGACACGTGATAATCATGTTTAGCCGTTGTTTACACGTTATTTACACAGCACTCCTCCCAATTCCTCACCGCAACCGTCTCTTCTCGTTGAATCGCGCGAACACACGCTGATTTGCAGGCCACCATTAATTAATAACTCATTATTTATTGAGAAAAACTCATTTTTCACATAAAACAGTAAAGGACTTCTCTATTCAGTTTAATTTGTTTTTTTTTTACCTGCTCAGAGGTGGTACGATAATTACTAGACACCTTGTATATACTGTAAGATTATAATTCTATTTTGATAGCTTGACAGAATTTTTACGTACCTATGCTACCTTTGAAGACAATTCAAATTTTACGAAACGTTTCGTAAAGTCACAATACCAGATAAGTATAATTTGTATTAACCAGATGTGTTGAGATTTTAATAATAATAATAATCAATTTTTCTCAAACTTTTAGGGATATAGTCGATACTATCGGTTTTTTAAAACTTAACGAAGAACAGTGCCTGTCACAGTGATGATATTCTGAGGGATATCACGTACAAAAATTCAAATTCAAAGTAAGTTTTTATATGAAAAACCTATTAAGAAACCACATTTTGCCTCTATTTTGTTTAAGCGTAAAGTGCAAATTGGTGAAAAATGGTGAAAGAAAAACATTCCTTATAATATTATAAGGAATATATTCGGAGAAAAAAGAAGAGAGTCGTGCAAGAGGGTTCGAATCTGCAGTGTGTGCTCTATTAATTTCATTATCGCTTCGCAGTTGAGAAGTCGGTGGAAGGAGTTATCTTCATTTTCCGCGGACATCACGAAGAATCTTCTGAATCGAAGGAAACAAACTGCGACAACGAATATTGAAAAGACGCTTTCGAAATGTTAATGTTTTTGCGGCATTGTCTGCGCGACAATATTTGAATTGAGAGAGCACCGTTTGAAAAAACATACAGAAGATCAAAGTACGCAGCGATTGCAACAAGCGCTTTAAGACAAAGAGAAATTTGCATAGGTGCTTATACAATAGCAACAGGTCAAATGATGACCTGTGCGGAAAAATTCAGGATCTATTTGTTCTTAATGTATCGTGGTTGCTGCAATGATCAATTCTTTTGAGACGCGTGCTGAAAGAAATTTGCGATGAAGATGGAGCAACACTACAAGCTGCATAATAGGAAGACCATCTTCTACCACGTACGATAAAATAGCATGAATTCTTGAATTTCTTAATGAGTCACTTTAACATGATGCCGTTTAACTGCATAGTAAAGTTGAGGCTATACAAAGTTCGCTACCTACATCGTGGAGTGTGTTTGATTCCTGCCTATTTTTTTAAAATGTCGACAGATGCAGTAGACCCACAATGGTATCTCACAGCCTATAGTTTCAGTTTTGTTTCAGTTCAGTGTTTCACGTAAATTTTTTATTTTTTACGTAAATCTGTTTTTATCAAGTTAAATCAATGAACAAATTTCAATTGTTCATCGACCCGTCTGACAAATTCTATCTGCGTGCTGGCGGCTAGATTTGTCGGACATTGAAATGCAGTAAATCACCAACTTTAGAATCGATATCGATTTTCATTTTTGGCCCTAAATTAGATAAAGAAAATTTATTGCAAAAAATATTACCTCAGCCAGGATTCGAACCTGAAACTCTCTCATTCCGTGTGGGCGTTATACCAGTTCGACCACCAACACATGTGATAATATATTTATCGCAATAACTAGTATTCTGTGAACGTTTTTATTTTGGCAACGTGTAGTATCTGCTTGAGAAACGTTCTAGTACATTATTTTGGTCAAAAGTGAATAATAATAACACTTCTCAAATCTTTCTATCGCCAGTGAATATTAATAAACAAATTTCAATTGTTCATCGATCTGTCTGGCAAACTATCTGCGTGCCGCCGACTAGATTTGAGGTAATATTTTTCACAATAAATTTTCTTCATCTAATTTAGCCAAAAATTAAAATTGATATCGATTTTAAAGTTGGCGATTTTTCTGCATTTCTGTGCCCGACAAATCAAGTTGGCGGCACGCAGATAGTTTGCCAGACGGGATAAATTGAAATTTGTTTAATAATTTTCACTGGTAATAAAAAAATTTGAGAAGTAAATCAATGAAATTCATCAAATTTTGTTCTTTTTATATTCACGTTGTGTGTCCACTCTTTATACTTACAGAATAAAAATAACTTTATCATTACTTTCCCAATTACAGACAAGATTGATGCATATAGATGACTGAAGAGTCACGTAAAACTCGTTTCAGTATGGTGGCTTGATATAGTGAACATAGCGAACCGGACAAAGCATACGTAGCATACATTGCTTTTATTTGTATGGTCTTAGAGGTTTACGATCCAACATTTGCTGATATACATCAGATCGTACTGTGATGTCTGTGATTAAAACTTTACATAGAATAATCACGTTTAGAAAAGAACCATCCTGGATCTTCTTAGTTGCCTACGATGTCGATAAATCACCTTTTCAAGAATCTGCTAAAAACAAAAGTGAAAAGAAAAAGAAAAAGACTTTAAAGAAGACGAAAGATGAAGTTGATACACACACAATGTATCGATTTATCCTTAAAAGAATTTATACGAGTACAATTATAAAAGAAAGGGGAAATATTTATATTATTGTATTAGAAAAGAGTTTCTACATTTTAGTAAATTTTATAGTTTTACATAAAAGGTATTTCTATTTTTATTAGGAAAGAACGAAATTTTTAATACTTGCATTTGAATTGTGTTGCAGGATCATTATTCTAAACATTCTTTTATATATAGGATAACGTAACTATGTATTAAAGTATATGCAAATATTATTTTGTTAAACAATAAAACATTTTATTTAGGTTGACAGGGATATCCGAGTATTTTCAGTTTAATAATATTAATATATCTCTATTGATCGTTATCTCTTTTAATGAAAACTTCAGTTTTTAGATTGGAAACTGAAGATTGCTAATTAATGTTGTATTTTAAAAAGTATATATGTAAATAGATAGATATTTATTGTTTCCCTATGGGGTTACAATTCCATGCTATATACAAAAATATGTATTTAAAAAGTTGTATTTTTGTTATTACCATGGTATTCGCAATATACTCTCTAAAAGGTCACAGTACTAAAATTGTTAAAGTGTTAAAATGATAATAAAACAGTAATAATATCATCTCTTTTGTCATTTTACTTTACCTTCTATAACCAATTTCCCCAAAATATTTATCTCCACTCGCATATTCGTCATCAAAGGAAGATGTTATTTGTTAATGTTTTGCATTATCGTAATTTATAAAGCAATGCGTACTGAAATATTAGCTAAAATGATAAATTTAATGAAGTAATTATATATATAATTAAAAGAACTGCAAAATTTTTCTGATGATAATCTTTTTACTTTTTCACAAATTTTTCGCAAAACATTAAACTTATATTAATTATAAAGTCGTAATCGAAGTTACTTTGGATAAAGCAGCTAAATCATTGAAGGAAGATAATATGAGCGAGAGAGGCACTTTTCTCACATTTCTGAACGTTTTTTGACTCAACATTTTTTTTTATGTCGTAGGTTTGATTTACTAGAAATGGACGGGATCAAGAACGAAGGCATTCGGGATTCCCACGCATTCTTCATCGAGACATCTTCAAGTATCGCCGAGATCATCAACACGGAGAGCAGTAAAGAAAACAGAAGTGTAGTGAGACGCTTGCATTATGCCTGCGACGTTTGCTCGTTCCCGTGTCGGACGAAGGGAAATTTAAGGAAGCACATGCAGCTTCATAAGAACGGGTGTAAAGTCTGCAATGAACTGTTTGTCTCGTCGGAGAAGCTAGAGCTTCACATGGTCGTGCAACACGGTGAGCCCAAGTACACTGCAAACTATGCTACTCCGTTGTGTGGAACAACCCCGACATGAAGAAGCACTTTCTCATGAGCCACTTGGATCCTTTCTGCAACACTTGTACCGCTTGCAACAAGGTGTTCCAATCCAAGTACGCTATAGAGAGGCACATGTACAGCCAGCACACGAAACTCTCGGTGGCGTGTACCATTTGCAGACGCGTCTACAACAGTTTCCACGCGCTGAAGGCGCACACCAAACTCATTCACCTGAAGACTGGTTACCAGTGTGAGCTCTGCAAGCGGCGTCTCCTCTCCGCGGATTCCCTGGAGGCACATCTACGACGGCACGAGGGCTCGCGAAACCTAGACAGTTATATCTGCACAACGTGCGGAGAAACCTTTCTCACGAAGAACAAGCTCAACAAACACGTGACCATCCATGGCGAGATCAATCCCTACGTCTGCCCGGTCTGTCAGAAAGCCTTCGAGAAACGGGCGAATCAGGTGCAACATATTTTGACACACATGAGTAACGTTTACGCGTGCGACATATGCGGATTGAGATACTCGCGAAGGGCCGCCCTGATATGGCACAGAAAAATGCACCCTGGACCGCTTGCGAAACTGCCGGTTATACCCGTGATAGGTATTGTGAGTGAATTTGTTAAGAATTATATTAGCAAAATGAAAAACTTACCAAACACTTAATTTGAGTGCGACAGTTAAGTTTAGAAGACTAACCAGATTATGTTTTAAATGTTACGTTAAATGTTATGTTTTCTTTAGAGAGATATAGAATTTTTTTTAAAGATAAATCCTCAAAATGCATGACCTTTATATAAGTATCTTCAGTAATTGCAATTGTAGGATATAAGATGTTTGTTTTCTTTTTCGAGTACATTGCGAGTTAATGATGTTCTGTTAATGATGTTTCGATTACTATATTTTATAATAAACGCAGATTTATATAATTCGACTTATATAATTACTTTATACGTGTACAGCGAATTTACTTGAAATATATGAATTAATCCAAAATCACCTTTCCTTTATATTGTTTCCAATTAATCTGTTCCTCGATAAAAAAATTACACTACTAATCTGTAGAATTTATCTGTAGAACTTATTCATCGTCAGGTAAGTCACTTACCATTTACCATTAATTAATTATGCCGCATAATTAATTATGGTACTGATACGTGCTCTTTTTTAGGTGCTCCAAGAGTTTTGTGTGTTGCATTATGAAAAGCCGATATTTAATACTCTTTCGCAAATCTCCGCAGACTTCTAATCACACTTAGGAAGGTAACTTGAAGAACGATGGCAATAAAAGCATCCAAATGTTTATTAAACCGCCTCCATAGTTATTGTAATCCCTTCCAGCTACCTCCTCCTCGTCTTTATCAAACTTTCGATGACTTTACTCGCAACAGGTGTATAAATAATTGTTTCTTCGGTTTATAACTGATTGTAACGCGAACTTTTGTTTTTTTATGTTTTAGAGTGGATCCGTTGAACGTTGAATCTAATGTTCAGAAACCATTCATCAGAATCGAATGCGAATGGACGAAGAGAGAAAAGTCGTTAATGGAACGTACGAGTAAAAGACCGGAAAAGATAAGTGCGAACCTAACGAGAGAGGAGCTTGTTCCGCGGATCGGAACTGAAGAG
Source organism: Crematogaster levior (assembly GCA_901521435.1). Taxonomy (NCBI): domain Eukaryota; kingdom Metazoa; phylum Arthropoda; class Insecta; order Hymenoptera; family Formicidae; genus Crematogaster; species Crematogaster levior. The sequence continues at coordinate 16,137 of CABEGB010001075.1, forward strand.
AACCGACCGACTAGAAAGAAGACCTGCGTAGAGTGCGATCATTGTCGTCGTAAGTTCTTGAAGAAGAGCAACCTCGCCGAGCATTTGAAACAGCATAGGCACAAATGCACCGACTGCCCGAAGACTTTTAGCCTTCGGCGCTATCTAATCTCTCACGTCGAGAAGAATCATCAGCAGCAGATGTACGAATGCAACGTGTGCAAATACAAGAGCAACAACAAAGGTACCCTGAAGAATCATTACATCCGGCTGCACACAAACAACTACGACTACGCGTGCGACACGTGCGGCAAGCAGTTCAAGATAAAGAAGGCTCTGAATCATCACGTGAAACAAAATCATAGCGAAGCTCCGCCGATCGTGTGCGATGTCTGCGGTCACTTCAGCAAGAACCTCCACGCCCTCAAGGCTCACATGAAGTACAGGCATTACAAGCCGGAGTTTGTCTGCCGGATATGTAGACGGGGTATGACGACGCAGGAGAATTTAGAGCGACATCTTATGTGGCACGAAACCAGAGAGAAGGTACTCTGTCCGACTTGCGGCAAGAGATTCCGAGGACGCGACCTGGACTCGCACATGAGAGTGCACACCGGGGTGAAGCCGTTCCCCTGTCCTGTCTGCGGAAAAACTTTTCGACGACAAACTGCTCAAGAGCAGCACGTGTTGATCCACACCGGAAAAAGACCATACATTTGCGATATTTGCGGTCAAACGTTTGCCCAAAAGCCCGGCTTGATCTGCCACAGGAAGAGACATCCTGGTCCGTTGCCCCCGTTACCTGTAGTCTCCATCAAGAACATCATCACAGAGTTCACGAAAGAATACGCGACGAAAAACTCAGTCATAAAAATTGAATGAAGCTGTACAAGTTTATAGTATTTCTAGTGGAACACCTGAAATTAATTCTAATTAATGTGGATATTAAATGCTTCATGATTATTAGAGAATAATTAAAAATTTGACATAAAAAGGATCGTAATAAATAAGAATCTCAAAAAAGTTGCTTATTTAATCAGTACTTATTATTTATGTAGAAGAGTTACATATCTCTTTTATATATTTTATAGACATAAATGTGATATTTGTATAGATCTTCCAAATATTCTTATAAAAATTTTATTGGTTTTGATAAATATATAACTTTTTCAGCAAAAATTACAAATATATATGTATACATAAAAATATAAATATATGTGTTATATGACATTTTGACACATGTATATGTATATATACACACTTTATATAAATATATGCGAACTTTTTTATGTCAAATTTTGAAATATAAATATCTTTTTTACAATTTTTCTATTGTATTTTGTATGTAGTTTGCAATAAAAAAATACATTTTTTATATATTCTTGTATATATTCATTAATTTCCTATGTATGATACGAGAGAATTAAAGAATATTAGAATGTACAATAATATTCTATTTACGTAAGATACTTATAATATTGATATTATATTTTTTGTTTTTAACAACTATATATAAAAATTACACACAAGTGTCTTTATATAAATTATAATATTAATTATACAAAAGTGTGTCATTTTCTATCATTTGGAAATATTTTCGCGATAAGATTTTAGATATATTTTAGATATAAATTAATTTTATTTATTAAAAAAAAAATTTGTATCAAGTATATATCATTGTTAAATAACTATTCGGTCATTCTTTAACAAGGCTGCATCTAAAAATAGTCTATGTTATATTACGTATTTGGGATTTGATTTAATGCAATGACTTAATATATCTGTATAGCTTTCGCATTTTCTTTGTAGATTAAAAATATTTTAGTGTAAAAAAACTGGAAATCATTCAACACTCTTAATATCCCAAGTAAGTAAGCTCAATATCCAGCGATAGATAGATCCTACATCGTGTGTAATAAAATTTAATTCCTTTGTAATTTATGTTTTAGTGATTCACCCGTGGATCCTTTGAACGTCATGGACATTAATAATGCGGAACGCTCGCCTGAAAGCATAGAATGCGTACCCGAATACGACTTATTATCAAATAGAATTAAACGACACATCGCCAAGAAAAGAAAAACGAGAGAAGACACGAAAAAACAGAACTCTGGTCGAAACAGAGTCGACAAAAAGAGACCTAAACTTTCCTTGGAGTGTGCTACGTGCGGCAAACGTTTCAGCCAGAAAGCTACCATGATAAAACATATGAGCCTGCACAAGTATCAGTGCCAAACCTGCTGCCAGAACTTTAGTCTGAAGCGAGAGCTGAAGCGCCACATCATGAACGTTCACGGACCTCTCCTGTATCCCTGCAGCATCTGCGAGTACAAGAGCAACAACAAGTGCACCCTGAAGGATCATTTCATACGGAAACATACCAGCGGCTTCCAGCACTCCTGTTCGGTCTGCAAGAAGCAGTTCAAGATCAAGAACGATCTGAAGCAACACATGAATCAAGTGCACAGCGGCGAACCGCCTATCATCTGCAGCATCTGCGGACATGCCTGCAAGAACGTGCCCGCCATCAAGGCGCACATGAAGTATCGACACTACAAACCAGCTTACGAATGCAAGATATGCAAGCGCGGTCTGACCACGCAGGAGAATCTTGACCAACACCTCATCTGGCATGAGCGAAAGGAAAAGGTCGTCTGTCCCACCTGCGGCAAGACCTTCGGTCAAAAAAGGGATTTAGACCTTCACTTGAGGATCCATCAGGGTATCCGACCGTTCTCCTGCCCTGTCTGCGGTAAAACCTTCCCCAGAAAGACCGCGCAAGAGCAACACATATTAATTCACACCGGCAAAAAACCATATATCTGCGACATATGTGGACATACTTTTGCGCAGAAACCTGGACTCATCTGCCACAGGAAGCGGCATCCCGGACCGCTACCGCCGTTGCCTGTGGTATCCATTAAGAAAATAATCATGGACTTTACGCAGGAATTGGTCTCCTCTACGCAACAAGACAAAGTAGATAGTTAAATATTTATTTGAGAAATTGTTCCAACGTATATTGACGGCAAGATTAAATTTATTTATATTAAGGATGCATGCGAAACATGCATACGAAAATGACATTTGTTATTGCAATTGATTCTCGCATTTCGTAATTTGTTGTTTTTCTAAATATCAAGAATTGTCTTAAAAGTAATCTTCTCAACAAAAGTAGTTTTCAGAATGTAGTTTGAAATAATCAACAGAAGTTAATTATTAAAACAGTTAAACAATATTGATATAATAAATTCTAGAATTAAACAGGTTTAATTTTTTATTTTCTGAAATCTGAGCTTTGTTATCTGTCTCTGCCGCGGTTAAGTCAATTTTAAATAACATAACTTTTAATCAGTAAATTAAAAATTTACTGAATTTACTGTGACACATATTTTACAAGTATTTTACAAAAATGGTAAAAAATGAGATCTTATATTAAATAGAGAAAAATTTTGTAAAGTATAATCATAATTGCTTATTATGTACGTCAATTTATTCCCGGATTATTATTTATCTCATTACTTTAATAATAAACCTCATAAACCTTCAAACTCTCCAGTCAACCTTTTATAAGCCTTTTATAAACATACACATGAGAATCGGAGTCGAATCGAACCTCTCATATATGAATTTTAGTTTTTCTATTAGGACCTTAAATAAGTTCTCGCTGTTTTCCAACAGATGATGTTACCAGAACTGCGTGCGTGTAGTTTAAGATGGTAACGCATTTATAAGGAAGTACTATAAGCAAGCTTGAAATTCAGTGTATGTCATTGCGCCGAAGTGTAAACAACTTTTTTTTTCATAGTGTTAAACATGTCGAGTTTCGTGCCAAAAAAAGAGTATTTGCGGGGAAATTTACTGCACTACTTTATTCAAAAAAAATCTGCGCTGAAGCACACAGAATTTTTGTTGAGACTTACGGCAACCATGCTCTGTCGGAAACAACATACAGAGATTGGTTTAGACGCTTCAAAAATAATGATTTTGATGTTGAAGATAAAGAACGCTCTGGCGCACCGAAAAAGTTTGAAGACGAAGAATTGGAGGCATTACTTCATAAAGACTCATGTCAGACGCTAGATGAACTTGCAGAATCATTAGGAGTTGATCACACAACAGTTTCGAAACGTTTGAAAGTATTAGGAATGATTCAAAAGCAAGGACATTCGGTGCCGTACGAGTTGAAGCCGAGAGACGTCGAACGGTGTCTTTTCACGTGTGAATAGCTGCTTCAACGGCAAAAAAGGAAAGATTTTTTGCATCGTATCGTGACTGGCGATGAAAAGTGGATACACTACGATAATCCTAAGCGTAGAAAATCATAGGGTAAGCCCGGCCATGCATCAACATCGCCGGCAAGAATATCCATGATTCGAAGCTTCTGCTCTCAACATCGCCGGCAAAGAATATCCATGATTTGGTGGGATCAGCTGGGTGTAATTTATTATGAGCTGCTCAAACCGAACGAAACCATCACGGGAGATCGCTATCGACTACAATTGATGTGTTTGAGCCGAGCATTGAAGGAAAAACGGCTGATATACGAGCAGAGACACGACAAAGTGATTTTGCAACATGACAACTCTCGCAACCACATGTTGCAAAACCGGTGAAAACCTATTTGGAGACGTTTAAATGTGAAGTCCTACCCCACCCGCCGTATTCACCAGACATTGGCCCTTCTGATTATCACTTGTTCCGATCGATGACACATGGCTGACCAGTCCTTTCATTCTTATGAAGATGCCAACAAATGGGTCGACTCTTGGATAGCCTCAAAAGACGTGTTTTCGACGTGGAATTCAAATGCTGCCAGAAAGATGGGAAAAAGTAGTGGCTAGCGATGGACAATACTTTCAGTGATGTTTTTTACGACTTTTTAAAAATAAAGCATTAATTTTCACGAAAAAACAGCGAGAACTTATTCAAGGTACTAATAATTATGCTATACCTGTATGTGTATAAATAATAATATGTATAAATAATTATATGTTATATTTACTTCTTTTAAATAAAATGAAGATATTGTGCAATAACCTTGATATTATTTTTCTGACATTTATGAAGAAATTTTTTTTTTTAATAAATGCTTAGGATACAATAATTTGTTATAAATATATTATAAATATAGATATAAATATATAAATAAATATAAATATAATCATAATATTATATAATATGTTATAATTATAATATATTATAAAATTGTTATAATTATTTTTATATAATTTAAATTAATATTTTTAAATGTAATCCTCTTTATTTATAAATATTTATAAAATAATGATCTATTATCATTTTTACTTGTTTTACAAGACTGTGGTGCATATTTAATATATTATGGTTAACACAATAATGTAATTGTTTAAAAAATTTTTTAAATTTGTTTATTTGAAATTTGTAATAAAATTTATTTACAAGATCTTGTAACTTGATTTTAAATAATTTAATCTTGTAACGGTTGTATGATTTGTTCTTTTATTTGTATAGTTTCCATTTAAATTTTATAAAAGCGGGGTTAAGTTTTGCAGAATTATTACATTGTTAATGTTTCTTATGTTATCACATATACTTGAAGACAAGTGATAAAAAAAGGGTAGGTAGCGCTCACAAACTGAAGAAATAAAAATCATTTAATAAATCATTTAAGATTTCTGCTACAAGTATATTATAAAAATTTAATGTTAATTTTTCAGTGGAAAGAAAATTTCAGTGTTAACTTTCAATGGAAAAAATTATTTTATTTTTTATTTTCCTGCGAAAGTCTGTCGTGAGACGCGTATTTTATTATCCTTCCTTTCTTTCAGGCAACGACGGGGTAGATCGCGCGTCGTGCACCAATGCGTTAAATGCGGGGCCCGCTTCCGTCACACGCGAAAGCTTGTGGAGCACCTGAAGAACCTGCACAACATCGACCGGGCGTTTAGCTGCGACGAGTGCAACAAGACATTTCGCAGCCCGATGAACATAGCTCGCCACAAACTGATCCACACAGGGTTGAGAATGTTCACCTGCGATCTCTGCGATTACAGCACCAATCAGAAGTCCAATCTGGAGTGCCATCGTCGACGACACGCGAAGGACTATAGCTTCAAGTGCGAGACGTGCGGTAAGGGCTTTTTCCACAGGACCGAGTACCTGGAGCACCAAAACGCGCACACGAATAAGAATCTGTATCGGTGCGAGCATTGCTGCAAACGTTACCTATACAAGAAGAATCTATCGGTGCACCTGATGACGCATCACGCCGGCAGCAAACAAGTTGCGAAAACCGCGAAGACGAGGCACGCGTGCAAATTCTGCTCGGAGAGATTCGTGTACAAGAGACTACTGGAGAGGCATCTGAAGAATCAGCACGGATTTGCGGATGTGCCGACGAAGCATCTGTGCGATCTGTGCGGCACGGAATTGTCGTCGATGAAACGGCTGACGGTACACAAACGCAATCACGCGGACGAGAGGATCTTCGAGTGTGACAAATGTGACAAAAGGTTCGTCAGCAAGGAGAACCTGAGCATCCACAAGCGGACGCACACGGGCGACAAGCCGCACGTGTGCCCGCAGTGCGGTCGCGGTTTCACGCAGAGAACATCCCTGGTCCTGCATCTACGGTACCACTCAGGTCAGAGACCCTACCAGTGCCAGGACTGCGGCAAGGGATTCGTATCCAATACCTTGCTCAAGCGGCATCGCAAAGTGCACGAGAAGGTCGCGCAGCCGAAGCTGTGAGATGGAACTTCCTCATCTTCGATTTCGATTTCTATCTAATTAGGATGATCTTTGTTTTGATTGACCTTTGTTGACTGCAATTGTAATATTTTGTAATAAATGTAACGTGTAAATGATTTGGAAATGAGAAATGATTTAATTATGTCTCTAAAATTTGCGAATTGAAATCTCGTTCGCTACTTGCAGCATCTTTAACGATGCGATCTGTGAGTTCTCCTCAGCTGCCGAAGCACTTTATAAAAGCATCGACTTTATTCTAGGTAATGAATGTTAGTAGAATTACAGTTACGTTTCGACAACGCTCTATGTAAATGTGTATCGATCGTTGCAGCCAGTGGACGAATAGTCACGGTTTGAAGATGAAGAACGAGGATCCACCCGATCTTGGACAGAAGTGAGTTGCATATTTAAGTTAAATTGCATATAATTACGTTAAGAGTACAAGACTTTGAAAATTTAAAAAATTGAAAATTTTTCTTGTTATTTTCCATTAGCTTAAAATAAAAATGGAGTTGATATTAATTAATACTCGTGAATAAATTGTTAAAAATTATGTCCGAAGACTTTAAACGCGCTTTTTTTTAAATGTTATTTTTGAAAACGATGGCAATGATAACTCAATGATAACACAATTTACCTAATCAATTTGAAAGATTTTAAAGTTACATTCAATAATATTTTGCAAAGGCTTTTTTCAACTTATTCTTAAGTTGACAAAAAAAGAAATTTTTCAAGAAAATTTTCATCTTTAGATCTGTTGAATTTTGCAAAAAATACAATTTTTTATTTTAATTAATTATTGAAATTCCTTCTGTATAAACCGAAAGATGATTAATTTACAAACATCGCAGAAATTCAAGTTTTGAAAGCGATTTATTCGGAAAAAACTCAATTTATTATTTTTGTCAGACAAGGGAAGAAATTTTGATAGATCTATTTTTGAATATAATTTAGAATATAATTTTTCACTGTTTTAAAAATAAGTTTAGATTAAAATCAAATTTAATTTAGTTTAAAAATTAAATTTAAATGCTTATGAGACAAAAAGATATATTGTCAGTTTGTTTCTAAAGTTTTTTAATTTTAATTGGAAATTCTGATATTTTAACCCTTTCAGTCATAGTGAAAAGTATACTTTCCACTTGTTTTTTCTCTTTTTTTATGTTGTAAACTTTTTAATTTTGTTAAACACATTACGGTTTTTGCTTTTTTTGGTGTAGAAATACTTATTTTACATGTTCCTAAAAGTTTTGTAACAAATTATTTATTTTTAACCATTTATAACAAATTAATATAAAAAAATCAATTTTTTTTCAGAGAAAAAATCATTTTCTTGAAGAGTTTTGAATATTAGATGGTGAAAATACCCTTCAAATATCCTAGTATAACATATTTTTCAGTATTTTTTTGCAGATTTTTTATATAAACAAATTATTTCATGAGCTAGCCTTTATACCGTACATTTTTATACTCTATTCTATAGGTATTTTCATACCTATTCTACTCTGTACATTTTTTATATTGAAGGTTAACTTTTTTTGTTCTAGCGCTGTTCTATTACATTTTCAAAAATATTCTTTTAGAAAATTGATAATATGATTTTATAATATAATATATTGGAGTCCCATATTGGATTCACCATTTTGAATTTTGTAAACTTGACTTCAGACTTGTAAATAACGACTCAAAGAAACAGAAATGTCAATTTAATGCTTATTATTTGAAAATTACATAAATTTATTATATTTTCATCACTAATGGCAGTCATATTGGATCCGCCATTTTGAATTTTGCAAATCTGACTCCGAATTCGTATTCAGCGACCCAAAAAACATAGGAATACCAAGCGTTATGAAATTTCTGAATGAACTGAAGAAAAAATGTGTAACTGAAAGGGTTAATGAAAAGTCTTTACAGATATTTATTTGTCAACTTATTGACTTAAATTGTATATCCGGGTAGCAAATTGATGTTGTTTGTCGTCATTTTGATGTTGAAATGTCAAAAATATCATTTTGGGCTTTATACTTGCTTACTACCTCAGTATATACGTGACCAGTAGTTTGTGTTAGAGAAAATAATTATAGCTCTGACGGAATCTATCTTACAATATCAACTCCGGTTCTGTAAGGAGAAGAGATTCGTCACGGAAACGTTTGCTGTTTTGAACGGTTGCAGATTCGAAGGTGGCGAAAAAACCTGCGAGCTATGCCAAGCAAAATTTCACTTCGTTACCAGACTGGTTGCGCACCTGAGGATAGCGCACGGCATCCTTCGGCCCTTCAAGTGCGTCACCTGCGACAAGAATTATCCTCAACAGTTTATGCTTAACGCCCACGTAAAGAAGTCGCATATGCCGAAGACCGTGCCGTGTACTCAGTGCAGCTTCATGGGTATCAACGTGATCGACGTGGAGAGACACAGGCGACGACGTCATCCAGCCTCACCGAAGTTCACGTGCGAAACTTGCAGCGAGGATTTCGTTGATAAAGATGCTCTGGTGGCACACACGAGGACGCACGACTTCATGCAGTGCCAACGATGCAACGCGTGCGGTAGCATCTTCAACGATGTATACAGGTATCTTCTGCTGTTACCACTGGGCTTTATTTCTGATATGTTTAAATTTTTTTCTGAATTCGGAGAAAGTTTGATTCTGACTTCGCAAGTTTCCCGATCGCGTCTTATATTTAAAAAAATTCTTCCTTTGTAAAGGCCGGTCTACATAAGCCGCAAACGTCAGACGCAGTTCGCAGACGCAAAGAAAAGGCACAACGTATTTGCACGACGCAAAAAGTTGAAGTTGGTTTCACGGCGTGTGGCCAATTTGCGAATGCGTGCACGTTGCGTGCGGTGAAATGTCATCTTGCGTCATCTACGCGTCTGCGAACTGCTAGCTTAAGGGGTTAGACCCAATCAGCAGGTCAAAGAAACGTATTTTTTGGAAATTAAAAAAAACTGTTAGGTATTTTTATTTCATCGATTGTCTATCATAATGTACATCTATCAAAGACGTTTTTATAATTTTTTAAATTCAAAATTCGAGAAATATAGACACAGTAGGTAGCTGTTTTCCGGAGACATCTTTTTTGGAGGTGCTTGATTGGATGAGCAAGATTGTTCGAAACTGGATCACTTGAAATCAGAAATTCAAAAAGATTTAGCTTTTGTATGAATTTATCTAGTCGGTGAACGAAAGATTTTACAAAAAATTAATTTTTGACAAAATGGCAGTTTAATATAAAAATCGTTTAATATAAAAATACAACTTTTTTGTATTAAAAATTTTTGTTTTTTGTTAATAAAAAAAAAGATTTTTTGCTCACCATCTCCGGAAAATAGCTATTGTGCCTATATTTCTCGATATTTTGAATTGAAAAAATTATAAAACATCTGATAGATTGATAGATGTATATTGTGATAGAGAATCGATGAAATAAAAATACCTAACAACTGCTTTTTAATTTCCAAAAAATATATTTGTGATATTGATGAGTCATTCTTATATTTATACTCCAAAAAATGTTTTTTTTTTATTTGTTGACTGGTTATAACCTCTTAATTTCCCCTTAATTCTGTCTAGAACATAAATTATAAAGCTTCCCTGTTTTTTCTTTGGAATTAAGAGTAGCCACAATATTTTAAATCAATTAATGTTATGCTCGAAGTGGCGTCGATACAGATTGCAAAAGAACATATTGCGTAGCTTGAAGGAACACAATCGTCTCTACCACTACGATCCTGCATCGGAGAAATCGTTCGAGGAGTCCAGCGAGAACGGATTTGAGCACAAATGCGACGTTTGCGGCAAGGTCTACAAGTATAGGTCGATGCTGAAGCAGCACAAGGTCAGAGCTCACGGTAACCCTTCGTGCCATGAGAGGCGCAGGTATCTCTGCGCATTGTGTGGTAAGGAATTGAAGACCGCGAAGGGCCTCGAGATCCACAACAGATCGCACACGGGCGAAAAGCCGTATACTTGCGAGGTGTGTGGCAAGTGTTTCGCCTGTGAGACCCTGTTGAGAACCCACAATGTCACCCACACCGGAGAAAGGAAGTACTCGTGCGACCAATGTGGCAAGGCCTTCACGCAAAGGTCCACTCTGGTTGTTCACAAGCGATATCATACGGGCGAGCGACCGTACGTTTGTCCTCGGTGCAGTAAGGGTTTTGTCACACGAACTGTCCTTAATACTCACATGAAGTCCTGTCGTTGAGACTTGTCTTCGAGAGATTTATCAAGCCAACGCGAAGGAACTTAGATAACACGAATGTTCGAGAAACTTTCTACGGACATTTGAAGGCGTTATGATTTCTTTATATTATTATTAATTTGATTTAACTTAAGCAGAAGGATTAGATAATCTTTTACACAACTTAAAGTTCCGAAAATATTTTATGTAACTTAAAGTTTCGAAGATATTATGATTAGAGGAAACGGAACTTTTGAAACTTTTTTTACCTCAGATGATAAATGTATTTTCTAATTTTTTAGTGACGAAAAAACCGTCCGTTGTACTGATATGAGAAAAAGATAATGATATTTCTTTTTATATATAATAATAGGCATGATAATGAGCATGATAATGGATAAACAACTGCATAAAGCAAAAGATAGCAATAATACGATAAAAATGCTCTTTTTTATGTTGTCTCGTTAGACGTATAAATAAGATGAAGAATACTTAAAAACCTTCGATAAAAATTTTTTTGACACAATTTAGAATTATTATTTTTTATTTTTATATATTTTTTGTGAAAGATATTTCTGATTGTGATATATCATGTTATTCGTTATATGCAAACTGCATATTATTATAGTATTTGTTCTGTAAAAGTTCTAATATATGTATATGTATATGTATATATATGTATATGTATATATATACATATATATATATATATATATATATTTATTTATACATATATAATATATATTTATAAATAATCACTGCCATTTTATACTATATTTATTCTTTGCGAATAACATCAGAAAATAGAGAGAAAATATAGCTTAACCCTCCGAGAACACACCTCTTTTTTCAAGCATGAAGAACACTCTGGGTCAATCTGACCCGACGCTAGCTTTAAGAGTCCGCCATTTTAAAACGACGTGTTCGATCGGCTTGAAAAAATTCCTGGATATACTTGAAACTTGAATAAATGATGTTGTAAATATTAAAACTGTTTTTATAAATATTAACATATCTAAAAAAATTGTCGAAAAAAAATTTTTTTTCAAAAAATTTTATTTTACATAAATAAATCAAGAATTTTTTTAATTGAATAAGAAGAGAGATAAAGAGAGATAAGATATAAGAAAAAAAAAAGGTACGGGTCAAATTGACCCAGTGTGTTCTCGAAGGGTTAATGATTTTATATGAATCATGAATATAATAATTTTATATAAATATATTGATAACTTTCATAAATATATTGATAATATACATATATATTGAATAATAAATCATAAACTTTAAAATACTCATATGTACTATTAGTCCAACATACACACATATCAGACACTTAAAACTTGAATAAAAATTGATTGTTAATCAATATTTTTATACTTTTATATTTTTATACTTTATAGTGCTTATTGCTGTTATAATACAACTACATATTACTTCATTCTTAGACAATTTAAAAATTGTTATTTTATCGTTATTTTAATTGTCATTATGTAATTTAATATAAAATGTAAGATACATACATATTATATATTATATAAAAGATTGACATAAAAATAGATGTAATTTCTTTTTTGCCAAATCGTCAATATTAAAAATTATTGACGAAAGATGAATCAGTAGAAGAATAGGATCGAGTTGGGATCTTCAATCCAAAAGTCGACTCCTTGCTCGTGCATTTTGCGATCATATCGATAATTAATATCATTCAGTATAGCACGATTTTGGATATTGATATTCCGAGGTTTCATATGTATTGTCTTGAAATCTACAATCATGTTTAATCAGATTTATTAGTGTCGTAAGTAACATTAATACTTACTGGTTTTGCGTTCGTCCTGAAGCTGGCATATCTCGCGTAAAGTCTCGAGGTTTCTTATAATCCCATCATATTGCAAACTCGCCAGGCGTTTGCAACGCGTCAACATGGACACCAATAAATCGTCGAGTGATTCACGATTATTTTTAAGCTGGAGCATAACTTCAACTGCAAGAGAAGCTATTCTTCCTCATCTTACGAAGATTTATAACGACACAGGTACATAATTCTTTCATCGGAAAGAGCTCAATTTATAATTTATTTTATAAAGTTTATATAAAAAATTCGATAGCATCAATAAATATTTAACTTTACATCGTTAGATTTCGAAAATTGATTAGCAAATACAACTTGTAAAATACCTAATGTATTCGTGTATTGAGTAATTATCAGACTGATCGTGTTTCTAAAGTTCCGTGACCTACTCTGATCCCATACGTGCCCGCTGAACATGTGGAACTTAGCTAAGGGGACACTAGGCAATAGCAAGTAGTACATATCTTCATAGTGCGAGATGTTCACTGAAAATCGGACTTCTGCTGAATGGTGCAATAATTCTCAATAAATCTGTCGTAAATTATACACATACGAATAAAAATTAAGCCTATTCTTAAATTAAAATAAATGTGCACACTTATTGTTTAAGACTGTTCGATAATCATAAAAAATAAAAAAGACTTGAAAATTATTTATCTAATTCTGTTTAATCGAACTACGAAGATCATAGAACGAGCCTGGAATTGAAAAGAAATAGAAACGGATTCAAAGATGAAATTTTAGTGAAGGAAGCAATCTTATCTTATTTTTCGTGTACATATGTTTAGTTATATCTATTTTGTTATACCTATAGTATAGGACACTGTCAAATCGGAGCAAGCTAACACCAAATTGCGCCAGGCAGCGTCCGTTATCATGTGCTGCCTAGAGTCCGAGTCCCTTACGGATATATACAAGTACTTTAGTGTTTTCGATGCTCCATTCGCAAGAGCGTCAAGAGCGTGATTTGATAGAGCCGGATAATCCAATTTCAACAGAGTTAACGCGTGAAAACGACCCAGTAAGCGCAAGTATCTGGAAAATAATTTTAACACATTGTATTTATGTTTTGTATGATTAACACATGTGTGATTCACGGTTTATACAGAATTGTCACAAATAAATTCTGCAATTGTGAAATTGCACTTGAGATTTTTGTTCAACACAATTTATTTGTGTCTGTGTGTGTGTGTGTGTGTGTGTGTGTGTGTGTGTGTGTGTGTGTGTGTGTCTGTGTGTGTCGTTAAAACACATTTTTTCTTTAAAAACACAGTTGTTTTTAAGAAAAAATATGTAATTGTTAAAAATTACATTTTTTTTTTAACAACTATGTGTTTTCTTTACACCAATTGATTCCTCTCATTATTCTATGCATAAAAGCATTGAGGTAAGGTCATCGAAAGGTGAATATTTTATGAGATATTTGGTAATTATGCACATTAACTGTTCCCTCGTCGATTGCGATAACCTTAACATATATTGTCAAGGTCATCCTCCCGAGTGACTTTCGGAAAGTTTTAGCCGTCGCTCATTATTTATTAAAAAATTATAAACAAGAAGTCTGAAAAATATAGCAAAAGGCTGAAAAATATAGCTATTTTGAAAGGCTAACGACTATGTATTTGCGTGGAAAGTCGCAAACCCATGTGGAATAAAACAATTATAAATCTTGTTTTGAGCCGAAGCAGAAGGTAGGGGTGGGGCAGATTTGGTCGCGTAAAAAGTCGTAAACCCATGCAGAACAGAACAATTATAGATCTTATTTTAGGTCGCAGCAGGGATTGAGGTGAGGTGGATGTCGGTTTGCGGAAAGTCGCACTTTTTACGCGAACCGACAACTACCCCACTCCTACTCCCTGTTTTGGCTCAAAACAAGATATATAATTGTTCTGTTCTGCATGGGTTTGCGACTTTTTACGCGACCGACATCTACCTCTTACAAACCTTGTTTTGGGCCAAAGCAGAAGAGAGGGGTGGGGTGGATCTAGCTCTTTAATTATGTGTGTGTGTATAAGACTCATTTATCTAAATTTTAATCTGAGCAATGATGGGTATGGTCATCAAATCTTTCAAAATTGCTGCTATATTTTTCAAACTTTTTTTGTTTATAACTTTTTAATAAATAATGAGCGACGGCTAAAACCTTCCGGAGGTCACTCGGAAGGATGACCTTGACAATATATGTCAAGGTCATCGCAATCGGCGAGGGAGCAGTTAATGTGCATAATTACCAGATATTTTATAGTTTATGTAAAATTAAGAAATTATTTCAAGCTTTATAACTCGGGAAATACTTAATGAAAAATACTTTATTATAGTGTTTTGGAAAGCTCTCGAGATAAGCTACAAGAATATGCAATAAAAAATAGGGGGTTCCATTTAAGAAATTGACGGTGACCTTCAAATGACTCTCCAAAATCAAATCATTGCTACCATCTGATGGCCCCCTTCAAGCCATAAAACTTTTTTTGAA
Organism: Crematogaster levior; assembly: GCA_901521435.1. NCBI lineage: Eukaryota > Metazoa > Arthropoda > Insecta > Hymenoptera > Formicidae > Crematogaster > Crematogaster levior. Next base: position 31,366 of record CABEGB010001075.1, read on the forward strand.
ACATTTTTTGAAAAAACTTCTTTTCGAGATATTTGCGTGTATTGATTAAAATGGTCTACGCTCTATATATATATATATATATATACTAGCATGCCCTGTCTCGGCTTCGCTCGAGATAATAGTGTGACCGAAATTATGATATCGATCGAATAATTCACTTCTAATACGTATGATTTCGGTCACATTATTATCTCGAGCGAAGCCGAGACAGGGCATGCTAGTAATTAATATAGCCTATATTGATCAGTGATAATGTAGCATTGAAATGGTGAAAGAATTTTTGAAATCGGTCCAGTAGTTTTTAAGCCAATTCGTTACAAACATACACACAAAAATACAAATCTTTCCTCTTTATAATATTAGTATAGATTATATTATATTATTATTATTATTATTATTATTATTATTATTTCCTCTTTATAGTATAGAAAAAAAAAAAAAAAAAAAAAAAAAAAAAAAATAATAGATAATAGATAGATAGATAGATAGATAAGATAGATATAGATAGATAGATAGATAGATAGATAATAGATAATAGATAATAGATAATAGATAATTAATATAGCCTATGTTAATCAGTGATAATGTAGCATTCAAATGGTGAAAGAATTTTTGAAATCGGTCCAGTAGTTTTTGAGCCAATTCGTTACAAACATACAAAAATACAAATCTTTCCTCTTTATAATATTAGTATAGATATATATATAGCTCTCTCTCTCTCTCTCTCTCTATATATACATATATATATAGTTTTCCATATATATATATGCATATATATATATATTGTTACGCCCGCGTCCGGCCGCCTGGTGCACAGGGAAGTTGCGCACCAGAAGATGCTTCCTGTTCCCTGTTTCCTGCTTCCTGTTTCTTTCCGCGAGTGAGCCGCGGAACTGTGAGTGCGAAAGTGACGGAAGCGTGCGGAGACGCAACAATATATATATATATATATATAGAGCGTAGACTATATACTTGTAAATATATAATATTTTATAGCATCTTTATGTACCTCGAATTTTCATGAGGAGCTTGCCACTCTCTGAAAGCACCGCGGAGATCCAGATAAACCAGATGTTCCCCGGATCCTTTAACAACTGTTCCCAGCAGTCGTAAGATGTCAGTCACGTTGAAGTCGGCATTTAATAAACTTAACATCTTTAGGCTGCGTTGACCGCTGCAAAACAGGAAAAAGTTTTTAAATTTCAGCTTTTAAATTCGTTAAAATTGTTATAGGAACGGAAAATCACCGTAGAAAGTTTGCTAAGGCACAGAGCAGCGTTCCCCGATTGCCCCATTTGTAGCCGAATATCCAGTTTGTCAATATCAGTTGCTGCAGCTGCACATCCTTGGCGCGCACGATCGTGAGAAAATCGGCGCCCGCCTCAGCTTGAGTGTTGCGTCTGATCCTGACCTGTCTTGGCCAAATGTACGGCCGCGAAAAAGCGAGCTCCAAACTGCGCATATGTTGTCCATATTTCGCCTGTCAACAAGATAAATCGATGCTAGGTCGAGCATTTATACTGATAACATACGATTGAGATCAGAGATCGACGAGAAAAATCCTCGATAGAATTTAAAGAGAGAAAGAGAGATTTAACTTCATAAAAATGTTATGTAGTGAGTTTTTTTCTCACTACTGAAATATTTATTCTCATTCCTTTTTTGGTTTTTTCTATTTTCCAAAGTGGATTTGAACTTTTTGAATTATATCTTCTTTAAATTCATTTTGATTTTGCTTGATATTTTAAATTCTACAATAAATTTATTTAAATTCATTGGGAGAAATCTCATAGAATGGTAGAAATTCTCTCACGGTTAATTCTCCTACTAGTGGGAAGTCGTCGCGCAGATCGCGATCGATGAGAACTGTGACGGATCGCCAGAGCACGGGTGAGGACAACGTGTGATTCCATGATCGGCAGACTTGGCTGACGTTGGCGCGATCGGCGCCATCGAGATAACCGAATATCTGTATCAATATCAGCTCAGGTAGCTGAGCCCACATTTTCCGGCTTCAGCTTGGCGTTCTCATCTCTTCTAGGCGTTGGCCTAAATTATCATTAGTCGTTTTATTCCCTTTCTATTAGTCGGATTATTCTCATTGCTGGGTTTCATCGAGTGCTCTTGTCAAAATCGATCACGAAGGATTGGATTGAAGTGTGTCCCGAAACGATAAAGGAATTTATTAATGTGAATTGTGATACATCATATCGATACCTCATTAATTAATTATAATTGTACAAAATTGTACAATTGTACAAAAGAAGAAAAAGTATCTTAAAGTTTTTCTTACAAGTAGTTATATTAATTATAATTACTTATAATTACTTACAATACTTTATAAGACTTATTATACTTAATATTTATTACTAATAATTTTATACTTAATATTTATTAATTACTTAATTACTAATATAATATAATAAATTCCACTTATATATACTATTACATTGATATACATTCATATACGTCAATTCCATTTATATACTATTACCTTTGACTATACAACTCTGGACTATGTTGGCCTTTTCAGGTTGTAATCAACATCACGTTTAACAGAGTTCAAAACCACTTGTAATATCAAAAGGCACGGTAGTGTCTCACGTCAAGGATACGCAGCGCGTACAGTGCGATACAAAGTGCGAGGCTCTTTTTTTCTGACCGAGACTCTTTTACGCGAGACCAAGTTTTGAAAATTATCTAAATACTATTATAATAAATAAAGAATTCGAGCAGCTTAGTCATAATCTAATCACTGTAAACTTCTTAGCGTTCTTAGCTCAGCGGCAAAGGGGCAAGAGAGCAAGGAGTAGGGAAATGGGATAAAAATGGCGCAGACGAGAATACCTGTATCTTTAGTGCTTTACTATTACGAGGATTGCATCGTTTTGATTAGATATGAGGAGCTAAAAGCCTTTTATTTTTATTACATTTCTAGTTTAAAATTGCCTCTTTGTTTTTTTGTGTTTCTTGAAGTATGAAAATATTAGAAATCAAATATGAAAATAACAATGTAGATTTTAAAAGAAATAAATTTAAAACAAATTTAAAAGAATTATATTTTTAGTTTAAAATTGCCTTTTTGTTCCTCTCTCTTGAATTCCAGGAACCAGGAAGTATCGAAATAGAAAATACCAATAACGTAAAGTGTGTTTATTATTTTACAAATCTTCTCTTTTTTTTTATTGATAAGCTTGCTGAACCACATCGTTTATCCGCACCTTAAGATGTCTACTATTACAAAATATGTGAAATTACAATAAATTACCTTTTTAAAAAAAAGGTACAAAAAAGCGCCAAGTATACGTATCGCGAAAGAACGTGTTCAAAAAAGAATTCTTGTAAAAAATAATTTTAATATTGAATTTTAATGTTGAAAACTTTACTCTTGCAACATATATTTTACAATCTACTGAATTTTTTTAATTTTTTCATATGTTTTTTGATAGAAATTATTAAACATGTAGAAATTTATTACTAAATTTGCAAGATTTGACATGGCGTACAAATTACCTAAGCTTTTGCAATCTAGCACAAATTCCTTCAGCGTTATACACAAGCTCAACACGATGAATTGTACCTAGAAATAAAACAAGTTAATTTATCATTTAATTTTGATGTCTTCGACGTCATACTTGTGTGATGTAATTTATATGTGCATATTTAAACTTAATACATAACAAAATGAATTAATCATACAACTACGAAAAAAATTTTTTAAATTATTATTATTAGATTATTAATCGAACATGATATAATTCAAAGAGAAAAAGGATTACGCAATATGAAAAATGTAGAGGAAAATTAGGCGAATTTACCATTTGTGATACAGTTATCCATTGTTTCATAGGTGCGATAGCCTTTTGCATGCTCGGTCCCCAGGCTGCTAGGAAGTAATACGTGTACATCATGACGTGTATGAAGCCATTAAGTCCCGCCATAATAACCACAGTAGAACCAGAAGGATAAAATCTCATACCAATCCATACTAAAAGTAAGGTGGATACATGATGATATAAATGCAAAATAGATATTTGATTATCCTTCTTCCTTAAGACAAATACGACTGTTTCGATGTAGTCCAATATTTTCAATAGGAAGTAACACCACCCGCTCCTAATTAACTGTAATAAGATTCAGACATTATTAATTTGTGGTGTACTATTTTATTTTGAAATAAATACGAATGATAATATATTAACGATTTATAACGTTGTTAATTATTTGATATATGTATTAAGCTTACATAAAATTTAGGTACAAATATATGCTATTAACAGAAAATTTGTCTTCTCTTTTTTTGCAATTCACTTTTTGTTCTCCCGACGAATTCAGTCCAAGGCCTCATTATTGTATTATTTTAACAAAAATGTAATATAAATTGATATGGAGAATTAGAGAGAGGTACTCTAAATTTTTTCCCAATATTACACTTATAAATAGATATCTGTCGATGACATACATTTTCTCAAAAAGTGGCTTATGTATAAATTATTACCCTCATTGTATTATAATTGTAGGAATAATCAACAACAGGACACACTAAATTGAACAATACATTTTTGTCAATGTAGATATATATTAACCACGCATTCCCCAAAATTTGGACAATATTGTACAACTGTATGAAGGTCTTCAATGAATATGGCGGCCTGTTCTTCATGAATCGAGGTCCACAGCGAAGCACAAAGTACAAATATGCGAATATTATAAGTGGTACTTGATAGGAAGAACGGATTAACGGTAGATCAATTACTCGTGGATCTGAAAATTAACTTAATAAATAGTATATATTTTTAGAAACATTTAGAAAATATATTAGGACCTTGAATAAGTTCTCGCTGTTTTCCAACATATGATGTTACCAGAACTGCGTGCATACCCTTATAAAAATTTTTCACCGTTTTTGGCCCGTTTTTGACCGGCGAAAATGGTCAGTTTGAGTGGTAAAAACGTACATTTGATTCAATGAGTATGAACCGTTTTTAGGGCGCAAAGGGGCAATTTTCCGTAAAAATGAGTGGTTAAAACGGATTGCGTACGAGTATATCCGAGTGGTAATAACGTATTCTTATGAGTATTTTTGAGTGATAAATACGTGCTGTGTGTAAATTTGAGATGTAAAAACGTACATTTAGCTACGAGCAAAAAATACTCGTTTAGCACTCATAAATACTCACATAGCACATTTTGGCTGCGTTTCGATATTCACTGCAAGTACTGAAAATCTATAGTGTATGTGACGTAAACTATAGATTTTCAATATTTGCAATGAATATTGGAACGTAGCTTTTGAAATAAAATAATCAAATAATCGATCATTATAATTGTTCATTTATTTATAGTAGTTTAAAACATTTATATAAATTTATATAAATTATAAAAATTCGTGGACATATTTTTAAGTTTGTAGAATAAATGTACTTCAATTTAGAGACAATCCGCGGATATTTTCTTGTGAGTAAAAAAGAAACGTATTAACGTATTGTCACTCATCGACTGAAAAACGAGTGTTAAAAACGGACAATCCACTAAAAAATACTCATACACATACTCACGTATACTCGTCATGCTCTTTCGCAATAGACTAAGCGTGCTTGAGAGTGCAAGAAACGGACATAAAAATGATAAAACGGGCTAAAAACGGGCTAAAAACGACCTATATGAGGTGTAAAAGCGGTGAAAAATTTTTATAAGGGTATATAACCCTGGAGTCGCCACTCATTTTTCAAATGGCATACAGTATGACTAGTATGATTACATGAGGCATGAAGTTTCAACAATGGCCTGAAGGGGCGCATACAACGTTCGAATATTTTACAGTGTGTAAAAAAACTAATGACGTAAAATATCTAGTAATTTACATATATAAAACCATGTAATTTACATCGAGTATTTTACTTGCCCTGGCCTGGACGTCACGCATAAGTTAAATGGCAGAAAATCGAAACACAAGTCAGATTTCAATGGTAAAACATGAAAGAAGACAGAGATGGAATGTAACTTATGTCACGCTGTTTTATCACATAAAATCTATATGTACACAACAAATTACTTAAAAAAAAAGATACAAAAAAGCACCAAGTATACGCATCGCGAGAGAACGCGTTCATAAATAGGATTTCTTGTAAAAAAAAACTTTAATATATGTTAAAAATTCCACTCGTTGCGTAATACCTTATTGCATTTTGTCATTCAAAGTAATTATGTAAATAACCTTGATATGCTGATAATTTTATTTTTTTTACCTTGATGTATTGATAATTTTATTTGTAAAATAGTTTTTTATTACCTATATTACCTATACTGTTTTATTACCTACTTGATTCTTAATTATTCTTTTCCATTAAATACAAATAATGCAAAATGATATAAGCAAACATAATATAGAACAATCATTTTCATTTGCAGAAAAATACATTTGTTGATAAATAATTATTATTTTATAGCATTTTATAGCATTTTTATATTATTATTATTATTATTATTTTTATTAATATTATTATCCATACCATTTAGAAGATTAGGGGTTTCTATAACGATTTTCTACCTTCGCCTATCTCTATCCATCGTTATCAACTCATTGAGCGATCTGCCAATCTCGCAGTGCACTGATCTTCTTCGATCGCTCTCGGTCTTTCCCGTCGTCTAGAACCTTGCGGAACCCATGCAGCATGGGGTTCTTCCTCAAAGTGTGTCTCATTGTCAGCCAATTTGCGTCTTAGTCCTATTCCGTTTATACGTGGGTTATTGGCGTTTGTCATGGCCGAGAAAAATCAGATCGCCGTCGGCATTGCTTATCTCTCCACAGGGATTCCATTGCATTTCGTTGATACCCAGCACATCTACCCGCAACCCTTCTGCCATATTATAATTGGCGAAAAATCATTGTGGAGAAAAAATTAAAAAAACATTTTAAAACTTAAAACTTCCTCTTTACGCTCTTTTGACGATTTTTGAAAATGCTCATTTTTTTAATTTTGTACTCAAAAGAGTAAAACAAAAATTTTTTGCAAAATTACAAAAGTTCGACACTTTTCCGTTCAATAAAGAAATTTTTTCCAGAAATTTTATTTCAAGAGTGATAACTACAATATTTTTCCTACAAATCGCTTTTTTATGTGCGTGCGTGCGCATGTGTGCGTGCATGTGCGTTTAAAATTGAGTATTTCGCAAAATTTTCTCGACTGATGTATTAACATGCGAGAGCGTTTACAAACCGTGATACAGCAGAGAGGTGGCAATACTCAATTTTATACGCACGCATCCCACCCACCCACCGATCCCCACACACATACACACGCGCGCACGCACGCAATTTGCAAAATCCAAAGTTGGGTAAGCTAAATTTTTTTACTAATTGTAAGATCCAGCTCGGATTATTTGGCGTTTTTAGATATATTTTTTATTATATAATCTTTTAAGGATGTTCTGGCGCACCCTAACATTTTAATATTGATAATGATCAGAAAATTATAATAGATCGATTGTTTCTATTTCTTATCTGAACTCGTATGCAAAACTTGAAATAGATTCTCTAATCGGTTATAATCGGTCTAATCGGTCACGACCCTTATAAAAATTTTTCACCGTTTTTGGCCCGTTTTTGACCCGCGAAAACGGTCAGTTTGAGTGGTAAAAACGTACATTTGATTCAATGAGTACGATCCGTTTTTAGGGCGCAAAGGGGCAATTTTCCGTAAAAATGAGTGGTTAAAACGGATTGCGTACGAGTATATCCGAGTGGTAATAACGTATTCTTATGAGTATTTTTGATTGGTAAATACGTGCTGTGTGTAAATTTGAGGTGTAAAAACGTACATTTAGCTGCGAGCAAAAAATACTCGTTTAGCACTCATAAATACTCACATAGCACATTTTGGCTGCGTTTCGATATTCACTGCAAGTACTGAAAATCTATAGTGTATGTGACGTAAACTATAGATTTTCAATATTTGCAATGAATATTGGAACGTAGCTTTTGAAATAAAATAATCAAATAATCGATCATTATAATTGTTCATTTATTTATAGTAGTTTAAAACATTTATATAAATTTATATAAATTATAAAAATTCGTGGACATATTTTTAAGTTTGTAGAATAAATGTACTTCAATTTAGAGACAATCCGCGGATATTTTCTTGTGAGTAAAAAAGAAACGTACTAACGTGTTGTTACTCATCAACGGAAAATTGAGTATTGAAAACGGACAACCTACTTCGTCCTCATCTTTGTGAGTAAAAAAGGAACGTATTAACGTATTGTCACTCATCGACTGAAAAACGAGTGTTAAAAACGGACAATCCACTAAAAAATACTCATACACATACTCACGTATACTCGTCATGCTCTTTCGCAATAGACTAAGCGTGCTTGAGAGTGCAAGAAACGGACATAAAAATGATAAAACGGGCTAAAAACGGGCTAAAAACGACCTATATGAGGTGTAAAAGCGGTGAAAAATTTTTATAAGGGTATAGTTTAAGATGGTAACGCATCTATAGGGAAGTACTATAAGCAAGCTTGAAATTCAGTGTATGTCATTGCGCCGAAGTGTAAACAACTTTTTCTTTCATAGTGTTAAACATGTCGAGTTTTGTGCCAAAAAAGAGTATTTGCGGTGAATTTTACTGCACTACTTTATTCAAAAAAAAATCTGCAGCTGAAGCACATAGAATTTTTGTTGAGACTTACGGCGGCCATGTTCTGTCGGAAACAACATGCAGAGATTGGTTTAGACGCTTCAAAAATAATGATTTTGATGTTGAAGATAAAGAACGCTCTGGCGCACTGAAAAAGTTTGAAGACGAAGAATTGGAGGCATTACTGTATGAAGACTCAGGTCAGACGCTAGATGAACTTGCAGAATCATTAGGAGTTGATCACACAACAATTTCGAACAGTGATGGGAGATGTGGGATTTTCGTGCGCATCCTCCTGCGCATGTGCCTCAGATTGGCTAGCGACTTACCGCGCTTACTCGCACCGTTCAAAAACTTGCGCAGCTACGTTATATTTTATTATAAAATATTTTTGATTGTGTTGAAATAAAAAGCGATGAAAAATAATATTGATGCAGAAGAATAATTTAAAAGCAGTCATTTAATAATGTTTTTTATTAATGAACAAATGATTAGATTTGTCACATTTTATTAATAATTATTATTATCGGATTTCCAGACCACCCACGAGGTACCGATTAGGGCGCGTTTCTTTTAGATTTAAGTGGGAAGATCGCCTATAGCCCTATGAACCCACAATTTTATTACGTAAAGGAAGTTAGAATTAATTTTATTAGACATTGAAATAAAAAAAATATATAAAAATCAATTTTGAAAACCGAGAAAATAAACCTAAATAATCTAGTCGTACATCGTACTATTAAATAATTCTAAATGTCTATCATTTACTTCAAAATCAAAACAATGCATATCTCGCGACTGAAAATAAGACCGCACGATGCAAAGTGCATTTAAATTATCGGGCGACGTTTTATTTCTTTTCGGACACATAACATCCGTTACTATAGAAAATGTTCTCTCGGCTGGCGCATTAGACTGAGGCAGGCATAAAATTACGGAAAGCAATTTATTTAATTCCGGAAACATGACGGTATCATTAATGTCTTTAATATTAGCAACAAACTTCCACAAATCTTCAATTGTCGCGTTCTGCAAATTAATTTTATCATTATCGATAAATTCTAATGGTAACGCAACCCATTCCGCGGACAAAGTAAAGTTATTTATTAAACGCGAGAATTTAGAGGAAACATTAGTCAAACTACAATTTCGGTTCGCCCTAATCGGTACCTCGTGGGTGGTGTGGAAATCCGATAATAATAATTATTAATAAAATGTGACAAATCTAATCATTTGTTCATTATTAAAAAACATTATTAAATGACTGCTTTTAAATTATTCTTCTGCACCAATATTATTTTTCATCGCTTTTTATTTCAACAGAATCAAAAATATTTTATAATAAAATATAACGTAGCTGCGCAAGTTTTTGAACGGTGCGAGTAAGCGCGGTAAGTCGCTAGCCAATCTGAGGCACGTGCGCAGGAGGATGCGCACGAAAATCCCACATCTCCCATCACTGATTTCGAAACGTTCGAAAGTATTAGGAATGATTCAAAAGCAAGGACATTGGGTGCCGTACGAGTTGAAGCCGAGAGACGTCGAACGGCGTCTTTTCATGTGTGAACAGCTGCTTCAACGGCAGAAAAGGAAAGGTTTTTTGCATCGTATCGTGACTGGCAATGAAAAGTGGATACACTACGATAACCCTAAGCGTAGAAAATCATGAGGTAAGCCCGGTCATGCATCAACATCGTCGGCAAAGCCGAATATCCATGGTTCGAAGCTTCTGCTCTGCATTTGGTGGGATCAACTGGGTGTAATTTATTATGAGCTGCTCAAACCGAACGAAACCATCACGGGAGATCGCTATCGACTACAATTGATGCGTTTGAGCCGAGCATTGAAGGAAAAACGGCCGATATACGAGCAGAGACACGACAAAGTGATTTTGCAACATAACAACGCTCGGCCACATGTTGCAAAACCGGTGAAAACCTACTTGGAAACGCTTAAATGGGAAGTCCTACCCCACCCGCCGTATTCACTAGACATTGCCCCTTCTGATTATCACTTGTTCCGATCGATGACACATGGCCTGGCTGACCAGTACTTCCATTCTTATGAAGATGCCAAAAAATGGGTCGACTCTTGGATAGTTTCAAAAGACGTGTTGTTTTTCCGACGTGGAATTCAAATGCTGTAGAAAGATGGGAAAAAATAGTGGCTAGCGATGGACAATACTTTCAGTGACATGTTTTTTACGACTTTTTTAAAATAAAGCATTAATTTTCACGAACAAACAGCGAGAACTTATTCAAGGTACTAATATATATTTTTAGAAACATTTTTGGATATATATATTTTGGATCATATATTGAATATTTTATTAATGGAGCAAAACAGAAATATTATTATTGTAACAGAAAGTATTGCAATCGATTATGAAAAGATATTTCATTTTGACCAATATTGTTCAACGTAATATATAAAATATAATTGAATTAACACCACAATAATCCAAGTTGGCAAACGGATAATGTTTGCAAGATTATTCGTTAATTTACTATTTATTATCATCATTTAAATATTTATAATATAATACCTAATGTTCCACACACATTCTTCACATTCGCTAAAACTATTATATTATCTCTATTTCATATGTCACATTTGCTTTAGAAATTCTGTAAATTTTAAAAATTTTAACCACAAAATATAAGTTCTTTTTGTAATTACAAATTTCACATTTAATAATATTAATGATACAAAGTTTTTCCTTTGCATCATTAATATTATTAAAAGTCTTTGGAAATAAGGTTTTCCTCAAGAATTGTTACACTACGATTATTAATTTGGCTTTTGTTAAACAATAATATTAAGGCTAAACAATAATATTCACCTAACTGTTCCCTCCAGCAATTTAACATGTCATATAAAAGATTCATGGTAGACAATTTGCACTGTGTCGATTTTATGAATCACTACTTTTGTTATATAAAATATCACCGTTTAATTACTATTATTTGTTTCCTTATCGCAGAGCAACCGTACGTCAAACAAATCGCAACCGATTATGTGCACTCAGTCATCTAGCTTTCATTGTATTTATATTGTGAACCATTTTTGTACTTTGCTCTTGACTTAATGCCTTCTCTGTGATGTAATTTCATAATCTTGACAAATGGGATACATGCATAATGTGACGTTAATTACAATCGATCGCGATACAATTTTAATTCTTAATTATTAGCATATTAATTTATAAGAACGATACTCGACAAAATAATTTAAAAAGAATGGATTTTACTTTTGTAATTTAAGAATCTCTACAACTAAAGTTTATTTTGAAAATTACCAATTAAATTTTGAATTATTACATCAACATAATTATTTTAGCAAGTAAAGTAAAAGATGGGCTTTCAGAGTACAATACAGTTAACAAGTGGGTTAATATGTAAGTTTACATTAGAAATTTGCTGTGTTATTTTTAACCGTGATTTGGATTTTTGCACTTTTAGTTAAGAACAATGACGACTATACGGGAATTTAAAAATAACACAGCACTCAACAGTTGAACTTATGGTAAAAAAATATTGTAAAATACAATTTGTAAACAAAAGTAGTCTTTATGCAATTGAATCAATGATGCGAAAAGGACAGCTATGATTTTAAATATAAATATAAATGGTTTGTAATTATGTATCTTATCGATTACCTTAAAGTGTTATGTATTTTATCGATTTATAATTAAGTATTATTAATTAAAAATTATCACGTTAACTTACGCACTATTATCGCGTTGCACTCACGACATTTATTTTTTACTCTACTTTTGAATTTCATTCGAGTTATCATTTATCCACTTATTTAATTTTATTTTAATAAATTTTTAATTTTTTAATTTTTATCATTAGACAAGTTTTTATTGCATCAACGTAGTTAAATTATTAAGCTGATTTATGTAAATTAATATGTAAACTTTATGCACTTGATAAAGATCCAAACCAGATAATTGAAACGTAGTGTTAACAATTAATAATAAAATTGACCAGACGGGTCGAAGAAAAATTGGAGTTCGTTTATAATTTTGTTTATGTAAGTGAGAATATGTGTGTGCGGTTACTCCATAAGAACTCATGCAAAATTAAAAGTGGAATAACTCGTGACCGATTAGACCGATTATAACCGATTAGAGAATCTATTTCAAGTTTTGCATACGAGTTCAGATAAGAAATAGAAACAATCGATCTATTATAATTTTCTGATCATTATCAATATTAAAATGTTAGGGTGCGCCAGAACATCCTTAAAAGATTATATAATAAAAAATATATCTAAAAACGCCAAATAATCCGAGCTGGATCTTACAATTAGTAAAAAAATTTAGCTTACCCAATTTTGGATTTTGCAAATTGCGTGCGCGCGCGCGTGTGTATGTGTGTGAGGATCGGTGGGTGGGTGGGATGCGTGCGTATAAAATTGAGTATTGCCACCTCTCTGCTGTATCACGGTTTGTAAACGCTCTCGCATGTTAATACATCAGTCGAGAAAATTATGCGAAATACTCAATTTTAAACGCACATGCACGCATGCGCACGCACGCACATAAAAAAGCGATTTGTAGCGAAAATATTGTAGTTTATCACTCTTGAAATAAAATTTCTGGAAAAAATTTCTTTATTGAACGGAAAAGTGTCGAACTTTTGTAATTTTGCAAAAAATTTTGGTTTACTCTTTTGAGTACAAAATTAAAAAATTGAGCATTTTCAAAAATCGTCAAAAGAGCATAAAGAGGAAGTTTTAAGTTTTAAAATGTTTTCTTAATTTTTTTTCCACGATGATTTTTCGCCAATTATAATCTGGCAGAAGGTTGCGGGTAGATGTGCTGGGTATCAACGAAATGCAATGGAATCCCTGTGGAGAGATGAGCAATGCCGACGGCGATCTGATTTTTCTCGGCCATAACAAACGCAAATGACCCACATATAAACGGAATAGGACTAAGACGCAAATACACGTTGGCTGAGACACACTTTGAGGAAGAACCCACGCTGCATGGGATCCGCAAGGTTCTAGACGACGGGAAAGACCGAGAGCAATCGAAGAAGATCAGTGCACTGCGAGATTGGCAAATCGCTCAATGAGTTGATAACGATGAATAGAGATAGGCGAAGATAGAAAATCGTTATAGAAACCCTAATCTCCTAAAAGTATGGATAATAATATTAATAAAAATAATAATAATAATAATAATATAAAAATGCTATAAAATGCTATAAAATAATAATTATTTATCAACAAATGTATTTTTCTGCAAATGAAAATGATTGTTCTATATTATGTTTGCTTATATCATTTTGCATTATTTGTATTTAATAGAAAAGAATAATTAAGAATCAAGTAGGTAATAAAACAGTATAGGTAATATAGGTAATAAAAAACTATTTTACAAATAAAATTATCAATATATCAAGATAAAAATAATAACATTATTAGCATACCAAGATAATCTATTTCATTTATATTCATATTTGTATAGTTCATATTATTTACATATTACATATTATTTACATATATTCATATTTGTATAGTTCATATTATTTACATATTACATATTATTTACATATTATTTACATTATTTCGAATGACAAAGTGGATAGGGTATTACGCAACGAGTGTGGCTTACCACACTGCGTAATATATTATATCTTTTTATAAACAAGATACAAAAAGGCGCAAGGTACAAGTATACGCATCGCGAGAACGCGTTCAAAAAGGAATTCTTGTAAAAAACAACTTTAATATATGTTGAAAACTCCACTCGTTGCGTAATACCCTATTGTTCAGGTTGTAATTAACATCACGTTTAACAGAGTTCAAAACCATTTGTAATATCAAAAAAGGCACGGTAGTGTCTCGCGCCAAGAATACGCAGCGCGTACAGCGCGATACAAAATGACTAACCGAGACTCTTTTACGCGAGACCAAGTTTTCAGAGACACTTCAATTATCAGATCTCAATAACGGTTAATCCGATCAACTTCTAAGTAGGCTCAATAGATAGCTTGAGATTGATTTGCATAAGAAAAGTATTTTTATTTTTTCTCCTATATGCCCTACGGGCGGAGATATTGCAATGCAAAGTCTAAATGTGATGAATTTACGATTAAGAAACTCCGTTTTAGTCGTTCTAGTCGTCGTCGTCGTCGTCATAAAAGTGTTAGCAAGGGGAGCTGATGAGAGGTGAAGAAATGTGATACAGGACGTCGTTCATTGGTTGTCGGCAAGGTGGGCCGCGGTGAGCGGTAAAGTCACAGACTTCTATACTATAGGTTAGACCACTAACTCCTGTTCTTCTTATAAATATTGCCTATGTACATGTAATGCGCGGAGTGGATGCGCAGAATAAGCTACAGTCTACACGATTCTAACCTTTCGAATTCAACCTGTCGAAAGGGTTAATTATTATTTTCACTATATTATATTATATTTGTCACATTATATTATTAATTATTTTCTGATACGCTTGCAAAAAACTAATAAATAATTTTTCTTTACCAAATTGTTTGTATTTAGATCGTATTACATTATAACATATTATAGTAAATATTATACTAAATATATAAATATACTATAATATTATACTAAAAACACATTATTATAATATTTTTTATTATATTATTGTTTGATTATATTTATTTTACAGTTTTACACAGCATAAACTTTCTTGGTTTGTATTATTTGTGTAACGCAATACATAAAAAAGTATATAAGATAATATTCACTGCGCATGCTCGTAGCTTATTCTGCGCATACATAAATACCTGCAACAGTTAAAGGGACGCAGTTAGCAGTCTAGCGTATAATATAGAAGTCTGTGGGTAAAGTCCGCTATCCTCCTAATCCATTGATAATATCATAGACATAGTATATCTAGATTGAGCGTTGAGGAGTGAGGGTATAGACGTACGTAGAAAAGGACAGAAGATATAAGGTGTGTTTTCGTCTCTCTTTAACATAATGAGAAGGCAGGAGTAATCTCACTTGTATGCGTGAGTATGTGTGAACTATGAAGCGTGCGATAATTCTAACTTAAAAACGAAGCGCGTGTAAGAGAGAAGGATATACACCTTATAACGTCCGTCCTTTTCAACGTAAGCTCTACCCCCTCTCCGGAAATTGGGGACAATCCTCGGTCTAGGTATACTGTTACTACTGTCTGGGAGAAATTAAAGAAGGCTTACCTTATAAGGACAATCGATAACGTAGCAATTCCCTCCTTACTTTCAGTCACCCTGCGTTCACCGGGTTTACTGGGGATGAGGGAATAAATGATCTCTCGTCAAATCGAGTGAATTTTTGTGCCTTCGTCCTTTTAATACAGAGAATTTGCGAAATCGGGGGTAGAATTCTGATTAATGACAGTGAAGGTCTCGACTAAATGAGACTGACGGTAGATTTCGTCTTTACAACAGTAGCGCAGTGAAAACGTGCTGTCTATATGGAGTCAACTAGACGACTGGAACGTTTGCGATAATTCCCTTTGTCTGTTTTTCTTCTAACAGTCTTCTTTGTGTGTCCAATGGGGTTCCTGGTATTTTTTGTGGATAACGATGGTGGTGTAATTTTGATACCGCTCCGCGGATTGATGGCACTTCTTTGATGCGTCACAATTATAATAAATGATACAGTTTCTTAACACAAAGATTGTAACTGAATAATTTTCAGAGTAATGATAATAAAAGGCGCTCGGATATATAATAAGCTTATACTATATAAATCCTTATAGATAAAATTATTTAAACAAAACTACCGTACAATTTCTTAACACAAAGATTATAACTGAATAATTTTAGAGTAATGATAATAAAAGGTGTTTATATGTATAATAAACTTATATATAAAATCTTATAGATAAAATTATTTAAACAAAAGTTACCGCGAAAATTAATCAAAACGTTCCAACGATAATTTCCTCCAATCTTGCTCTTAATGGTGGTTAGATGGACACAAAAATTTTGCTAGTCGCGCCATCACAATACTATGTCTATGGATAATATAGCCAATGCTAGTCGATAATATCGATTTCGAAATTTATTGTCGGTACTAAAAATTTCTAGCCAATGTATCAAGTCGCGATCTCTTTCTGACGTTACTATTGCGAGGATTGCATCGTTTTGATTAGATATAAGGAGCTAAAAGCCTTTATTTTCATTACATTTCTAGTTTAAAATTGCCTCTTTGTGTTTTTTTGTGTTTCTTGAAGTATGAAAATATTAGAAATCAAAAATGAAAATAAAAATGTAGATTTTAAAAGAAATAAATTTAAGACAAATTTAAAAGAATTATATTTTTAGTTTAAAATTGCCTTTTTGTTCCTCTCTCTTGAATTCCAGGAACCAGGAAGTATCGAAATAGAAAATACCAATAACGTAAAGTGTGTTTATTATTTTACAAATCTTCTCTTTTTTTTATTGATAAGCTTGCTGAACCACATCGTTTATCCGCACCTTAAGATGTCTAATATTACAAAATATGTCAAATTACAACAAATTACCTTTTTAAAAAAAAGGTACAAAAAAGCGCCAAGTATACGTATCGCGAGAGAACGCGTTCAAAAAAGAATTCTTGTAAAAAACAATTTTAATATTGAATTTTAATGTTGAAAACTTTACTCTTGCAACATATATTTTACAATCTACTGAATTTTTTTAATTTTTTCATATGTTTTTTGATAGAAATTATTAAACATGTAGAAAATTATTACTAAATTTGCAAGATTTAACATGGCGTACAAATTACCTAAGCTTTTGCAATCTAGCACAAATTCCTTCAGCGTTATACACAAGCTCAACACGATGAATTGTACCTAGAAATAAAACAAGTTCATTTAATTTTGATGTCTTCGACGTCATACTTGTGTGATATAATTTATATGTGCATATTTAAACTTAATACATAACAAAATCAATTAATCATACAACTACGAAAAAAATTTTTTAAATTATTATTAGATTATTAATCGAACATGATATAATTCAAAGAGAAATAGGATTACGCGATATGAAAAATGTAGAGGAAAATTAGACGAATTTACCATTTGTGATATAGTTATCCATTGTTTCATAAGTGCGATAGTCTTTTGCATGCTCGGTCCCCAGGCTGCTAGGAAGTAATACGTGTACATCATGACGTGTATGAAGCTGTTAAGTAACCCCATAATAACCACAGAAGAACCAGAAGGATAAAATCTCACACCATTCCATACTAAAAGTAAGATGGATACATGATGATATAAATGCAAAATAGATATTTGATTATCCTTCTTCCTTAAGACAAATACGACTGTTTCGATGTAGTCCAATATTTTCAATAGGAAGTAACACCACCCGCACCTAATTAACTGTAATAAGATTCAGACATTATTAATTTGTGGTGTACTATTTTATTTTGAAATAAATACGAATGATAATATATTAACGATTTATAGCGTTGTTAATTATTTGATATATGTATTAAGCTTACATAAAATTTAGGTACAAATATATGCTATTAACAGAAAATTTATTTTCTCTTTTTTTGCAATTCACTTTTTGTTCTCCCGACGAATTCAGTCCAAGGCCTCATTATTGTATTATTTTAACAAAAATGTAATATAAATTGATATGGAGAATTAGAGAGAGGTACTCTAAATTTTTTCCCAATATTACACTTATAAATAGATATCTGTCGATGACATACATTTTCCCAAAAAGTGGCTTATGTATAAATTATTACCCTCATTGTATTATAATTGTAGGAATAATCAACAACAGGACACATTAAATTGAACAATACATTTGTGTCAATAATGTTATATATTAACCACGCATTCCCCAAAATTTGGACAATATTGTACAACTGTATGAAGGTCTTCAATGAATATGGCGGCCTGTTCTTCATGAATCGAGGTCCACAGCGAAGCACAAAGTACAAATATGCGAATATTATAAGTGGTACTTGATAGGAAGAACGGATTAACGGTAGATCAATTACTCGTGGATCTGAAAATTAACTTAATAAATAGTATATATTTTTAGAAACATTTAGAAAATATATTAGGACCTTGAATAAGTTCTCGCTGTTTTCCAACACATGATGTTACCAGAACTGCGTGCGTGTAGTTTAAGATGGTAACGCATCTATAGGGAAGTACTACCCTTATAAAAATTTTTCACCGTTTTTGGCCCGTTTTTGACCGGCGAAAACGGTCAGTTTGAGTGGTAAAAACGTACATTTGATTCAATGAGTATGATCCGTTTTTAGGGCGCAAAGAGGCAATTTTCCGTAAAAATGAGTGGTTAAAACGGATTGCGTACTAGTATATCCGAGTGGTAATAACGTATTCTTATGAGTATTTTTGAGTGGTAAATACGTGCTGTGTGTAAATTTGAGATGTAAAAACGTACATTTAGCTACGAGCAAAAAATACTCGTTTAGCACTCATAAATACTCACATAGCACATTTTGGCTGCGTTTCGATATTCACTGCAAGTACTGAAAATCTATAGTGTATGTGACGTAAACTATAGATTTTCAATATTTGCAATGAATATTGGAACGCAGCTTTTGAAATAAAATAATCAAATAATCAATCATTATAATTGTTCATTTATTTATAGTAGTTTAAAACATTTATATAAATTTATATAAATTATAAAAATTCGTGGACATATTTTTAAGTTTGTAGAATAAATGTACTTCAATTTAGAGACAATCCGCGGATATTTTCTTGTGAGTAAAAAAGAAACGTAATAACGTGTTGTTACTCATCAACGGAAAATTGAGTATTGAAAACGGACAACTTACTTCGTCCTCATCTTTGTGAGTAAAAAAGGAACGTATTAACGTATTGTCACTCATCGACTGAAAAACGAGTGTTAAAAACGGACAATCCACTAAAAAATACTCATACACATACTCGCGTATACTTGTCATGCTCTTTCGCAATAGACTAAGCGTGCTTGAGAGTGCGGACATAAAAATGATAAAACGGGCTAAAAGCGGGCTAAAAACGACCTATATGAGGTGTAAAAGCGGTGAAAAATTTTTATAAGGGTATAAGCAAGCTTGAAATTCAGTGTATGTCATTGCGCCGAAGTGTAAACAACTTTTTCTTTCATAGTGTTAAACATGTCGAGTTTTGTGCCAAAAAAAGAGTATTTGCGGGGAATTTTACTGCACTACTTTATTCAAGAAAAAATCTGCAGCTGAAGCACATAGAATTTTTGTTGAGAGTTACGGCGACCATGTTCTGTCGGAAACAACATGCAGAGATTGGTTTAGACGCTTCAAAAATAATGATTTTGATGTTGAAGATAAAGAACGCTCTGGCGCACCGAAAAAGTTTGAAGACGAAGAATTGGAGGCATTACTTCATGAAGACTCATGTCAGACGCTAGATGAACTTGCAGAATCATTAGGAGTTGATCACACAACAGTTTCGAAACGTTTGAAAGTATTAGGAATGATTCAAAAGCAAGGACATTCGGTGCCGTACGAGTTGAAGCCGAGAGACGTCGAACGGTGTCTTTTCACGTGTGAATAGCTGCTTCAACGACAAAAAAGGAAAGATTTTTTGTATCGTATCGTGACTGGCGATGAAAAGTGGATACACTATGATAATCCTAAGCATAGAAAATCATAGGGTAAGCCAGGCCATGCATCAACATCGCCGGCAAAGAATATCCATGATTCGAAGCTTCTGCTCTGCATTTGATGGGATCAGCTGGGTGTAATTTATTATGAGCTGCTCAAACCGAACGAAACCATCACGGGAGATCGCTATCGACTACAATTGATGCGTTTGAGCCGAGCATTGAAGGAAAAACGGCCGATATACGAGCAGAGACACGACAAAGTGATTTTGCAACATAACAACGCTCGGCCACATGTTGCAAAACCGGTGAAAACCTACTTGGAAACGCTTAAATGGGAAGTCCTACCCCACCCGCCGTATTCACTAGACATTGCCCCTTCTGATTATCACTTGTTCCGATCGATGACACATGGCCTGGCTGACCAGTACTTCCATTCTTATGAAGATGCCAAAAAATGGGTCGACTCTTGGATAGTTTCAAAAGACGTGTTGTTTTTCCGACGTGGAATTCAAATGCTGTAGAAAGATGGGAAAAAATAGTGGCTAGCGATGGACAATACTTTCAGTGACATGTTTTTTACGACTTTTTTAAAATAAAGCATTAATTTTCACGAACAAACAGCGAGAACTTATTCAAGGTACTAATATATATTTTTAGAAACATTTTTGGATATATATATTTTGGATCATATATTGAATATTTTATTAATGGAGCAAAACAGAAATATTATTATTGTAACAGAAAGTATTGCAATCGATTATGAAAAGATATGTCATTTTGACCAATATTGTTCAACGTAATATATAAAATATAATTGAATTAACACCACAATAATCCAAGTTGGCAAACGGATAATGTTTGCAAGATTATTCGTTAATTTACTATTTATTATCATCATTTAAATATTTATAATATAATACCTAATGTTCCACACATTCTTCACATTCGCTAAAACTATTATATTATCTCTATTTCATATGTCACATTTGCTTTAGAAATTCTGTAAATTTTAAAAATTTTAACCACAAAATATAAGTTCTTTTTGTAATTACAAATTTGACATTTAATAATATTAATGATACAAAGTTTTTCCTTTGCATCATTAATATTACTAAAAGTCTTTGGAAATAAGGTTTTCCTCAAGAATTGTTACACTACGATTATTAATTTGGCTTTTGTTAAACAATAATATTAAGGCTAAACAATAATATTCACCTAACTGTTCCCTCCAGCAATTTAACATGTCATATAAAAGATTCATGGTAGACAATTTGCACTGTGTCGATTTTATGAATCACTACTTTTGTTATATAAAATATCACCGTTTAATTACTATTATTTGTTTCCTTATCGCAGAGCAACCGTACGTCAAACAAATCGCAACCGATTATGTGCACTCAGTCATCTAGCTTTCATTGTATTTATATTGTGAACCATTTTTGTACTTTGCTCTTGACTTAATGCCTTCCCTGTGATGTAACTTCATAATCTTGACAAATGGGATACATGCATAATGTGACGTTAATTACAATCGATCGCGAATTTTAATTCTTAATTATTAGCATATTAATTTATAAGAACGATACTCGACAAAATAATTTAAAAAGAGTGGATTTTACTTTTGTAATTTAAGAATCTCTACAACTAAAGTTTATTTTGAAAATTACCAATTAAATTTTGAATTATTACATCAACATAATTATTTTAGCAAGTAAAGTAAAAGATGGGCTTTCAGAGTACAATATAGTTAACAAGTGGGTTAATATGTAAGTTTACATTAGAAATTTGCTGTGTTATTTTTAACCGTGATTTGGATTTTTGCACTTTTAGTTAAGAACAATGACGACTATACGGGAATTTAAAAATAATACAGCACTCAACAGTTGAACTTATGGTAAAAAAATATTGTAAAATACAATTTGTAAACAAAAGTAGTCTTTATGCAATTGAATCAATGATGCGAAAAGGACAGCTATGATTTTAAATATAAATATAAATGGTTTGTAATTATGTATCTTATCGATTACCTTAAAATGTTATGTATTTTATCGATTTATAATTAAGTATTATTAATTAAAAATTATCACGTTAACTTACGCACTATTATCGCGTTGCACTCATATTTATTTTTTACTCTACTTTTGAATTTCATTCGAGTTATCATTTATCCACTTATTTAATTTTATTTTAATAAATTTTTAATTTTTTAATTTTTATTATTAGACAAGTTTTTATTGCATCAACGTGGTTAAATTATTAAGCTGATTTATGTAAATTATGTATTTATGTAAAATACATATAATAATATTATGTAAAATTTATGTAAAATATGTAAACTTTATACACTTGATAAAGATCCAAACCAGAAATTGAAACATAGTGTTAACAATTAATAATAAAATTGACCAGAAGGGTCGAAGAAAAATTGGAGTTTTTTTATAATTTTGTTTATGTAAGTGAGAATATGTGTGTGCGGTTACTCCATAAGAACTCATGCAAAATTAATAGTTGAATAACTTGTGAACCGATTAGAGAATCTATTTCAAGTTTTGCATACGAGTTCAGATAAGGAATAGAACCCTTATAAAAATTTTTCACCGTTTTTGGCCCGTTTTTGACCGGCGAAAACGGTCAGTTTGAGTGGTAAAAACGTACATTTGATTCAATGAGTATGATCCGTTTTTAGGGCGCAAAGGGGCAATTTTCCGTAAAAATGAGTGGTTAAAACGGATTGCGTACGAGTATATCCGAGTGGTAATAACGTATTCTTATGAGTATTTTTGAGTGGTAAATACGTGCTGTGTGTAAATTTGAGGTGTAAAAACGTACATTTAGCTACGAGCAAAAAATACTCGTTTAGCACTCATAAATACTCACATAGCACATTTTGGCTGCGTTTCGATATTCACTGCAAGTACTGAAAATCTATAGTGTATGTGACGTAAACTATAGATTTTCAATATTTGCAATGAATATTGGAACGCAGCTTTTGAAATCAAATAATCAAATAATCAATCATTATAATTGTTCATTTATTTATAGTAGTTTAAAACATTTATATAAATTTATATAAATTATAAAAATTCGTGGACATATTTTTAAGTTTGTAGAATAAATGTACTTCAATTTAGAGACAATCCGCGGATATTTTCTTGTGAGTAAAAAAGAAACGTAATAACGTGTTGTTACTCATCAACGGAAAATTGAGTATTGAAAACGGACAACTTACTTCGTCCTCATCTTTGTGAGTAAAAAAGGAACGTATTAACGTATTGTCACTCATCGACTGAAAAACGAGTGTTAAAAACGGACAATCCACTAAAAATACTCATACACATACTCACGTATACTCGTCATGCTCTTTCGCAATAGACTAAGCGTGCTTGAGAGTGCAAGAAACGGACATAAAAATGATAAAACGGGCTAAAAACGGGCTAAAAGCGGGCTAAAAATGACCTATATGAGGTGTAAAAGCGGTGAAAAATTTTTATAAGGAAAACAATCAATCTATTATAATTTTCAGGTCATTATCAATATTAGAATGTAGCGTGCGTCAGAACATCCTTAACCCTTTCGCTACGAGCGTCGCCTATAGACGACATCCGCGCGACGACCTGTGTGTACGAGCGTCGCCTATAGACGACATCCGCGCGACGACCTCACTTGACCATGAGACCCGCGATGTTTTTATTTTTACGCATAGTGCACATCGATCACACTTGTCTCATTCTCTGGTTTGTTCGCATTTGTTTTAAACAAGTGAAATATAAACATGCATTGTTTTACCTAAGCGCAACATGCACACTTTTCGGCGCAGTGCTCCGTTCAGTGCCGCTACTCCGGCGGCACGGTGGCCCGTTCAACGGTGTCACTCCGACGGAGCACACTGCCGTAGCGAAAGGGTTAAAAGATTATATAATAAAAAATATATTTAAAAACGCCAAATAATCCGAGCTGGATCTTACAATTAGTAAAAAAATTTAGCTTACCCAACTTTGGATTTTGCAAATTGCGTGCGTGCGCGCGTGTGTATGTGTGTGGGGATCGGTGGGTGGGTGGGATGCGTGCGTATAAAATTGAGTATTGCCACCTCTCTGCTGTATCACGGTTTGTAAACGCTCTCGCATGTTAATACATCAGTCGAGAAAATTTTGCGAAATACTCAATTTTAAACGCACATGCACGCACACATGCGCACGCACGCACATAAAAAAGCGATTTGTAGGAAAAATATTGTAGTTATCACTCTTGAAATAAAATTTCTGGAAAAAATTTCTTTATTGAACGGAAAAGTGTCGAACTTTTGTAATTTTTCAAAAAATTTTTGTTTTACTCTTTTGAGTACAAAATTAAAAAAATGAGCATTTTCAAAAATCGTCAAAAGAGCGTAAAGAGGAAGTTTTAAGTTTTAAAATGTTTTTTTAATTTTTTCTCCACAATGATTTTTCGCCAATTATAATATGGCAGAAGGGTTGCGGGTAGATGTGCTGGGTATCAACGAAATGCAATGGAATCCCTGTGGAGAGATAAGCAATGCCGACGGCGATCTGATTTTTCTCGGCCATGACAAACGCCAATAACCCACGTATAAACGGAATAGGACTAAGACGCAAATACAAATTGGCTGAGACACACTTTGAGGAAGAACCCCACGCTGCATGGGTTCCGCAAGGTTCTAGACGACGGGAAAGACCGAGAGCGATCGAAGAAGATCAGTGCACTGCGAGATTGGCAGATCGCTCAATGAGTTGATAACGATGGATAGAGATAGGCGAAGGTAGAAAATCGTTATAGAAACCTCTAATTTCCTAAATGGTATGGATAATAATATTAATAAAAAAATAATAATAATAATAATAATAATAATAATATAAAAATGCTATAAAATGCTATAAAATAATAATTATTTATCAACAAATGTATTTTTCTGCAAATGAAAATGATTGTTCTATATTATGTTTGCTTATATCATTTTGCATTATTTGTATTTAATAGAAAAGAATAATTAAGAATCAAGTAGGTAATAAAACAGTATAGGTAATATAGGTAATAAAAAACTATTTTACAAATAAAATTATCAATACATCAAGGTAAAAAAAATAAAATTATCAGCATATCAAGGTTATTTACATAATTACTTTGAATGACAAAATGCAATAAGGTATTACGCAACGAGTGGAGTTTTTAACATATATTAAAGTTGTTTTTGACAAAAAATCCTTTTTATGAACGCGTTCTCTCGCGATGCGTATACTTGGTGCTTTTTTGTATCTTTTTTTTTAAGTAATTTGTTGTGTACATATAGATTTTATGTGATAAAACAGCGTGACATAAGTTACATTCCATCTCTGTCTTCTTTCATGTTTTACCATTGAAATCTGACTTGTGTTTCGATTTTCTGCCATTTAACTTATGCGTGACGTCCAGGCCAGGGCAAGTAAAATACTCAATGTAAATTACATGGTTATATATGTAAATTACTAGATATTTTACGTCATTAGTTTTTTTACACACTGTAAAATATTCGAACGTTGTATGCGCCCCTTCAGGCCATTGTTGAAACTTCATGCCTCATGTAATCATACTAGTCATACTGTATGCCATTTGAAAAATGAGTGGCGACTCCAGGGTTATATACCCTTATAAAAATTTTTCACCGCTTTATAGGTCGTTTTTAGCCCGTTTTTAGCCCGTTTTATCATTTTTATGTCCGTTTCTTGCACTCTCAAGCACGCTTAGTCTATTGCGAAAGAGCATGACGAGTATACGTGAGTATGTGTATGAGTATTTTTTAGTGGATTGTCCGTTTTTAACACTCGTTTTTCAGTCGATGAGTGACAATACGTTAATACGTTTCTTTTTTATTCACAAGAAAATATCCGCGGATTGTCTCTAAATTGAAGTACATTTATTCTACAAACTTAAAAATATGTCCACGAATTTTTATAATTTATATAAATTTATATAAATGTTTTAAACTACTATAAATAAATGAACAATTATAATGATCGATTATTTGATTATTTTATTTTAAAAGCTACGTTCCAATATTCATTGCAAATATTGAAAATCTATAGTTTACGTCACATACACTATAGATTTTCAGTACTTGCAGTGAATATCGAAACGCAGCCAAAATGTGCTATGTGAGTATTTATGAGTGCTAAACGAGTATTTTTTGCTCGTAGCTAAATGTACGTTTTTACATCTCAAATTTACACACAGCACGTATTTACCACTCAAAAATACTCATAAGAATACGTTATTACCACTCGGATATACTCGTACGCAATCCATTTTAACCACTCATTTTTACGGAAAATTGCCCCTTTGCGCCCTAAAAACGGATCATACTCATTGAATCAAATGTACGTTTTTACCACTCAAACTGACCGTTTTCGCCGGTCAAAAACGGGCCAAAAACGGTGAAAAATTTTTATAAGGGTAGTCAAAGACTATTACAATGTTCCACTAATTTCTTACTTTTTGGAGACAGAGATTACATTACACATACAAAACAAAATTTTAATTAGTTTTAATTTTAATTAAATATCAATTACCAATTAAATAAATATTAATTATTAATTTATGTTCGTCATAAGAAGTTGCAGATTATTGGTGCTTTCCATCTAGCGACACAAGTCGGCACAAGTGTCATTCTATCTTTGTTATTTATGAATGTTAAAAAAAGATAGATGATGCTTGTGTCGACTTGTGTCGCTAGATGGAAAGCACCATATATTATCAATCATCTGACATGCTTTATTAACATTTTGACAAAAATAAGTAGTTTAGATAAAAAATTTTAATATGAGCAAAACGAAAATAGATTCTTTAAGTAATCTCTCAGAATCACATTGTAATACTATCAAATTGTAAATTTTGTTAAATTTTGCACGATATATACGTATTAAAAAATTCTACATTTTTATATTTGAAAAACGATTTATCGATTTGACGATATTGACGTTCGATATATCGATAATCGAACGACGTAGTCGATGTGTCCACGTGCTTATGCTTATATGTAACCACCATGTATATAACGACATGTAACACTGAATTGAAGTTGGAGCATGTGCGTTTAAACATAAATATATTACCGAAGAAAGAAGAAAAGAAACAAGAAGCTGTTAAGGTATGTGTTTCGTATAGTTTTGCATGCTGTTACTTCGAGAGGAGGTTTCTGTTACGTGGACGTAGCTTAAATTTGAGAAAATCTTACCTTCTAAATATTTTAGTGAAAGCATTGAAACATTATTCACATCCTCGAAAACGTAAACTGCCGTGGAAGATATTTATAGCACGAAGAATGCATTCTCTAAGGAAATTGTCCACTTCGTTTAGTTGTGCACTACTGAGAAATAATCTACGACGGAGCCTAACCTCCCAACCTGCTGCGAATGCGAATGTCGATAAAGACAAAGGTAATGTGTTTGAGATATCACGAGAACAGTATAGCAGACAGATGTAAGGTTCGGTAACACATGTTTTATCTTTCAGATAAAACAATATTGGTGAAGCAGATGGGTAAGGTGACCACAATCGGTATTAACCGTCCAGAAAAGAGAAATTGCCTGGACGTTGCGACTGCCCATCTACTGTCAGAAACGTTGGATGAGTTTGAAAATAATGAAGAGTCGTTAGTGGGAGTGTTATACGGAGTAGGAGGCAATTTCTGTGCCGGTTATGATCTAAAAGAAATCGCAAACTATAATGGGGAAAATGAAGAAAGCATACCACATTATGGACCACTGGTACACATTATATCTGATTGATTACAAAACGGCACATTAGCTTAGGATACTAGGTCTCTTTGATTCTTTACAGGCGAATAAAACTGAATTATCCAAGAAACCGTTAGTCGCAGCTTTAAGTGGGTATGCAGTTGGGATAGGATTCGAGCTTGCTCTAATGTGTGATTTGAGGGTTATAGAAGATACAGCGGTGGTGGGCTTTTTAAACCGACGCTTTGGCGTTCCAATTTTCTGCGGAGGTACTGTCCGTTTGCCTGCCATGATTGGGTATTCTAGAGCTATGGATTTTATATTGACAGGAAGAGCAGTTACTGCACAGGAAGCATTCAATTGGGGAATTGCAAATAGATACACAAGTTGTGGTTCAGGTACGATAAAGCTTCTTTTGGCTCAATTTTAAATCTCGTAGGAGAAGACATGTAATCTTGAGCTTAGTGTTTTTTCTCGTATATTTATACGTATTGTTTTAAATTATTCGATCATATAAAGTCATTGATAATGACATATATGTCTATCTTCAAGTATCCAATATTTTCCAGCTTTGGGTACAGCAATGAACTTGGCGAATTCTCTTGTAAAATTCCCACAGAGAAGTTTATTAGCTGATCGCACTTCAGCATATTTTGCCACGTTTTCGCCAAAGAATATAGAAGAGGCGTTACAGTTCGAAAAGGACAATTCTTCGCACTTGATATTAGAGGAAGGTGTTCCAGGCGCCAAGAAATTCGTCGAGTGTGGAATTGGAAGGCACGGGAAGTTTTATGATATCACAATAAGAGATAATAGCATTCGAGAGCTAGATGAAAATTTATTATAAGAATTTCTAGTACATAACATGTGTATATAATAATGTACATAATGTATTTTTAACGTAGTTCTCTAAGTCTAATAAACTTTTTATTTTTTATAATATCTTTGTCAGTGCTTTGCATGTATTATAAAAATATCATTTAAAATATATCAAATTCATGTCTGTTTTTATGAAGTAACACTATCATGTGCACATACTTTACAATACATCTACAATTGCAAAGTACATTTATCCATTCTTTATCAATTAGATTTATTGAGCTTTTTGAGATTTTTTGAAGTTTTTCGCAATGGTCTTTGAATTTTTGATAGAATGTCACAATATTTTTTTGCTGCTTTGTCAGTTAGAAGCGGTGTAAGATTTATCATCTGTCCGTTCTCATCTCCTGAAAAATATTTTCTGTAATTCTAATAAATAAAATAGTCATATTATTATAATTATTATTTACGTTCGAAGGTGACGATAAAGTATGTTAAATCTGATTGAAAGATATCTGTTCCATTTGTACACGGTTCATAAAAAGATACATTCTTCAGTTGGCAATTTACTTCATCACACAAATCAAACTCGCCTGGAAGAAATAATTGTACTAGATTTTTATGCTGATTTTAATAATTAAAAAGCTATGTTGCAATTTAAAATCTAAATTACACGATTTCTCATATAAAGTTAATATTTTTACATAATTAATACATTTAAAGATTTTATTTTATTTTACTTCATTTACATGTACTGCTGATACGTGCAATTTTTCTTATATAATTGAGTACCATCCTAATTGGGCAATTTACGTTCACCAACATTTCTCTGTCTACGGATATAGTAGTTTCTAAATGTCCAGCGTCATCGCTATTCGATAAATATTCTATAATTATAATTTTGTTATTAGTATGACCCATTTAAGAAGATAATATAATATAATATAACATAATATAATATAATATAATATTAATTTCACACCAATATATTTAACCCTTATTATAGTCGTCATGTCAAATGTCTGTCCAACATTATAAAATGCAACAAAATAGATTGTACGTTCTTTTTTTTAATGCATCATTAACTTTATTTATAGATGTGCGGTTATACACAATATAAATACGGTAATATTGTGAAGCGTACTAATTTCTTCGTTATAATTCAGGCTGTATAGATTTTCGAAAAAAAAAAAAAAAGAATTTTTTGTATTTCTTGAAAAAGTGTGTTCTTTTTTTTACTTATTTCAGAAACAGATATGTGTATATTCTATTGATATCTGAATATTCAACATCTAAGGATAGAATCAAGGACATATTCGGAATAGAAAGCACCTCCCGAGAGGCGCCAACTTCTGATTTTGCATTAGTCAACTTTCGCCACACATATGCGTAATTACAATTTTTGGATTCATTGCACCTCCCTTATTGATTTTAATTTATTAACTAGAATTGCTCATTATATGACACGTACTTTCACTTTTTTAATCTATACTATTATTAACTCGGAAATCGCCTTCGCGCAATCCGTCTAGAACAATCGATGGTGATCGGTATTTGCGTTCATTACCGAATTCTCCTTTCATTACGATATCGTTTGCTTTGTGAGTTATATATCGATCTCGTTCACCGAGGTGAACACGCGCAATTTTACTTTTACTATATTCCAATCATATGCAATTTTAATGATTTTGCTGCACGACTTCTCCGCGTTACCCAAGTGAGCAAACATCAACAATAACATAACATCAATGTTATAATTTCCCACTCAACAATGTAATGTGGACATAACACACAATGTGTTATATTGCACTTATATTATTGAAGGGGAAATTATAACATCGGTGTTACATTACTGTAAATTGGTGTTTGCTTACTCGTTATTTCCACTTCCTTCTGCCTCTCCATCCACTAATTCTCTCCGCGTTCTCATTCACGCCGTATATCAGGATGGATGGCGAAAAAGAGTACAATGTAATGCAAAAAGATTTATTGTTGTCAAACACATAATGTATAATACGTTCTTGTGCCGTTTTATTAAATCCTTTGATATTACTTTGTGTTTTTTACCGCTCATTTTCTGATGATATACTGTACTCTCCATAATATCATAATATGCGTCATCTTCATGCCTGCGGAAGGACCTCTCCTGCGATCCCGAGTGATTCTGGAACCTCATGTTCGCAAGTCAAGCTATGTACATATGTAAACACGGGTTTAGGGTATATCCAGACAAATTTGCATAGTACATAAATATACGGAAATTGATTGATCCATAAGGATAAGGAAATAATGGATCAATCCTTATACATGCTTACGCACTTGTGCAATTTTGTTTGCATAATTAGCGAGAGTAATGAAAGTCGACTGACTCAAACATTATCGTCAAGCCTATTCAAAGGTGGGTAACGAAACAATGTGTGTATCAATTTTGGAAATTTATGAAGTATTAAAAGTTCTGATTTTATTTTTAATAGTTCTCTCTCTATAGATTAGATAAATATAAAAGTTCTGGTCTTTAAAACAAAAAATGCTTCAGAACGCCAAGTTTACGCAACATCTCATTTTTTCCCACGGGGAATTTTCTTAATATTTGTTTCTAGATTTCAAAAGAAAATTTAAGATAAGTAAAGATAAATGTTCTACATAAGTTCTAAAAAGAGTTCTGGCGATAAATATTATTTTTTTTAATTTTTAAATACTTTTTGCCACTCAAGAAAGTCATCTTTATAGAAACGCAGATGAGATGTTGATTGATTCTAAAGTTCTAATCAAATCCAAATAAAAAAAAAATCTTTTCTTTGCCAGTAAGAATTATAACAAAGATAATCAAACGTTGTGAATTAATCTGATATGAAAAGTTTGCCAGAAATGTCGAAGAACGACGTTTGATTATCTTTGTCTAAAGTTCTACTTATTCTAAGAGTTCTCGTGTAGCTTTGAGTGTGTATTTAAACATTTTATACAGAGTTCTGAAGGTAAACATAACTATGTCAAATCGAGCAGCATCTCACCTTCATTCTTATAGAAGCGACTTTCTAATTTTTAATAAAAAATTATTAATTAACCCTAATCCCTCCAACGTTTTTTCTACAACTTAATTCTTCTAACCAGGGTATTTCATGTCCAGTACGTTTTTCACTATTAATAGCTTCGAAAAATTTCACAAAAATGTTTATAATCTCTTTATACCTTTAATTAAAAATCAATGTAAAGAAATTTGGAAATTATTTGTTTAAATATTTTTTTATAACAATTATTTGTTGAAAAACGCACATTACAACTAACGAATGTTAGAAATGAGGGGACATGAACGACCCTGGTTGGAGAGATTAAGGTTAAATTATTATTATTAAAAAATTAGAAAAAATAATGTTTACGTGAGTACTTATATCAACTATAAAAATCTTGTAAAATCTGACAATGAATAATAAGAAAACTCCCGTAAGTAAGACGCTGCGTATACCTAGCGTCTCGGTTTGTCCTAAAGTATCTTTTGTGCTTTAATGATCATGTCTAGTCTAGACAAAGAAACTATAAAACTCTTCAAAATAAGGTCAGAACTCTCAATACTTTACAAGTTTCCATAAAGTGATACGTCAGCGTCCTCACGACAAAACAAATGCAGGTATATTGTTACGCAATCTTTTCTTCTTCGTTGTTCCTTTTATAAAACAGGAGCCAGGACCGAAAGTCCATTGCAGAATAAACCCGGAAGTGAGCCTTTTCCACCAGAAAAGCTCTCTCTCTCTCTCTCTTGATGGATTCCCTCGGAAAACGTTTCATGTGCTTCACGAGTTACGGTTAACGTCGAGTTTCTTTCTTTTCTCTATCTTTTCTCCGCCTTTTCTCTGTCTTTTCTCTCGTGAAGGACTCATTTCCATGTCCGCCGTTATCTCTCGCGTCTCTCTCTCTGGCCTTCCTTGCCGCCCCCGGTTTCTTTGCTTCTGACAACTACTCACGACGGTAATGCATCAACCACGAGGTATCCTTTTGTCGCTCGTTGTCATAACCGCTTGAAAAAGCGACATAAGATTATTTACGTCCTGAAAAAGACTCATATCCCATTTCGCGCTTAACGTAAAGGTATATACGGACCGATCGGCACACGGTAGCGCAGAATCGTTTGATCAGTCTCTCGGACGACTTTCGAAGGCAAAGAGTCCTTTTGCAGCAAAATCAAACGGCGAATTGATCTCAGTCAGTCTTAGTCAAACTTAGTCAGACGCAGATGCCAAACGTAATGAGCAAACGGATCAATCCGCGAACCCGTTTCACTCTACTTCGTGGTCTAAGGAACATTGAGCCGCATACAAAACGACAGTATAAATAATCCTAGGTTGTCAGGGTATTTTGCAGAAATACAAGGCGCACGCTGTTGCACGAATCCCACCGTTGTTTATACGCGCAGACCCCGTTCCCTTCTTCCCCCTGCTGAGAACCAGCCGGTTCTCTAAATTCTTGGCACACGGTTGCACGTTGTCCTCGCCGTTGCGACGACCTATATGTCTAAAAGAAGAACGGCCGACCGTACATGAAATCGTTAACGAGGCAATTCCCGGAGAGGCGCATTCGTCATCCGCCCGTCAGCTGTCGAGAGACAGCGAGTGCTCGTTCCTGTGCAATTTCTTTGTGATCGACCTGCGCTTAATACATGGCATTTAAGGCAAACGCGGAGGGGCCTTTCACGAATCGCCATTGTGCGCTCTCTCTCGGCGATCTGTTATTATTAGCGTCAGCTAGAGGAAAAGTTCTACCTGCGCGAGAGAAGCACGAGGATGCATTCCTCGCTAAACGGGCGTTTTACGTTGCGCGTTATGGAAACTGCGACTATCATATCACCGTGCATGTGTTCAGGATCCTCCACGGGAAAAGTCCGTCTTCGAGATGATTCAATCCTATCTTACGTCTCATTCTTATTTTATTCCTATTCTGCCCGTCAAATTCGAGAAAATCCGTATTCCGTCAGTGCGTTGAGGAACGCAAAGCAAGAGAGTTAGTTCGCTTTTATATAATATAATTAACGTACTTAATATTTTTCCTTTTCTTTCTCCCCGTTAGAGGATATTCGGTTTCACTGATGTAAATATTTTTTCCTACCGCTTGCCGTGATAATGTTGTCTTTAGCCGTTCATATAATTGCACGGTTATAGTTGGAGGTCAAGACGCTAATAAGATTCATAAGGTGTCATAACATGATTAACGACCATGACGGAGTTATAGTCCTCAAAGCCTCCCGACGCGTTAAAGCAAGGCGTGTGATCTTGGGATTAAAAGCATTGTGTAAAATTAACGTATCACGCAACAAGTGGAAATCGGTACTGCACCTTTTATGAGAGAGAGAAAGAGCAAAGGAAAATCTTAACGGTGATTCACGAAAATCATCCTTGAAATTCATATAGAAGTCGTTAACAACGATTATTCGTATATTATTTGTAGCGAATAGGAATGGGTTGGAAAATCTTAACGGTGATTCGCGAAAATCATCCTTGAAATTTATATAGAAGTCGTTAACAACGATTATTCGTATATTATTTGTAGCGAATAGGAATGGGTTGAAAATATAAATCCGTTATAAAAAAAGTTACAAAAAAGGTTTGAAAAAGAAAATTTGTAAATTAAGAAAAATGGAAGGAAAGAAGGTAAGACGACAGTATTTTTTTTTTCGGAATACATAATTTTATTTTCGAATATAGATCCACCGAACAAGATCCATCATTGAATCGATACTTCCTTCATATTCGACATGACAGAAACTTCTTTGGAATTAAATACGATATCATTTAACATTGATTTAGGTGGTGGAAATATAATATAATATAATATAATCGCATCATCAAAGGAAACAAGTGCACGATGTTAATAATAAAGATAAATAAATGTACTAAAAATTAAACATATTACGTGTTTCACCAAGTTGTGAGGGAAACATCAAGCGATTAAACCCGAATAACAAGTAACATAACATCAATATTATAATTTCCCACTCAGCAACAATATAAATGCAATATACGCGTACGTTATGTCATAGTTATATTGTTAAAATTATAATATTAGTTTGTTGGTTGGTTGGTTGTTACTGTTTGCTTGGGAATCATGTCATTATCATTCGCTTCAGTCTCAAGCGCGCGCATACCTCGACATAACTCGTTCTCCGTTGAGAAATGCGTAAAAAGTGAAAACCACGACGGATCCTTCTGAACATGAGGACCTCGAGCGTCCAGAGGTCTCGACAACAGTCTTTCGTCAAAGGACAAAAATAAAGACGCGAAGGATTTCGTTCACGGACTCGCGTAATGAAAGTCTTAGGGAAAAAGAAGAAAAGAGACTGTGCACGATCATCTTTTACATGGGTGTGATACGCCGGCGTTTTCGTCCATTCTCTCACCTCGCACCGATCGTATCTCGCATCGCACTCGACCATTTAGATTTTTTACGAGGTGGATGAATATAAAATGCCATCTCTTACCCTTCTTCTCTCGCGTCGTTATTCCCGACAGCAACAGGTTATATCGTCTCGTTCTATTCGACGACGACGACGACGACGACAACGAGGAGGAGCAACATTTTCTCCCCTCTTTCGCGTACGTGCAAACAGAACCTGATGCGTTTCATATATCGGCGAAATTTATTACGAACGCCTGTAGCGTCACGCGATAGCATCCTGTTTGATCGCGATGATTTAAAACGGTGTCTTCCAACTGCGAGTTTGAATGGAAATTTAAAAAACGGGACGTTCGAACGGAGCATACGAAAAACAACTCGGAAAAGTACCCACTTCTGCAATCATATGAAAAGATATAAATTGTATTTATAAAATTGTATTTATATATATTCTATCACGCAAAATAAATAAATATTTTCAAAAGTGAAATTTTATAATATTAATTTTTGTTTTACATTTTGCCTGCAAGCTTTTAATTATTATTCATCGATTCAGCCTTGAAACGTTATCCTATATAATTTTATTGATACACAATTTAATATTACTGATATTAACAAACAAATTTTATAAAGAGTTTATTAAAATATCACTCCAGCCTCCCCCCTCCCCAGTAATAACACAATAATTATATTTTCATAAATGCTTTTATAATTGTATTTTTCTTTTTCAAACCTTTTTGTAACTTTTTTCAAATTATAAATGCAATAATACATACAAAAGTTATTTATTGTTTTAGATTGTTAACGGGAAATTTTATCGATTTTTCTTCATCTTCTTTATTTTTTGAATGATACAGTATAATAAAGACAATTTCAGTTTTAGTCGATAAAGAACACGTGCAGAAAATATTACGTACATATGTTAATCCAAATATAAATTCCTTCAAACAAAGGGAATGATTCACATTCTACAATAGATAAATACATATTAGTCTACCAGGAAAACTTGAAAGAACCACTGTTACAAACAGTTCGAATGCAGCCTTTGTTAGCGCAGCCTAAAATAAATCGTTAACGGTAACATTTGCGAGATGGTTGGATTTAATTTCAAAGCAAATTTTATTCGTATCGAATTGATGAAGAATCCGTGAAAATTACTTGCTTGCATGCATCTGTTCGCGAGCGCAATAATGGTGTCCCTTGATAGATTTTTTGTGTACAAAACGAGATCTAATTGAAGCTAACGCTTAGAAATATGCAGAAAATCACATAACTGGCACGTTCTAGAAAATATCTCGTGTACATAACTACGCGCGCGAAGCACGTAAACACATGAGGCAGTATCATTATTATGTACATTCTCTTATCACAAGAGAAACGTTACACCAGAAATATTCTTATCTGCTATTGATTACTATAGTGGTATGTGCACGTGCGTTCTCGTCGCGTGACACCAGATTACCATAAGCTGTATGCACGCTTCTGCCATTAACAATGCGGTGGATTGCAATTGCGTAAAAACAACAGTTTGCATTTCTCATGTCGTATTTAAATTTAATTGAAATTTTGCCAGCAAAATGTACTTAAAAAAAAAGAATCGGGTTCTTGCTCAATTTTTCTTTTAATTATAACTGAGCCTGTTACACGCATCGATATTTATTTCATTTCAATGCCACTCTCCCCTTCGAAACCCAAATTCATAAATGCAATCGATTTAATTACAAGATAGGAAATAGCTTTACACTTAACTGCATTATCAACAAGAATTAATATATTTTTATCTTATTCCTTTAAATATTCATTCTCTGCGTATATAATTTTCCTTTTTCAACATTTCACAACTGAGCTCTATCTTTCTCGTCCGCATCATTCTGTTTGCTACTTTAGTCTTCTCCGTGACGTGAAAAGAAGCGAGCCTATATATAATATGTATATTGGATCGAATTGGAACGATTAGATTTCCATTTATCCATCTTTAATGGAGTAGGTTACATGCGATCTTTCGTTCCATTTCTTTTTTACAGATTACGCTTTAAGTAAACGCAAAACTCCCAGCACGAGCGCGAAACGTCCGCGAGTAGGTATATGGTTTGCGTATACTTGGCTGCCTCTGCTTTCGAAGTTACACGCCTTGAGGAAGTCTGCTGCGAAACGAACAAAGACTCTCTCAACGTTTTCACCAACTGCTTTTGAGATCGGTAGCTAAGATAAGCGCGGGTATATGGCAGAATAATGCTTTATGGACGGATCATTAAAATCCGTTTGATCTTCCTTATAAGTGCGCTTATATAATGACGCGTACCTACAATTCATAATCTGCCATTACAACAAAGAGGATAAGATCTGCCTTGAAGATCCATCGATGATTGTTTCACTTCCGCTGAGGATGAGTGCCGAAGACAACGTAGTTGACGTCAATATATTGTGTATCAATTTATCGCGATAAAGTGACAATTATCGCGCAGCATCGATCTTCGCCGTGTTGTAACAAGCGTTAGCAAGTATTAACAATTTCCTGCAGCGAGATTGTTAGTATACAAAATTGTCGATGTATGCTGCAGGCAGCGAGATTGATGTTGATATATTACGTATTAGTTGCGATTAAGTAACAATAATATATCAATTTATTTCGTGATGGAATAGCAGTTATCGTGTTGATTCTTGCCGCGTAGCATACAGAGGAATATCATTAGGATTAAAAAAATGTTCAAGTCGCATAATGTTAAGGGAGGAAATTCGTATCTACGGCCGTTTTTTCAAGAATTTTTTTTGAAAAAATGAAAAAGATTATTAAATCGATATAAAGTACATTATAATATATAGGATTTAAGGTATATTATATATTTTTTTCAAATAAAAATATTTCAAAATGGCGGCGCAGCAGTTGCTTGAAGTGGGCTCTTGCAATTTTTGAGAGTTTTTTAAAAAAAATCACTGTTTCTGTCATAAACAAGTGATAAAAAACAATATTTATTATTGAATTTTTAATAAAATCTCGACGTCATGCAAAGGCCAATAAGTCAAAGAATATTTGTGTAAAGTTTCATTAATATCGGTCGAGAATTCTTTGAGCTATATTGTACGGCGCGCGAAATTTTGCGTTTTGAGAAAAACGCGTTTAAAGTTTTTCGATAGAGAAAAGTAGTATTTAAGGGGACTACCTAAGCTTAGTCTGCGATATCAGAGCCGTACAATATGCCTTCCTCTTCTGCAAATGCATCCATTTGAGCCGCTGCTTCCTGTTTTTTAGCTATCCTGGATTCTTGTGACCTGCTTTCGCTACGGCGGTTCTGTCTATACCTGCGGTACCGTTTGGAGCGCGTCACTTAGATGCGCTATAGGGACATTTAAACTTCGAATTTCGATTTCAAACTTTAGGAGCATATTTTTCAAATGTTAAACTAATTTTTTAAATAAAAGAAAAAACGTCAAAAATTTCGAAAGATACGAGTTTCCCTCTTTTAAGGTGGATTCACCGTGACTTAGCGGGGGCTCGCCACAGGTCTCCTCTTCTCAGTTTTTTGATCTTAGAAAGAGAATCTTAGTCGGAAAACTATTGCATTCATATAGCAGAAAACGCTACAAAAAATATATTTTATTATTTATTTTTAAAATTTTTTATTTATCCGGATATAGATTTTAAACCTGGCGTGATAATGGAAATCGTGAGTACGTTACCAAGTTGCATGCTCAGCATCTTGTGTTATAATACAGATCGAATTCTATATCATAACTCTTTTCTGATATCTGTTGCTTATAACCAATAATATTCACTAATGACCACCGTTATGAACATGACCTCTATGTAATCGTGTTAAATGTTGATTTTCATCGATTGATTACTCTTTATTTAGGCCGATGATCTACCCTGAAGTTTTGAGCATTCATTTCTATCGCCTATCCCTGCATTCTATCAAAGTTTCAAGTGAATCCTTCATAAGAGCTAAGTAGGTGAATCCACTTTAAGTTGATATTGAAGACAGAAAGGCTGACGTCAATACACCATGCATTAATTTATCTCGAGCAAGTGAGTTATCGCGCAGCGTTAATCTTTGCCGCGTAACACGCAAAGGAATATCGTTAGTATAAAATTTTCAACGCACATGTTAATGTCTGCATTAATGAAGATAGTGAAGATAATGTTAATATATTATGCATCAATTTGTCGTGATTACATAGTAGTTGTAGAGCAACATTGATCTTCGTTATGTAACACTCATTGTCAGAGGAATATATCGTTAAGTTATAAAATTTTTGACTAGTAACGTAGTAATGGTAAAGACCATCACAATCCTTCCGTAATCCGTAAGTGTAAGCAATTCCACTAATGAGACTCAACCGTACCCCTCCACATTTTTCTCCGTAACTGGAATACTCAATGCTAATTGGTCAATTTCTTTACGTCCTTAAATATTTTTGTATATGATGGTCTTAAGTCGATGCTGAAGACAGAAAGATTGACATCAATATATTATGCATTGATTTATTATCGCGATCAAATAATAAATTACCATGCAACGTTGATCTTTGCCGCGTAGGGGAATATCGGTTGGAATACAAAATTTTCAACGTGTGTAACACAATTAATGTTATGTTAATGCGCTCATTTGCATTTCATTGTTATCTCTATCTCCAGTTCAGAAAGCGGTAGATGTCAGAGGTCGAAGCCAGCATATTTATTATACCGTAAAATCAAATATCGTGGGAGCGATCTCCGTATTTGCTCGTGGTAATGGAAGCCAATGGAAAGGCATATTACTCGTCGTTCATATTTTATCAGCTTGCTGGAATTTTCGTCGAAATCGCCCCGGCGTCGATCCTCCCTCGGTTGAAAACGCAAATATTTACGTCAGAATGTTACGTTCGGGACGAAAGAATTTTTAAGGATTATTACACGTCATCCTCTTCTACTCCCGCATAAATTCGTGATAAATGCGCAATTGGTCACATAACAGCCCGCATTTTATTTTGCTACACTTTTATTATACTACGTACAAGCCTGCGAGGAATAGTCTTGTTGTGGTTTGAGTACCTCGAGTTCCGTCGTCGTCATCGTCGGGACCTTTTCCATCACACCGTTCTATATCGCTATTTTAGTATGTATCCAACGTTTAATTTCTGACTTAAGCGATGATTGATGTGCTATTCAATGACCCGATGCGACCCACTGATGGCAAACCCTTCATGATGGCATCCGAAGGACGAAGGTCAGGCGATACACCTGCGATATCCAACAGTGTTACGATCTTAGTAGACCCGCAATGATGAGTTTTTGCCATGGAGAGAATATAAGTTTATCTTCTCACAAGAATTGTGCTTTAATCAGTGTTTCCACTTGAGTAGTTTGAAATTTCTCTTCTTCTCTCTCAACATTTCCCTTTTTTCCCATACTCTACCTTGAATTTTCCCCGCTTCTTTTCTTCACGTAAAAAGAATTTGGTCTTTTTTAAAGAATTTAGTCTTTTTTTAGTCGTTTTTATCTTAGAGTTTATTATTCGAAAGTAGCTTACATCTAATTTTTTGTTTTGATAAAGAATTTTAGAAATATATTCAAATTATTTATTTCACTTCGTTAGTTTTATTAGTTTTAATCCTCTTCTAATGGTTAAGCAAGTGTTGTCTTAAGTCTTGCCAACAGTCGATGCCATCGACTAATGAGTTTATTTGATTATTTCTAATTTCTACACTTACATTTAAAAAAATTACATTTACAAAGGGATGGACTAATGAGGATATCTGTATGTTTTTTATATTGTTTTCTCAACTCTTTCGAATTTTCCCTCATTTTTCTTTTTTTTCTTTTTTTCCTGCAAGGATAAAAAATTCCCCGAAATGGGAAATTTTCCCTCAAAATGGAAACACTGGCTTTAACCTTATTGTAATACGTGAAACATTAGCAAGTTGTGTTTTGGAAAGAAGAATGTACAAATTTCACTTCGATTAATTTTCATTATTAATTATAATATATTATTATAATATATTATAATATATTATTAATTTTATTATTATTATTATTAATGTTTAGGACTGGTTGTGATTTCTTAATGCTTATATTATTAAATAATAAAATTAATAATAAATATTAATGTTCATAATTATTATAATACAATTTATTTTTTGTTACCATTATCAATTATAATTTATTCTTAATTTTATTATTTTATTATATTTATTATAGTTCTCTATATTGTATGTATTATAAGCTTTAAACGATATCATAATTGTCAGAAAAAGAGCTGTCGAAAACATTGTCACATAACTCGTAATGTATTATAAGCTGTGACACATGTCACACAGCTGTTCCGCACGAACCACCTCGATTAGATCAGGAAGAAAATTCAATATTTTTTCTATATAATCTTTGATATCATCGCAGTCCTCATTATTTTTTAGTCGTTATTATCATAATCTTTTTGTAATTCTTTTTTATACTTAAAAATTATAAAAAGAGACAGCACAATATTCATACAAAATGTTGCCAATGTAATATTTTTTAAAATGTAGTATTTTTATTACATTTTATTATTAATTAAATAATATATTTAAACTTCATTTTTTATTCACACTTCGAGAAAGGTGTACGATGACAATTTTCATTGGTTATCGTAATACTGGACAAGCATCATAAGAATTCGAGTTGAGTCAACTCTTACGATGATCTTATGATCGTCGTAATAACTGTCGTAGTTACGGTCTACGATAGTTGTATGACGAGCGTTACGATCGTCATAAGGTTACGATCGATCAATATTACGATCAATATTACGATAGCTGCAGAATAGCCTTGTACAATATGTATAATTTAAACGTTTGTTTTCCTTTTTATTTCTTATCATTATTCCAATTCTTCGATATTTTGAGACTATCAATATACATAGTAGACTTTTCTTTTGTAATATTTGTTCTATCTCATTTTGTATATATAAACGGTACAAATAATTAATAATTATTGTTAAAAATTTTGAAATAAGAAAATGAGAGAATTTATAGTACAGTAGAACATTATTATATTGTATGTAATTGAGAAGCTATTACAAATGTACACTATTTTGCTCGATGATATTGACGTATTGTAATTAGCAAAGGCTTTAAATTGTAATTAGCAAGATGCTTATTAGCATTATTAGTATAATGAATCAGGAATAATGACTTTCTCTATACAAGAAGAATCTAACAAAATGTAGCTTCCTTTATTCTGCTCTCCATAGTAATCCTGAAAAAAAAATTATTGAGTGAAAAGTTCACGTGTAATTTAATAGCTAACTGTTCCATTCTCTCGGCTCTCTGTTCATTTTCTCGGCTTGTAAGTACAGTAATTAGTAGCGTATGCAGTAGATTAATTTCATACCTCTATATCCGTATACTGGTACAAACCATAAACAAAAGTGTTTTTCTCCAATTTTTTAACTGGCACATAATCACTCAAAAATACAAACGGGCGAGGTACGTAAGTATGCATTTAATTGAGGCCGATATATCTTATATAAGGGGAGAGGCGCGACGTAAAGTATCCAGAAAAGGCAAGGATTAATAAGCCACGTCACATTTTTATCGCCGATCAATTCCGCTATAAGAGCAAAACCGATGAATTTCCGAAACGAAAGCGAAGATCCAATTAGTCTTTGCATTCTTTTTTTTACCCGAGCTGGTACACCTGGTATCCAAGGATAAACCGTTGGTAAACGATGCGGGCAAATTTAATTGTCGGACAGACATAACTTTCAAATATGACTTTTCTTATGAACGTGGTAATTTTCTCTATTCTCTTTTGAAGAATAACAGAAGTGATTCAGTTTAATCTGTAATACGAATGCGCAATTCATACAAGACATAAAATGCAATTCATTAAAGAAACACCTGCTTTACACATTTATATCTGGACCATTAATGTGATCGAATAATATTTTCTCGAAAATAACAAAAATAATTATAACGCTCGACGGCACAAACGTTTTTTTTTTTTCACATAATATGAGAATTATTTCGTGGCGGTATTAGACTTGTAAATGAATTTACAAGTGAGAAGCAGTGAGAAGCAGAGTCCCCATCAATATCCTTGAACTATTGGGTGTTTTTAGCCACAGATTCTTTGAATTTGAAGATTTCCTGTTCTCTTCTTTAATATCGAAGGTGAAGGATGTCGAAGACGTTTATCGTCGGGAACAATATTTTTACTGCATTTAAACGTCTTCATTAACGAGAATGGTATGTTACGTGTTTGATTATGAATCTCTTGTTCCATCCATGGAAGTGTAACATTGTGTAACTGTTTTTCAATTGGCTTTCGCTTTCGTTCTTCGAGATTTCGCTTTTGTAACGAAATTGACTGACCAGCGATAAA
This sequence comes from Crematogaster levior, assembly GCA_901521435.1. Taxonomy (NCBI): domain Eukaryota; kingdom Metazoa; phylum Arthropoda; class Insecta; order Hymenoptera; family Formicidae; genus Crematogaster; species Crematogaster levior. The sequence goes on from CABEGB010001075.1 coordinate 74,861, forward strand.
AATGTCACGTGATTTTATTATTCTCTGCCACTTCTGTATACTTTTACACGTTGCTGTACAGCGCGGTCTCATTACGAATGCGGGTATCGCGCCGGTGAAGAGTCCTACTCTCACAATCAGCCTCTCCGACTGTTTTTATCGCAGCGGTAGCGAGGGAATTTCTCCTGTCGCGCTATTAATTACACGCCGATCTGCGATGCAAATCTCCTGTCGGTCTTCCCATCTGTCAATGTACGCTGTTGAAATATGTCTTTCTAAATACCGGGAAGAAAGGAGAGGATTGTTGTAAAGACGCGAATCAATTATTTCGTTATTTTTCTTCTGATTCATCGCGTGGTAGACAGGCCCATAAAGGATCGCCCACCTGTTAATTTTTAATCATCAATCATCACCGTGATTCGTTGCTTAATGCCGCGCAATAACAACGTCCTCGCCTTAATTTATTCTTGTTTTATCATCAATTTTAAACGGGATAATCTCCCTGCTGATAGTGCTTGAAAATAAAATCGCGTTTAACTTGCGAAGTAAAGAAGAGAACGATGTAAAAAACAATATCTTCATTTTTTATTCATTCACCGAGCGATCAGACAGTCGTGTAATAATATTATTACATTTACACTTGTCCCTCGACTTTCACGGAGTAGTCGTTCGTTTTTTATGCGATAAATAATCCCTCCGTGGTACTTTACACGGTACTTTTTATGCGCAGTCTCAGTTTTATTTTCGCACTTCTGCTTCAGTTTTATTATCAGCGTGTCTGTTGGAAAGATAAATTTTCTGACTGTGAAAATCAAGGAATACGAGAGTGTTTCATTATTTATTCTAGAATATTATACTTTTATTCAACGAGCGTCTACTATATACAACATTAACACATTCACGCCATGATCGACATCGAGTTTTTTATTTACGTTTTGCCGATTATAAATGATTGTCATAGAGCGACTGTCAAATAAATATTATATTTCATATTTTTATGCAACTCAATGCTATAAATTCAACACTGTACTGTAATTAAGTACTTTATTATATATATATAATATATATATTTTTCTTAATATAAAACTAGCGTCCTCTGTCTCGGCTTCGCCCGAGATAATAGTGTGACCGAATCATACGTATTGGAAGTGATATTTTTCGAAAATCGTTTATTTTGGCTTCTTACATTTATGTTTTTTTTATTACATTTATGTTTTTTTATGTTTCTCAAGAATATCATGATGCAATCTGCTTGCGGGTGAATGAAGTCGCGCGCCGCCTAGCGGTGAAATCACTATACTACACGAGTTAATACAGTCGTAAATGATAAAAATGAAAACATCAATTTCTGGATAATGAAACTATTTTTAGATATGCTATATAGCCTGTCCGTTCTAGTGTATATGAGAATATGGTGTCAAAATTTGGAGGAAATCGGTTCAGTAGTTTTTGAGTTATGCGGTAACAAAAAAAACAGGCTTTTTTTATATATTAGTATAGATTTAGCCTAACAGAAGAGAAAATCCGTTAAAACACGCTTGGTGGTGAATGTGTTAAGGATCGTGTTTCTCGGCTATCATTTCGGTAATTGATTTTTTGCTATAACTGTGCAGGATTCACGCAACTTTTCAGGAAGGAATTTCTCTTTTGCCTCTTTGGAATAGCACATAGCAAAACATCGAGACTGTGATCCGTTCACTTTGGCATCATTCTCGCGACGAGAGACAAGTCGTTGTCATCAAGCAGCCGAAATAGTAATTTGGTAATTTTTTTGCCTCTCGTACTTTTCACTTTTTCGACATTGCGATGTTATGCCAGTGCACCGTGACCGCCTGTCGTGTCACCGATTCGCCAATGACCGTCACCGAATCGACTGTTTTGCGACAGTTCCCGATACAGAAATTGATCGCAAATCGCGAGCCGATCAATAATCGGCACTCGCTTATAAATGCAATTAATCAAGCGAGTTATACACGCCATGTCGCATTAAATGCTTTAATGTCGTAACGCTGGTCGAACGTAATCAATTGTAAAATATTTCGTAATATTTTTTACGAGTGAAAACTGAACAGACTCTCTCAATCTTTTTCGCGTGACTTATTTCAATTCGACGCAAGTGAAATTCGAGAATGAGAGGGAAGAAAAAGAGAGAGAGAGAGAGAAATTCTTCGGAAGGTTTTACGCTTAATTTTATATTCGAGATACTCATTAATGTCAGAATGTCTTAAAAAATCCCAATTTATTATTACATGTATATATATATATATATATATATATATATATATATATATATATATATATGATTTTATACATATAAATATTAATAAAAAATTTTATTTTTTAAATTTTAGAGTAAAGTTGGAGTTAAATTAGAGTTAAATTATATAATTATTATAAATTTATATTTTAATTAATTAAATTTTATTTTACAATTTATATATATATATAATATAATAATAAATATAATTAATTATATAATATTTAATAATTATTTAATAATTATATAATAATTATATAATAAATTATATATATATATGTATATATATAAAATTATTTTTATTATAAATGAATTATAATAAAAAATATGTAATTAAAATACACACACATAATTAATATTAATTGGCAATTAATTAATTAATTAAAATATAAATAATAAATAATTAATTAATTAAAATATAAATTTATAATAATTATATAATTTAACTCTAACATTACTCTAAAATTTAAAAATAAAAATACACATATACGCACATTTCCTTTCCTTTAAACATTCCTAGAAAAGAAGACAATAATCAGAGATAAGAGAAATGAGGTATTTAAAAACATTTAAATGATTATACATTATGAATCCTATATTCCTTCCTACTCGTTACAACCTACAATTAACAATGTAAACTTCAGGTCTCGTCTCATTAAGACATAGCTTATCGCGTTAGATTAAGATCTATCAATCAACTTGTACAGTTTTTCTGTGTTAATGGAATATAATAGAATCTATTATAATAGAATTACCGCGCGACTTATCAGGATATGTGATGTCTCGTATGTATAATATCTCAATCCTGTAAAAATTTATTCGACGAAGAAAAAAAAAGAAGCATAGTTCGTAGGGATGTTTAATAAATTAATACAACTGGTCGTCCTCGAATGGAGATACACTCGAGTTGTAGCTGACCGAGCGGAACGGAAAGGAGCGTACGTCGCTCAAAACACTAATTATTGTCGGTATTAATGGCGCCCACCGTGTTGAATCCCAGCGCGTTGTACTGAGAAATTATCCCGATGTCAGCGGCGAAATGCATCAGCTTGTTATCCACGATCTTCTCGAGTCAGTGGGTTTCGCGAGCAATTTATCTTCGATCGACCGCTGCCGCGTGTCCTCGTGACAAAAAAGCGTGTGATTTATCGGTAATTATACGGGTAAATATTTCAGCATATTACGAGCTTCCACTCCTTCACGATCGATCGACCTCACGAAGAGATTTCGTCGGGTAGCAACAGGTTTGCCCTGGTTGAATTAAAGTCCAATTTTGATACTCCGCCGTGGCTAATAATCCTGTCGGGCACGTGCTTCTCAAACACAATAGGATTAGGCATTCTCTCTCTTTCTCCTTCGGGACTTTACAGCTCCCGGGATGCTTATTGCAATAACAGAGTCGTCAGAGAGATCAGGTAAGGAGAATAATCGGTCGAAGAATAGTGAGAGGATTCAATTGTTTCGCTAGATAAAAGTTTTTTTTTGTTCGTCGCAGCGCACAGTCCATTAAACTTTAGCAATTGACTGGGAACTAATGACCTCTGATTATTAATTTGTGTGTATGGTCTTTCGTTTAATTTATAGAATTCAATAGCAAACATAGAGGAGGTGCCGCTTCATTTGATCTATCATTAAAAAAAAAATACTGAATATTTATGTTTTTAACATACGCTCTTTAAATTCAAAGTGAATTTCAATAAATCACATTGTGAGTAATTTAAGGTTCATTAAATTTAATTAGGATTTAATTGCCTGAACACCGTACACGAATGAATAAATAAAACCAATTAAATAGATAATAATTGGCTCTCGTCACAGATAAATTATTAAAAATCTATCACGTAGCTTTATTCCGGAAAAATATTATAGTTAATTTAAATAATTCTAAAACACATAATTATATATTTATTAGCTATATTTTAAAATTGAATTTGGATACTAATGGAATGCTCATCGAGCAATTTTACCACAACGTTTTTTTACGAAACAAAATACAGTATACAGTTAATTTACTAAAATCTTACCTAAATCTAAATTATTAATTCTCTGTTCCAAGAAAGCTAAAATAAACTTTTTCCCCGTCTGTCTTTAAATTACTGTATACTTCTTTCAGTGTAACTTTTATGTCAAAACGACATTATCACAACGACATTTATCTTCTGTTTAATTGATATTTACGAACCTTGTCGCTCCTTTGTCCGATTTTAACGATCTCCGATTTTTCTTCGCCATTTCATAAAGGGAGAGGGAATCAGCTAGGACGTCAAGGTCGAAAGAAGGAAGGTTCCGCGCACAAATACCCACGACATGCTTTCTTTGCCGGCGGACCTTGCTAAACCAGTCTGCGCGTCGCGCCACAATCCGGCAGTTTAAGTTGGATTACGATTAATCTCGGGGACCGAGGCGGGGACCTGCGATTTCCAGGAATCCCGGATCTCCGCAGCCCCTCCTTGTCTGACCTCGCGGGCTTTCTTCTTTCCGCGTGGACGCGAAGTCCGAGCTGTTTACTGCGCGGCACCACGCTTCCATTACCTTCACCTTCAAGCGCTGCTTGACTTCTTTGCGACTTCTCTTGCGAACCCGTTAGTTTCGAGGAACTGTCGGGTTGACCACATTTTTCAGCTACGATCTACAATGTTAATTCACTGAAGTTATCCGGTCTTATAATGAATTTATCCTGCTCACGAATGCCTCGAGGAAACGAGTGATCGAAGCACGAGGATCTTCAGGCATTTAACGTTACTATATTCGTGGAAAAATTTTGTATTACATTCATTTGTAAAGTGACGTTGCGGATTTCTTCGAAAATGCGTTTCTCTTCACTAGCGAGACTGATCTCGGTAATAGCTGGATGGAGCAGGTTTGAGTGCCACGAGTGAGCCCAAGTGATCTCGTCAACTTATCAGATTCAATCATATCAAGTCATGACATTTTCAAGTTCAAGTGAGAGAGATAGGTATTTCTCCCGAGAATATTCGAGAAACTCGAAGAGTCGCTCGAGCTGGCATGGCAAACTGACGGAAGTCGGTTCTCCATTGTGCGCTCGGTAATAAGAAATTTCTAGCGATTTCTATTTATATCAATATCCCGCATATCGCTGATTGAAATGTCATAACTTTATGCATATGCGATGAACGATACGCGTTTTCGAGGCTGAAAGTTAAGTCGTGACGAGAAAAACCGGAGTACGCGCGTGTTTTTTTTCCTTTTTCCACAAGCGGCAACATTTACCGGTAAATAATCGATTGTTATCGGCTCGTAAATATCTATAATTAATACTATCGAATAATTATATACACTTGTCGCAAATGGCATCGGCCAGCGCAGATTATTTATAGGTCGGTCGGTAAAAGGCCAGGTGCGAATACACGCACACGCGTTTATAATTACAGCACGCCGCAGCGTGCGCGCGCGCGCGCGCGAACGCGGAATTATACACTTCGTTATTCCCGTCTGTAACATATTACAACACACGCTGCACACGCGAAATACTTGTTAATATTTCCAAATAATGGATAATAACCGATAATGATGGAAGAAGTTCGTTACGGGGAAAGTGCGCGCGCGAGCCGCGTCGGATTTTGACTTCACGCTTCATTCCACGATTTCACGGTTGCTCCTCGAAGAAAAGGGAGGGTTTTTTTCTCTCTCTTTCTCTCTTTTCTCCCATCCTCCTGTACGCCGCGCTATACTTTTCTCCAGAACCGTTCCAGCGACGGGCAATAATTATAACCTCCATACAGAACACTGAAATATTACACCTATTATTATCCTGTGATTGATTTAACAACTCGTTGCTTCTCTCGTTTCGTAATTTCCCGATTGAACTCTATGCGTCCGGTAAAACACATTTCCCACGTCACAATAAATGGCTACTTTTGTAATGCAAGAAGGTGAGAATGGGAAATGGGAGAATGCTAATTATTTTATGTATACATTGTGCGAACTTGATCTGAAGTAACATCGTACTCTCGTTTTAAATAAAAAAGTTTTAAATAAAAACAGATATGTATAAAAAATGTATTCCGATTTACAGTCCCAATATGATCTCAAAGCATTACTAAATGTTCAGAGAATCGGGAAAACCAAAATTTAGATCTTTGCGCTATCTGTTGACGAAATGAGGAATCGTACGTTCTTGTGGAATGCTGAACTGTATGAATGTACAAGAGAATGTAATGTGTAAGAGCTCTTAGTATATACAGCTCGATAGTTTTCTAAATTGCAATTACTTCATATGAATGGCCAAATATTCTGCCTCTATTCAGTTACTGCGTGCTAGTGGTGATCAAGATTCCACCATATTATGTAATTGAAGATTTTCTATATTTTGTATATTTTCAAATAAAAAGAAACTCCTCTGGTATTCTCTTCTTTATGCGCAAGTTGACTTCCAACATCAAGAACTAATTGGACTCACATCCTCCTGAATTATTGAGACATCTAAGCCGCAATACTGTCGGTCTATGTCGACGAATTCTAACGCACTGTGATACAGTAATAACAAACAGCAATGGGATCGGCATCGTATCCGCCTTGTCCTCCACACCCTTGGCTTCGATTCCATTCCGCTTGCGTCGTAACTCTATCAACGATCTCATTTGCGGATTAACCTCTCTCTCTCCCTCTCTCTCACTCACTCTCACTCTTTCTCTTTTTCTCCTTCTTCTCCTCATCGTCGTCATCAGTTTCTCTCTTTACGAGTACCACCTGACTACACTGTCTCCGTCCTTCGATCCGTCCTCTCCCTTCTTCCCCCCCTTCTCTCTCTCTCTTTGCGTCTCTTTCCCTCGTTATCCCTCGTTATCCTCGCAATCTAGTCATCTCTGTCTCGATATTCTAGCCGTCTAGTCCTAGTCGGCTTACGAGCCCAGTGGTAACCTTGTCGCTACGATCCGGGTTCAAAATAAATTTCACATCGCATGATTACGCTCTAACGGAACTGCCTCAAATCAGCTGTTCAGTGTTTATGTTCACGGATGTCGCGAATCAAGCAAAGATCACATGTTAAGATCACATTGCGACGTATCTCACGACCTCGTTGGTTTCGTTAATAATGATAAATATATAATTCGATATATCGTTATTGTATATAAATAGCAATGGGTTCGGAAGTTAAACAGTCAAAAGTTAAGTTAAAAGTAACTTTTAATTAAGTTATTAACTTTAACTTTTAACTTGAACTAGTTATTTTTAAAGTCAATGACTAATAAACTAAGTTTATATTAAAAACTATTTGAACAACTAAACTAACTCAAGTTAAGTTATAAAATTGAATTAATTTATTAAAGTTAAAAGTTAATTATATAAAAATATTATATATCTTTATATGATTAATCTTTTAATTGTACATTTTAACTTGTTTAAACTAGTTTAAAAAATAATTAATTAATAGTTAATTTTGTCTCAATAAAAGTTTCCAAGAAAAATCTTAGAGAATTTATCTCTCTCTCTCTTTCTCACACACAAACACGCACACATACACAAAATAAAAGATGATTTAACGACGGATATAAAGGTGCGGATAAACGATGAGTGGTTCAACGAGTCTATCGACAAGTTAAAAGAAGAGAGGATTCGTAAGACGAATTAATTAAAAAAAAAAAAAAAGAATGACCGAGCGAGAATGACGCATCGTTCTTGAGCCCGGCTTAAGGCTCATCACACTGGATCCACAAAGTAGCAAAGTGGAACGGCATTTCTGGGACATCCTGCATGATCTAGTAAGTTATATAATTGCAGGAGTCTATCTGTTTACGCACACGTGAAATTAGAACGTAATCCGCTTCGCAACTATTCGTTGCGTTTAATTTTGCCGGATCCAATCAGCGTCGCGCGACCAGATGAATCCGTGATGAGTAATGAATCTACGCTGTATATACCGGCGATAAAGTAAATAGAGAAACGATTCCGTAATAAATGAGCCAGTTCGCGAGAGCGCTCGATTCGATTAACTTGCACGCGTACCACCGGCTCTCGCGGAGAAACTGCAAGGTTGTGCAAGATCTCGGGTGCGCGCGGCCACACGTCCCCAAGTTATCTTAATTTAATGGAGGCCCATTAAACGTAATCTTGAGTGATGTGACATGCCCCAGCTAGAGAAATCTTTAATCTAAAATTTTTTTGATCAAGGACGCGGCGCGCACGCGGTGCGACGAGACCGCTTTCACTTTTGCGCGAAGTTCGAAACTGCGCTCGCAGCTGCTTCTGCAAAATGTGCAGGTCAAACGAATTATGCCATGTCCAACTGAGAAAATTCCATTCGGTCATTCTCTCTCTCTTTAAATCTGTTGTCATGCGGGAGATATATATTATTCCTTGACAGAGGAATTATCCGTGAAAAAATTGAGAGCGTAACTCGAGGAAATATCAATTTTATTCGCAATATTGAATATTCTTGTTCAAATTGAGATACCATTAATACAACCGCACTTAAACTTGTTTAAAACTATGTTACTATAAAATGTTTGCCTTTATATAATATTATTATTTAAACATGTTAAAGAAGAAATATTAAAACAGGCTAAGAAAGAAATGATATAAATGTCAGAAAATAAAGAAGAGCACCTTAGTATTGGCGTGAAAACTAGAGAAAAAATATATCGTACGTGTGGCTTGTGTGGTGACGCAAAGTCGATAGTTAACGACAGGTAAAGCAAAGAGAAAATATATTAATCATGGCTCAAGTGAGATTTTATTTTCGCTGGAAATTATAAAAAATTCAGAGCGACTTGTGTGCGTGTATGTGTGTGTATTTGTTGGGCATTATAGCTTCCTCGTGCAGTTACCCGCGTTTTATGTAACCCCCGGCGTGCGCGGCAAGGACGGTCGTAGGAATAATTTCCGCGTCAGTGTAAAATCAATTCAACGCCTCTATAAATATTAATAGATCCGCGGCGCGAATCGGGATTCATGGATTTTCCCAGCACAGCTTTGCAGCGTGATGCTCCGTCCGGAGCTAGCCGTTTGAATAATCGATACACTTATGACTGTTGCAACGTCGCTACGGCTACGTCCTTGCGCTCACTTATAACGCGCATTGTTAATCGTATCCACCTCGGATTAATTGCGAGCGAACGTTTACGCGACAGGACACTTTGACCTGTGTGAAAAACGGATATTGACGATATTCGGATCGTCGATATTCGAATGAGTATGAAAAAATATATATATAATTCACAAGTAAAAAATTAAAAACATTGTAAATGAATATGTTACGAAGTTAACAAAGAGAACTGTTGGAAGCCCTAAAAATATCGAAATTGTGTAAAATGTAACTAATATTCCAAAACTAATATTTTAAAGTTAAATAAGAAATTGTTGATATAGAACAGATAAGGAATTTGCACATATATTGACGTGCTAAATCTTCACGAGAGTAAGAAAAGAAACAAAATTAATCCGACATTAGTTAAATAAAGTTTAAACCATGAGTGTACTTTTTTGTCGAATAACTGCTGACGATTATTAATAAGTTTGAAATATCCATCAGCCACGTAACAGTACCCGAACTATTTACGGTTAATCGCCGCTATAAAACGCAACTCAATATCCGAATCGGTATTTGCAATTGATCGTAGTTCTTAAATGTGTACTTTGGGTTCGTTGATTAACGAAAATATCGCTAAAATATGGAGCACTTTATCCTTTCTCTCTTTCTCTCTGTCATCTATGCGCCTTCAATTTATCTTCATTATGTGCTCGATCAATTTAACTTATTGCGCTCCCGTTCGTTGACTTTTCAATTCGCTCATGAATCACATCGAAAGATCTGTGATTCGCCCGATAATCAGATTGATATTTCACCGACTTAAATATGAACTTATCTTTTTTAGAAGCTGAAATTTGTATGATAAAAAATAATCAATGTATGTCGATAGTTTTCAAGTCACATTGAAGATTTGAATAGCATCTGATTTGAATAACGATTGATTTGTTAGTTACGTTAGCTTCGAGCGTGGAACCAGATAAAACATTTCTTACCTTTATTTTATCAAGCCTTTGTTTCAAAAAAGTTAAATTTCTAATTAAATGATATCAATATTTTTTAAATCTTAATTATCAATTTATCATTATAAGTAATAATAATCTTAATCATATGATAAACTCTATCATAAATCAGTAAACACATTGCAAGTACAATTTTTTAAAATCTCCTCAAAGATTTTTCGAAGTCGTAGAGTCATATTCAATATCAATTGCACATCTAAATTTTATCGCAACCGAGAAAAATTACAAAAAAATCAATCTTTCTAAAATAAAAAAAAATTTCTTTTTTTTTTTTAAATAAGAACGATCGCAACTTACGACCATAAGATAACTTCCACCATGCATCGGTGCATCCGGCGCATAAAAAAACGACGGAGGTTGCCACAATCTCGGCGAAGTACACGGTTTTCCCGTGTCTACTGTGCAAACACGCGATTTGCTTGTCGTAAAAATAAATCAAAACCCGCGTTGAAAGTTCAGACCGCAGAGGTATCAAAGCGGCGGCTTACTGCATGTGCAACCGCCGTCAGGAATACCGATGCGAATGTCACTTGAAAGAAAAGGATAAGAGATAAAAGCGCCCGATGCATCTCGGGCGCGCGAGCGCATTCTATCATGAAGCGTATAATAAAATTGAGCAAAGAGGAGAAGTGTTATCCGAAGGAAAGAAGAGAGAGAGAGAGAAAGAAAGAGAGAGAGAGAGAGCTGGATCTAAACAGCAAATGATGAATTCCACATTGACAGGGTTGCTTCACTCACCAAGCTGGAAAATTGCGACTCTTGCCTGAAGATCGAACTTTTAAATCCGAAGCCGGAAGGACTCCCTTCGTTTGATTTATCGATGTAACACGCCGACAAAATGTACGTGTGTGCTCGCGTGTGTATGCGCACGCGTCGCGGCTTTTACGAGCGTGGAGAAATTGCTGCTAGAGAGATCATCCGGACGAGTTATGGAGGTGCAAGTATAAAGGCATGAAGCAAAAAATATCGAGAAAAGAGAGAGAGAGAGAGAGGGGGGAGTAGTATAGTAAAATAAGTAATGCAATCACGCAGCAATGGAATCGCCCAGCAAAGGGAAGCGTATACTATTCTTTGTGTTGAGTTAACAACGCCGAAGCATTCAATCTAAAATAAGTCAGGCAAAATTATAGAATGAAAATGAATGAAATATGGATTATGGAGAGAAATGTGAAAATGAATTATATAAAGATAAATTATGAAAAGAAATATAAAAGTGAATTAATTGAAATAAAGATGGATTGTAAGAAGAAACAAGACGACGAATTCTTTTGCCTCCGTCAAATAAAAGTTTTGTAGCTCTTCCTTTTGTATTCGTATGTAAAGAAATACCGTGTACATACGTTTAACTTCAATATCGCAAAAGTTTATGAGTCAATTTAAACTTTCTATTTAAACTTATTATGCCACTTTTTGATTTCTAATATTTAACAGCTTTAAAACTAAGGGATCCAAAGAAGAAGCTCGCTTATCTTCGGAAACGATATCCGAAAATTCCGGAAAGTTTTCTTTATTTATTATAATTGACTGTACTTGAGAAAGTATCGCGATATGATATTTTCCCGAAAAAAAAATTAGATCTGCTTCAAATTAGATTCAAGTTGATATGATCAGGTCTGTATTTTGTCCATTAATTGTTAATTGTATATCTCATGTTATTCTGATTGTAAATTACATTTATTAAAAGTTCTAATATGCTGAAAAAAATTATAACATAAGATATGCAATTAACAATTAATGGACAAAATGCAGATCAAATCACTCTAAATTATTTTTTTCTGGGTTGGTAGATTTTAATACGTTAGAACTTTTCTTTGTAAGTTTCTTAATAAATCTACCATATTACCGAATTAATTCACCAGAAAATAAACTCTGTATAATATTTTAATAAATTAATAACGTAAAAACGGAAAATAGCTAATCAGAGATTATATATGGTTGGTTGGGTAACGGAGTTGACCACGATGTACCCTGCAAGTAAAAAATTACTGGAAAGAGGCGCTGTAAAGTCATAAATAAAAATAACCAGCATATCGATGATGAAAACAGATGTAAAAATAAATGTAAGTCGACGGGCTGCATTAATAGAAGCGGAATTCGCTGCCGATTCGCGTTCCGATCGGTGTACGCGGCGGTGAGAAATTTCAAGAAGCCATCGGTCATAAATCCGTTTTGCCTATCCCCTATTGCAGCATACAGAAAGAGAGAAAGGGAGAGAGCGAGAGAGAAAGAGGAGATTCAGAGAAAGGCACAGGAGGGTGATAGTAAAAGTAAGCGTTGCGAAGATACCGGTAAGAGTAACCGGCAAAAGCGATGCACTCTCGAAGCATCGACCTGTGTGCACTTGTGCATTATCTAACGCGTATCGCAGCTATATATGTGATATTTTTCTCGGGATGGGGATGGGAGACAGGAGGGTTTCGCTATAAGCGATATATGCGCATAAGCCGCTTTTATCTCGACATAAATTCAAGAATGCAAGAGAACGATCTTTCTCGTGGATATTCCAAGGTATGAGATTGTATCGAAATTAATTACTGTAATAAGTATCTTAACGCAGGAACGACGAAAAATGTATGTGGCAGGAAATGCTTTTGCGCAAGGATCTGAAGGTTTTTACGACGCAGAAGAACATTTCTAGTCGCGATTTAAAAAAGATTGTTTTTAAATTATTTTAGTAAGAAGATTTATTCGCGATAAATAAAGTATGTATACCAGATACACAGTCGATTAAAAGTCTCTCGCTTTTTTCCGATTTCGAAGATCAGTGCTCGGAAGAGAATACACTTTAGGTTGTTAAATCCTTCGCGCAGAAACAGATTATTTTAGGAAGGCAGGAAATAGATTATTTTAGGAAGGCAGGAAAAATGCCGGTGCTTTTATTTGCACAAAGATATTCACGGAGCTTGCTAAATTAAGTCTCGGCTTTTTGAAAGCGACTCGAGCGCGCTGGGGCATCTAAAAAAATCCTTCAGATTCATAAATCGTAGGGGATTGGATGAGGGATTTAGATAAAAATCGCGCGAAGCGACTATCTTAATCGGGGGAGGAAAAAAATTAAATGCGGGCGACGATCGATAACGAATCCGGACAAAAATGAACAAACGCGCGTGCGTCGTGTCAGACGTCGACGTGTTTGGTGAAAATTAAAGCCGGAGATTGATCAATCATTAATACTCCGTGGGCGAGAGACGTTAATAAATCTGCCACGATTGAATCAACTCAGATTGTCCGTCGTTTTGTCGGGCAATTAATCATCTCTTTTAACCTCTTGTTAAGAGAGTCTTTGTATTACGTATTCTTTCGATATCAGAACACGATAACGACAGTCTGCTTGACACGTCGGTTTTTCCAAGCTTTGTGTCTTTATTAGCGACAGATCCAGATGAGATTTTGTTGATTGATAAATACTTATCTTTTAAAGGAAGAATCTTATAAATTCCACCAACCGTGACATAATTTTGTGCCTTTAATAATTGTCAATTTATTATTTGCTACAATAATTTTTCAAATAATTAGTAATTTTTTTGGTTTTATATATAAAATTTCTCTGTTATTTTTCTAAAATACAGTCAAATGGCTTGGAAAAATATCGTAGCCTGGCAGCACTCATCTCACTCATTTAACTTATCTCTCCCTCTGACTATTTCTTCTTTTTTCTGAAATTACAGTTGAAATATTCAAACCGCTGCGACCGACTAACTGAAAATGATTATAAAAGAGTGAGTATTTAACGGCGACGAAAAGAAAATGAAAGTAAAGAACGGTGTACTAATTGCAAAGAATCCTATTTTGAATAAAAAAAATATTTTTCTGTTCTTTATTTTACATGATATTTGTCTCAAAATTTATGGACCATATTGTGTATACATATGTGACTTCGCGAGATAACCATTTTACTATAATAAAGGTACAACATTTATAATTAATTAATTAATATTAATTAATATTAATTCATTTATTTATGTTAATTTTATATGAAGTATATTATGTATATAAAATTTTGTTTTACAGCAAAATTGTTAAGCTGGATGTACATATACACATATTGTATACAAGGTCTTTAGATTATTTGCGAATCGAATTAAGTAATGTCTCTAATTTATTTTTATTGGCTATTGTATCCAACGAGAAGTAAAATGTAGTATAAGATAAAATGTATGTATAATATAATGCAATACAAAGTGAAATATATAACAATATAAAATCATATACGAAAGACAACAAACGTAATGGAGTTATATTTTTCTCGCGTGGATGGAACCGCCGGATTGTTTTAACGGCAGCTTTATCGATAGCTTTTTCGATCAATCTCTCTCTCTCTCTCGATAGTGCGGTCACTGCAAATCCCTTTGGTGACCACGCAAAATCCACTCGCGATAACGTCTCACACTCGTGGCGATGCCGGTTCGTTACTTCCGCGAGTATATTCATCACGAAAAGCGTATTTCGCGAGTCCCAGTCGCGGAGCGCACGTGATCGTGCGCGAACGCATTCCGCGAATCAACTGACCGCGACGATCGAGAAGAATTCAGCCTATCACGATCTCGCAACGCCAGCTGAAACTTTTCGTCGACCTTGCGTAATCGCGTTCCGCGCAGCCGAATTAGTCGGCGATCGACCGAGCAGATCGACCTGAAGATTTCTCACGACCGCAAATTCTGAGATAATTAAATTATACGCGACTTTTAAAATAAAATTGGCTCTCTATTATCTAATTTGTAAATGAGTTGACTTTTCACATTAATCTGATCAATCAAATCAAATTGATCGAATCTGAGCAAATCGGATTGATGTGAAAATTCGTCAAGGTTGAAAACAGCATTTTAGCAAAATTAACGAAATGGGCTTTGATTTTACAACTCTTTTGTTTTCAAACAAACTTCAGTTTTCCGATTTTATTTGGAAATGGAAAAGCAACGAATTTGATACTTGTCTCATTATTTCACGTTATTTTCAACGCAACCGAATTGATCGACAGGAAATCGGATTGATCGATTTAAAGATCTCTCACGATCGCAATGTGCGAATTTTGAGACAAAATTATTAGCTGTCTATCATTTGACTTGATTAGATTGTTGCAAAAGATTTGATGTTTTTGTTAAACAAAGTTAGAAACAAAATTTCGACAAAATCGAGAGGAAATTCACAATAAGCTTCGATATTTGTTCTTTTCTCATCTATAAAAAAAATTTTCAAAAAAACTTAGGTTTAAAATTAAAAAAAAAAAACTTGGGTTTTCCAATTTATTGTAAAGTTGATTAATAAGAAAACGACAAATTTGATCTTTATTATGTCACATTTTTCAACGTACACAGACTGATAACGTTACTCATTTAGATACTTTTTCACGAACCGGTTAGTCTGCAAAAATCATTTTCGTACCTATTTACTTTACGAAAAAGAGAGGTTTGTGCTGTAAATAACACCAAATGGACGATTTATTCGGTGCACGTATTTGCACCGTGCGAAACTCTCTGCGAATAACTATATAAAAAATTGTCAAAAATATTTTTCCGATGTTTTCGTGCTTTTTGAGGAATAAATCGAAAAAAAGATCTCTCAAAACATCGGGTATCGATTCATGCGATTAAAATACGCGAAATATCCGCGGAGATTGCTAATCTCCGTGCTTTTAAAACGGAGGAATTCGGAGTAATTAACCGTACCGGGGATAGCAGCTCGTGAAACACGCTATCATAAATTACAAGAATTTCAGTAATTACGAGTTCTTGTCGAACGTTTTTATGTCGCGGAATGCCGATCGCGTCTCGAACTATGTATCGATAGATCTTTTCGACCGCTACCGATTCGCATTGCTAAATTTACGTCCACGCGTGTTTAAGTCGGGACGAAACGTTACTCGCGAATGCGGGAATATTTCTGAGCCCATTAACATGACGATCGTGATTACCTTCTTACGAAATTTATGCATCCGAGTGTTCACTCGAATTCTTTGGCGACGATCGAGCTAGAAGAACCGGGGAATTTCGCGAGAGCGCGATAGACGTTTAAAAAATACAATTCAAAATGCATAATGAACTGTAAATGCATCTCGCTGATCGAGCCGATAGAACGATCGATCGATCGTTCGATCGTTCGTTCCACTGATCGCGCGGTGTCTATCATTGATCGATCGAGTGCGGAATTCCTCGAGCGATAATGATGCAACATTGTTGCAACTGTAACGCATACAAAAAACATATTTCTGCCTAAGGATTGGTTTTGCGATTGAAATATCGATTTTTATTTTTAACTACCAAAGCCACACGTATAAATATTTTTTTTCCTTTAATAAACATAGACTGATATATATGTAAACATTTTTTTCGTAATATATGCGTGTGTGTATAATATATGTACGTAACATATTTTTTTCCCGAAAGGCAAACCTCCGATATTTCACCGCGGAATCAATTTGCATTTTTAACCGCGGAGTAACCCCGCGCGAAAGGGAAACACGCTCGCTTGCGACAAGAGAGTCGACGAATAAAGCGCGGCCCGCAATTAACGACGGGATATCCGAGGGATTCGGAACAGCGATATTTCTTTTCGAGGAATTTACGTTTCTAAGAGAAAACGAAAGTAAACAAGCAAAACGATCTAGCGTCTCGTTTCGACACGATTGCATTCGAAATTTTGCGGCGCGCTTACGCAATATAACCGGCAACGAGCGCGGCGCGGCATTCGGGAAATCGTGGGTGCAAAGGAGAAATTTATTCGACGTCGTTGCATCACGACCGTCGAGGTTTTATTCTATCGGATGGCCTCTAGGGCACGCGCGAACGCGTACGCATGCGCGGGCGCATAGGAGGCGTTTGCGGACCAGATGTGACGATTCTTATTTGAAATTGAATTGCCGCGAAACGTCTTACGAAATTGTCGCGAGTGAATGTCACGACACGATTGTACTTTCGAGCGATCTGAATTCATAATTGCCACCGCCGCCGCCGCCGCCGCCGCCGCCGCCGCACGAGAAACGAGTTTAATTACACGCTACCGTAACGGGTTATGATAAAATGGGATTTCGTTTTCGAATACCGGTTTAGTAGTCGACTTACCTCATACAGCTGCACTAGCCTCGCGTAGCTGCAACGCGCGAAATACGCGCCGCGTAAGCCGAGCGGCGGAAAAATGTAAACGCATGCCGAATCGTGAGACCGAATATCACCACTAAAAAAGCGGCCGTGACCAATCGAGCAGAAATATAATTATTTATTAGGGATGTTGCGATTTCGAACTCGCTGAAATCACGCGAGTCCGGAGGACCGGATGTCGCCAGCGACATTGACGGAGATCAGCGAAAGTGTGTAGAACCTTTACTTCCCCGACGAGTTACACGAAATTTCACGATACCGCGCCGGTTTACTTCCTTTAATTAAATTGCCGCCAAAAAATTTACTCGAGAAATATAATGATAGGCACATTCCTGATCAATTCCGTATATCCTGCCAACCGTTACGTTACAGATACCGCGGACCGAATCGAAAAAAATAGCCGCCGTTTCAATGTCGGACATTGCGAAATTTGATCGTTCTCACAACCAAAGGTTTTTTCTCAGTCATAAAATTGTGAAAATAATTCAATTCCATGATTGTATATTTTGAATTAAATTATTATACTTCTAATATATTTTATGTATAATGTAACTACTTCTCAGCTTAAGAAACATTTTCCTTAACGAGCTTTTTCTAGAGAAAGTATTTAAATTTAATTTTATATAGTTATTGTAAAAAATCCTTTATAGAAAATAAAAATAATATGTTTAATTTTTTAACTTTAAGTTTTTAGATACTTTGATAAAATTAAGCGCATTAAATGTTTGAAATAGAGTTCACTTTGTGTGAAAGAGAAATCGAGAATGAAGAAGGGGAATTTTTTTTATGTATTCTCACAGACAGCTGACATTTAATCCAGTTAAATAGTTATTATGTGATACGCTTTTGAGGTGAAAATAGTCGTGTACGCTCTGTATAAATCTCTTACAGCACATGTAATTTTGTAGATATTAATCTCCGTGTGCAACTTTTACTCCTTCGTTCTACATAAACGTTCTACATAAAAAATTCAGCTGTTGCGCGAAATTAAATTATACGTAACTTTCAAACGTTGGAAACGTATGGCGATAATAAATTAAACATTTAATCTTCTTTCGCACGACGCATCTTTAATCTTTATATTATTTTTTGTATCGCTTTGTAACAGAAATTAGAACAAAAGAGATGGACAATACATTCGATATTTGCGCAAAAACGTAATGATACATACAAAGGTAGGGAAAGGGACGATCAAATGATAATACATCACTCCAATTTGTATTCTTGGTGTTTACATGATATTTATTTTCATTTTTTATAGGTATTCTTATAACATTTTTATATATGGGGATATATAATCATGGGCAAGTCAGAGAAATAAAAAAAAGAAATTTTTCAGATCGCGGCGCCCACTTACGTATGTAAATCGCACGAAATAGATAGCTCTCTCTCTCTCTTTCACACTTTTCTTTGCATTCTTTCTCTTTCTCACTTTCACTAACGATCCCTTCACATTTTATCTTTTTCTTAAAATACAAACGGAGATAATATTAACTTTAATATTATAATTATTATTAATCAGTAAATCATTCATTAACAGTAATCATTGTAAATTTCGTACGCGCGATATGCGTGCGTCGTTTTTTTTAGATTTTTCTCGCGTGTACATGTACATGGGGAGTATCGGTTTATTACAAATGTATCGTAATGCGTTTACTGTATCTGTTTACGCAAGGTATCGTGCCTATCGCAAGCACGCACGCATGCATAGATCGAACTTCGAATCACTCTCATCGCGAGAAGAATCTGAGGAGAAGATGACGAGACAATTAAGCAACTCCCGAACCAAGAGAAACGAAGAGGAATATTTGAGTAAAGAGGACATCTCAGGAAAAGGGAAAGCGCGAGGTTAAGCGGAAAAAGAAAACAAAGGAAGAAAGGAAATCGCGCGATCCTCCTGGCGGCTTCGCGATCGCTCTAATCGATTTTCGCTTTCCGCTCGCCGGAAGTCGGCCCGATCTCGATCCGAGAGAGCGATCGGCAGAACTTCCGGCATCGTCGATCCGGCATCTCGAAATCACGCGAGGGTGATCTTCATCTCCTAATCGGCCGCGGGAACGATCTTCCGTGTTAAACGGCGGGAAAATCGTGCATCGGAAGGAAGACCTGACACATGTAAGATGTATGCGCACTCCTTACGAGCTCTCTCTTTCGAAAGAAGAATGGCGGCGAAGGGCTACAACGATATTTTCTCTACAGTGCCGTGTTCTCTCTCTCTCTCTTTGCGCGTCCTACCATTATGATATTGTTATATCACTACATGTCGCAGCAACCGCGGCTTACACATACATATGTACGATACTTGTGCACACACACACACATACACAGACACATACACGGCGATAACGCGGTCACTATACTCATTTAGCCGCTACTAGAGAGTAATGGCTACTACAGCCATTAATCAGAGTAATAATTTAATTATAATGGATGGTCGAAGGGACGAGATCTCTTTCTGGCGCGCTGTAGACAATGAAATATCGTTGTAGCCGAAATTTTCATTCGTAATCACGAGCGTTTGAATTGAATTAATGCGACGTATCTTCCTCCCGTACGCGAGATGGAAAGGCGGAAGAGGCGGCTTTCGATCCTCACAGATCACTCGTTAATCATCCCTCCTGCTTCCCGTGAGAAATTTCGTCGTTCGATCGGAGTCGGGCGAAGCGATTTGACGATTTCTCGATCGAAGAATTTTTTCAATGTTGTACTGTACAACAGAGATAATTGTAGTGATACGATAAATAGAAGAGGGACGAGGGACAAAAAATGATTTTAATGCGCAACAGTGCGAATCCCACACGGCGATGCGTCAAGTTTTACTTGATTGTTTCAATTGAACGAGATTGAATCGTAACGCCGAGCAGGAACAACGAAAACGTGAAGAGTTCAATAATTCTCGAGCCGATTGTCTTGGAGCGACCGGAAACAACATGCATTTCCGGAAGATCGGACCGTTTAACTTCCTCCTTAGTGATGCCAGATTAGAAGGTGCACCATTATCCCGTCTTATTTTTGCCGAGGAGAAGTTAGAGGACGGAAAAAGAAGAAAATGTACCGTGGAAACGAAAGAAACATCCTTTCCCGCACATAAGTTCCGTCCGTTTGTACTCAATTTTTCTCTTATTACATTCTTCTTTCTTATTTGTTTTTTTTTTCTTCTACTCTCTTGGTGAAAATCCTTTTCTTTGGATTCGCCGCGAGAGATTTTTAATTCGGCTCGTAAAAGAAGAAATATCCGAAAGGCACCTGGCATCATTGAGGATAACGAACAGAAAATCATCGACGTTTCAACCATCACGTGCCTCTCACGTGCCACATTAATCTTGCAGCGTTAGAATTGTCGGGATCTTCTTCTTTCTTATAGGTATTTTAAAAGTTCGTTATCAAGCGTCTTCGAAATCGTGATGCTTCAGAATTATGTTTTTAATCCGATTAGCTCGCCGGAGTTATCTCTCGTTGACCTAATAAGAGAGAATATAATCCGTGTGAAATTCGATCAGTAATCAAAGATAAAGAAACAATCGTCCAAGTGCAGTCTTATCGTGATCCGCGTTAGTATCAGAGTTGAAGGTAATCACTGAAACTCGGCAAAAAAAGGAACGACAACATGTACAATTCGTGTACAATTCCCCGACGAATGATCATTGAGCAAAAAATATTCAGAGAAGCTAATTTGTTGCCAAAGATTAATCGGAGCCCCGTAATTAGGATGTCTCTGTAACCGCGCGAAAAAAATGAAAGGATGACAAGTTCCCGATACATTTCAGAAACAATAATGATCTTCAACGCTTTTTTTTGTGACAGGTGTAACTTTAAAAATACCAGCTGGTTTTAAAATTTTCCACTTTATTGCGTATTTATTAGATCGCGTTCCACAAACAATATTTAACATTTAGTTAATTTTCGCTTCTACATGTTACGTGATAACTTCTCGATAATGCGAAGATTGAATACTGCATCGGAACGTTGCAAATTACTGAAGTTGATATGAATACGCTATCACTTAATTGTTTTGACAAGAACTGCGATGCCACGCTATCGAAGGGACAATTAATTTTACCGTTGAATAAAGTATATTATATACATTGTTATTAACGAATTTTTGACGAACGTTATCGCGCGATTATCGCGCATTTCACAATTCTGCGAGCAAATAAAATCACACAACGACGTTTAGATCGTCTATACGCGGCATGACGTTCTTTTGTCACGACGCCTGATTATCGAGCTCGATCGATCGGTTACGAGAGGATCAAGCGCGCGATGCGACTTGATAATCAATCTTATTTGATAAGGTCCGCGCGAGCATTTAGGAAGCGAGTATAAAATATTCGATATGTTATCAAGCTCAGTAAATCTAAAGAAAATATGCGAAAACTCAACATAAGATCAAAAGTTTATCTGAATAAACCAAAACGTCAATCAGCATTGTATCACAAGTCGATTCACTTCATTAGAGACGATAGTTGCGTGATATAAAGTCGCTGTTTTATGAATAAATCTATATAAATCGATATCATTAACGTAAACGAATTTCCTCAATATTGCAAAATAAATTGAAACTATTTCGAAAACTATTTCGCGTTTATATTTTTGAAGAATTTGTGTAAACGCCGGATGTGACCGACTTCTTTCTACGATGCGGATTAGCTCTTTTGCCGAGAAATAAATGGCATGAGCGAATTTTGGATTATTCGCCGTTTCGACCGCCCGAGTGCTCGCTGGACCAATTAGCGCGAGTGATTAAAACCGATCAGCCAAAGTGCGCTCGCGCCAAACATATGTATTATATTTTCCCGGACAGTTTGCCGTAGCAATTATCTAATTAGCTACGAGTGCGGTTCCGCGCTGAATAACATACGCTACATAACGACTCACTGGGGTTTTCATCCTGTAACCTGTCAAATTAAAGCGTTTCACTCGCAAGGCAATCTCGATTTGTTCGCCGCTCATACGTCTAAAGGGAGCTAATCACTAACTATGAATCGTTCTATGTCAATTCGCGCTGTCAGTTAATTCCGCGACGTGCAAATTCACTCGCGTGCATTCATCAAACGACATTATTCAAGCGATCACCCCCGATCAGTTCGATTTTGGATCGTATTGGCCGATCGTCGCTATTCCTCATCACGATCGTAGAGCGGCGACGCCGTACAACAGAAAAATGATTAGATTTATAGATATATATATATAGATCTTTCCTCGCAAAAAATTTAATAATTATATCTTAATATGAATATCAACTACTTTTCGACTATATGTAGACCGATAGAATTTAGTTTAAAACTTCTCTCCTTCCATTTACGCCTTAATCTAGCCACGAAAAATAGCGTTTGCCTTTACTATACACATACTTTATTATACGAGTCTTATGATTTTCACGAAGTATCTGGGTCCAGACGTACATATATTCGTCCGAAATTCAGAAAACTCCACAGGCTTCCGGTTAACGGACGAGGCAAGAATATTATTTATCTTGAGGTCTTATTATTATTGTTATTTATTATTATTATTTATCTGTCGCGAATCCAGTCAAGTCGACGTCGCTGTTCCAGCGTCTTAATTGCTAATTCATTATCTTATCCTTATTACACGAGTCTAACGTTAAGAAAAATCGACATCAATTTTTATATTTGTAATTTCAATAACTTTTCATCCGTTTAATCTATATTTATTTGTTTACACACACGCACACACATACACACACACACACACACACGTATATACACACACGTATATATATATATATATATATATATATATATATATATATATATATATATTAATTTAGTTATTCGATGCTAATTAACACAGTCAGAGGCTAATACTATGTACAATCACAACCAATTCAAAAATTATTAAGCCTTACCTTAAAATCGCGATTGATCTTATCAGTAACTGTAATAACATCATTTCAAATTTCAAACATTTTATCTCAATTTTTATTACTCTCTATACATACATACATACATATATATGTATATGTGTGTGCATATATATATATGTATATATAATCAGGTTCTGCATAAAGCGCGAGCTCGCAAAAGCCGACACGAGCGTCGATTCTATCTCTCATAGATTCTCAAGCGACGTCGATTCGAAAGATCCTCGAAGTTGTGTATGTATGTATGTGTGTACATATACATTTACACACATATAAATATATATATATATAAAATTACAATATATATACATATATTTACACGCGAGCACATATGTACGCACGACTTTTTTTGCAAATTTGGACGCACTCTTCGGAAAGATTATCTTAATAAAAACGCAGACAAAAGATTCTTTCCCGCACAATTCTTTCTCTCTCTCTCTCTCCTTTTATTCTCGCAGCTGATTCGCGTGCAACATAAACGGGGCAACATGTTTACCTTGGTATGTACGCGGATGCATGGGGGCACGCACACACGTATACACGCACACGTATGCATGACGTGCGGACGCGTCCAGCGGCGAGCCGAGTCTCGTGCCTCAAAAAGAAGAAAAAAAGAAAAAGAGGACGCGCATACACAAAGAGACACACGTGTATGCGACGAACGAAATTAGAGAATGTTTGTCATGGGAAAAGCGGGCCGACCGCAATTTCCCTTGTTTTGGGCCTCTCGTCCCCCCCCCACCCCTCCCCCCAGCGTTAGGACGACTTGAGATTTCCCGGGTACGGGTCTGCTAACTCTTAACTCGTCCCTGGACGTAAAATTATACATACATATATATACATATACATACATATATACATATATATACATGTGTATACATATATATATATGTGTATATATATATATATATGTGTGTGTGTGTGTGTGTGTGTGTATGTATATATATATATATATATATATATATATAATCTTTATTTCTATCGACATGTACGTGAAGTATGTACATATATATCCGTTTTCCGCGATCAATCTGTCATTTCTAGTTCTTAGATGTCATCCGACGTGTCTGTCCCCCTCTCACCCTTTTCTCGCTCGCTCTCGCGCCACTTATTGAAGAATTAAAAATCGTAATGTACTAAACACTAAGGACGACAATAGCGTTCTTGAAATATACATATCTCTCTCTCTATCTCTTTTCTGCGGCTGTGTGCTGTTATGTTTCCTTTTAATTATCATGTAATTATGTTATAGCGTTTTTCCATTAGGTGTTACACATATTAATAGAAAGGTAAATTCATTAGTGTCACATTTCCTGTAGTAAAATATATAAACGATAAATGTAACATGAGCGTGTGTGTTCTCCGATATCTCTCGACAAGAGATACATGTATATATACATGTATAGTACATAGTTACGTATCGAGCCTTAAAGCGCTTTTAGTGAAAAATCAGGAGAACTGTCTCGATCGGGCTAAAGACAATTGTATTACGAGAGAACGACATTATTGATCGAAGATCGGGATCTCGAGAGGGCGAAGAACTCGGTTCCTTCGGGTTTCTGTTTCCGTTTCGTAGGAGCCGATCGGCGAAGGACCAATCGCACAAACGCAAAAACGACAGCGATATATCATTTTGCAAATTAGATCCGGGTACCACTTTTTACCTGCGCGTCTCACGATGATTTTCTTATCGATGATCTTTTTCTTTCTCTCACACACAATTTTTTGTCACATCGCAAAATTCGATATAGGTTCTAGATTTTTTTTAAGATACCCTCGGTCACCTGACGAAATCATCGAATGAAAAGAGATGGAGGTCTTTTCTACCCCGCTTTGTCAACTTTTTGCGCGTCGCCATGTGGATATTGTGAAGTTGTGTCGTTTTAAAATGACATTCCTGCTTTGATCCTTCCCCTTTCGAGTCTCATCGATTTATCGGTGTGTCTCAAAAGTAAATGCATCTCCATCGATCGTGTGCATGAAGATGCATCTACGTTATTCAAATTTTTGAACGTTACGATGCAAAACGGTATCCACGCTTCTTCGCTTTCACGATGATAGCGATAACATTATGCAGCCTGAAGATCGCGGCACGGCCTTTTGGTTATTATGTACTCAACAATTTTCACCCCACATTTACGCAAAAAATATATAATATATATTTATACATATATATTTATACATATATATGTACATACATGTATACACACTTCTATGTTTCAATTTTATATCATTTCCAATTTCCATTTCGACTTTAACGTACGAGATGCTGCCGATATGAAAGCAAAAAAAAATCATTCGACTCACATTTCTCGTACTCGTTTTTTACCTTTTTTCTTCTTTTCTCACATCAAACACATTAAATTTTGATTTAACGCATAATCTATAAACGAATAAACTTTCATATTGATCAACTGCAAGCTCGTCGAGATTGTTCCCGAAACAAAAACGCATGAATTATATAAATCTGTACATTATTTTTACTTTAAACGTAATTATGTATTTGACGATCTATACAAGTTACAATTAACGCTCATTATTTTGTTCGCCGAATAATCAACGTAATCCTTGATAATGGCAACTAATTCTGAGTTAAGACACATTAATTATTTCAATAAGTTGGCACCTATTCCGACCGCATCCGCGTGAATTTCGCAATTAGGTACACGTTTAAACCTACTATATAAATACAATGCTTAATAACGAAACGTGCTCCCAACACGCAGGACTCGCTACTCTAAATGGCCAAAATTCTCACAAGACGAAAACGTGCGCGCGTGACACGACGAATAATTTTTTTCGCTCATTTTCTTAAACGATATTACACACATATAAATCACATAAAAAAAAAAAAAACAATGCAATATTCAACAAAATTTAAACAACATATTAATGCTAAAAAATGTATGCTAGTTTCGATTTTCGTGATTCCGATTACTATCAGCCTCGCTTCTTACTACCACCACGCTTCTGGATATTTCGGCTGCCAGTTGTGATTTGTAGTTATAATCCTATCATTAAGTATCCTCCGATCGCCTTCTTATTTTTCATGTTTTTTTATTAATAACTTTTTTGTTACCGTTAACTTTTTTGATTGGCACGGGACATCAAAATAACGGGTGACAGCGTAAAAATCGTTTTGCAAGTTGTTCAAGTCGATCAAATTCTGAAACAAGTCACCATACAAATCAATATTTGTTACACATAAAACAAACATTAATTCGAAAGGAATAGCCTTTAAAAAAGAAAAAAAAAGAAAAACGTCTGTATTCGTTGAATTCGTTGTTCGCGAGTTCGTTCGCGTCGCCAGTGAGATATAAAAAGCAGTGGAAAGCAACGACGAGGAGGAAAGCGGAATGAGAGCTCCTTTCATAGATAACGGAAGGTTTAATTCCGTCGACGGTCGGCTCATCTATGGTAGATTAATTTGTCGATCGATAAGCACCGCGAGTGGCTCGGATGTGACGCGAAAGGGGAGACACGGACGTTCGACCTTCACTTAAAGAATATTATTAAAGCTCGATTGTAAGGGTGGAATTGGCGCGGTGCCAAGCGACGAATCGGCGTGGATATTTCTCAGCGCACGCCGAACGGTTAACAAGTCGGTGTAACGAGTGTTTTCTGTTCATTCGAAACTGCGTCGCGGTAAAGAGACTCTAAAAAACGGGGGGTATAGGTCTCAGTAGGTCACCGACGATCATAGATCATGTAACTGGAATACGATCATATCGGAACTTAGATTTACGTTTCTCATCTTTCCAATTATTTTATTATTACCTCAAACATGTACAATATATAACAATAACATTTTTATACTATATATATATATCCATTTTATATATATATATATATATATATCAATCAATCTTTCTTATATATATATATATATCCTACATTGCACATTATCCTACATATAGAATTTCGTCAAGATTTAGAATGGGATCCCGGACTGAATGAGAATCCGCTGTGAACGCGGCGTGTCGAGAGTGATCCAACGGCGAATCACGAACGTCCGATCGATGGACAATCAAGCTCCGGTTCATTCGCCAGGGGGATGCCGCCACCCAGGAGCTCGCGCGCGGAAATTCATAGTTCCTATAATCGGGCGAGGCCCCGCGAGATATACGCGAGAGGCGTCTGGGAAGAAGGAGAAGGGACCAGGCGGTGGTAGTTAGAGCGATAGGCGATAGGCCGGCAATAGAGGCACTCCGGCCGTGCCGGCGGCTGGATCTCCTTAGCATTAACACGCGATATACCTGAAAAACCAGTTTGCGGCCTTTTTATTAGGCCTTTACTTTCGCTCGCGAACTGAAAGTAAGAGTGAGCGAGTGAGCGAGGCAAACGAGGCCTGTTAGTGAGCGAGCTAACTAATGGGGTCACCAGTCGATACGGATACGCACGTAACACGGAGACAGAGACAGACGCGCGCGCGCACACACACACACACACACACACGCACACACGTATACACACGAGACCACGCAGAGGCGAGCACGTACGCGCGCGGATCCAACGGAGAAAAAGATAGGGAAAAGAAGAGAAGATAGAAAAGCGTACGTAAAAAAAAAAGTACGCACGTATATATATGTGCGTACGAGACCCGAGCGCCACGTCCGCTGTTGCCTCCGCGTATGTATAACGTGTGTATACACACGCGGATGCACGCGCGCGCGCGCGGTACTGCATGTTTACGATGTTTAATAAAGAAAATGCAGGCTCAATCGCCGACGCGAGAAAGAGAGAAAGAGAGAGATCGGGTCTGTTACATCGACGTGCCGATCAACCGTGATTCGTGATATTACCCCCTTTGTTCGACACGAGTTCCGTTCAACATACACAGAGAGAGAGAGAGAGAGAAAGAGAGGTGGTTTCACATCCCCTCGTCCTCGCCCTCACCTCTATCTCATCTTCTTTTTCTTTTGCTCGGTCTCCGTTCTGTATCCCTATCTTTAATCATCCTTTTCCTTCTTCCCTTCAATGTGTGCGCGTCGCGAGTTTCAGGCTGCAGAAAACAAACCACCTTCGAGAAACGAATGTTCGGGACCCGTGATTATTTCTCCGCATGCGGAATGTCGTCGACAGTGTCGCAGCTTTTTTTCGACGATAGATAATACGCGAGTGAATGAAGAGGCGGAAAAAAAGAGCGTGATAGATAGCGGTGGTTTTGAGAGAGTGGACCAAGTTCTGGCTTGCGTCAAGAGAATGCGACACGGATTTCGGATTCGAGTTACGGCGCAATATGCCATTGTTGAGACAATTGCACTGGATGACAGTGTATACTAAGAAGTATCGACGTGTTTCTGATAATGCTCGATATTGTTCCTCCTTGCGGATTGCTTCTGGAAACATTTCGAGAGAAAAAAAACATTTTTCAATCCTCGTCGCTCATCCTCGACATATCTCGCCGTGACTCGAATTATGGCTGCAAGGTTTTTTCCCTTCTTGTTAAAACGGATCATATCCGGCTCTCGCAGGGCGAAAGATCTAATCATCCTCCATTAAAAGGCAATTGCAGTCATAATTTTTCCTTCTTAGCTCCCGCGTTTAGCACTCGCGTAGTATTTATCGCCAAAGAAAAGATTCAGTCAGACACGTCCGGTGGTACGTAGATATGTGAATGCACGCATCTGCGTGCGTGTGTGTGTACTCGTATATCTGTGTGTATGCGTGTATTTGTATATTTTTATCGTACGCTCGTTCTCGCAGAAATGAAAAAAGAAGAAACGCGGCTCGGAAGCGTTTCCCCTCTCGATTCGCGCGTACTCTGCTTGTTCCCTCTTCGGCGCGCTGGCCGTGCCGCCCCCTAATATCATCTTCCAGAATTAAATCTTATCACGTTACACAGTATCTAAATAAAATGTGTTCACAGCCACACATTAATTATTTTATACATAAATTTATACATATATCTGTATATATTTAAATATATTTATATATATATATATTTTCCGTAGCCCGCAACGTATTTCCTCCCTCACCAAAAAGTATCCCTATCCGTTCCTCCTCCTTCTCTTGCTGTCCGACATGACTCCGCGAGAGAAGCGGGAGAAGGTAAAGATCGAAACAGGAGGATTGCGTCTCGTTCGAGCTGTCTGTTCATCCGACCACTCTCCCCTCTCTTTCCTATTTGTACGAAGTTGCATATTCCACCTCGCGTCCACCTTCAACTCTCTTTTTTTTCTTCATCTTTCCGTTTCCTCCCTAACATGGCCTCGTCCAGAATTCGCTGTACGCAATATCGACGTCCGTTCCGTCGACAAACGCTCGTTCCGGGACGATGCCGACATTCTATTCTCCGAAAATTCGTGTTTAGTCAATAAAAGCGGCGCTCGTTCCATTAATTTAAGACCGCCTTGCCCTTTTTCACTACGGTTTTATATCCGTCTTTTTGTTATAACTCATTGGAGGAACGTCTTTTTCCGTCGTACTTTCCTAGTCTTCTCCGATCTCTTTTTTTTATTTTTGTTTTTAGGCACAACACATCGTTTCTTTGAGTCTTTGTAGTCTTTTTGGTAGTCTCACACCAACTCTAGCCAGGTACCAGCGTTTGGTCCTAACTTCGCTGCAGCGACCGCCACCGAGTTTACGTATACGAATGCCTAGAAAGAGCAGCACTCGCGACGGAAGGCTGGAGAGACCGCGCCTCATATTTGCCTACCGCTTCTCACATCATCGACGATATCATACGTTCGTCATCCGAGCACGCCGCCTTTTCGATCCACATTGTTACCACGTTTGCCGATGATCATCCTCGATGCCGAAGAGACGATTTCTTTCGTGTACCACTCCTGTATTCAAGCTCGCGTCACCCCGATGAACGTCAACTAAGGAGTTTAGATTCCTTGACGCCGGATGACACAGAATGATCGATGTCTGCCTCCGTATTCTTAGTTATCTCGCAAGGACCACAAGCGCAACAAAAGTCTCCGGAATCTTCGACTGGGCAATAGAGGCCGTAAGAGCAGAGGTAACAGAATTCGCACTCGTATCTCTGATACCAATGACTGTAAGAATCGATGTGATTGAGTCGGTTAAAGCAGCAACAATCAGCGACCGTGGTGGTAGCGATGGTGTCGGTGGTGGCGACGTCTACGGATACGACGTTATCGCCGATATCGTCGCATCACGAGGAGCACGCCATCCAGTTGCAAGTGCACGTGTAGCACGCCGTCGTGGGTATCACGGGCGTGTAGTAATAGCCGTTGGCGTAGACGTAAGTGGCAGGCGGGCCTTGCGGCGCCTGCTGATGACTCGTCAGCCGTTGCTGCTGCTCCTGGCAGAGCACCTGGTAGGCAAGGTTTTGAATCAGGGCGAGTGTCTGCCGTCGCTCGTGGCCCATCAAGCACACGGTAGACTCCTCGACGACACTGTGCAGCAGCATCAGGTACTGATATTTCAGGGCCTCCTCCTCTGGCCCGACGAAGTGATTCCACAGGTAGTTTTCGAGTTTGGAGCGCTGCTGTCCTATGTCCGGGAAATCGATGAAGAATCTCGAGCACATGTATCGCTCGAGGGTTTTGATGTAATCCGGTTGAGCCGGCTTGTACATTTTCACCAATAGGTTGCAGTATTTGAGCAGGCCGCCGCCGCGTATCTCTTCAGGGTGCCTCGTCGAGATGAGCTTCTTGTGCAGATGATAAAGCGCTTCCTGGAAATCACCGTAGACGGACTCACCCACCACGGTCGGGTAGAAGTTCTCGGCGATCGGCAGCTTGCTGCACTCGTAGAACAGCAGCAGGGAGTCGAGAACGATTTGGAAGGAGTCGACAGAGAACTCGAATTGCCGTCTCATCGAATCAACGAATTTGAGCTCGACATTTCGATGGCCCCGGGAGTTGCCGAGAGAGATCAAGGACCATCGGTCACCATCGTTATTCACCTTCACCATTTTGCTCACATAGGCTTCCTTCAGACTGCAGGTGGTGATGCGTTTGCGACTCACACCCTCCGGCAGCAAGTCGAACAGGGAGCCGAGCACCGCGGCCTTGACCTTGTCGTAGTTACGGCCGCTAGACAGTTCGACCGCGAAGATAAGGTCCAGGTCGTTATAGGGTTGGGACTCGGTGGCCAGCACATGGGAAGCGGCGCCGCCGTTTAGCCGGATGTCGCGTACCCTCATGCCGGCACCCCCGTTGCTCGGATCGGTCTCTAGCTTGCTGCGCACCACCGTCACGAGATCCCTCAGTCGGACCTCCAAGGTGGGAAAGTTTCCTCGGCCGTGAATGCTGACGACTTCATTCATTACGTCGTTAAGGCGACGGACCTGCTCGAAACTCAATACCGCCAACCTCTGCTGAGGATCCGGACAATCGGTAGAATTGTTATTGTTATTATTGGTCTCGTTAAGATCTTTGCTAAGATCTCCATTGTTTATGCCGTTGGTTTTATTGCCGTTCACCTGGCAGAGCGACTCCATCATAGCGACCCGACGCAGGCGTTCCTCGCCGATCTCCAGAGAGCCACACTGCAACAATCAATAGAAGACGAGACTTTTACATGATTCTCTTGCGATACTGAATTACATAAACGAACATTATAAACGTTTTACTTGATTAATTATAGATCTTTCGCTAAGAGAAAATGTAAGATTTTTTATGTTTTGTAAAGGATTTTACATTATTTGTAAGATATGTGTAAAAAAAGAATACAAAAAATATCTTCCTATACAATTTTCAAATAAATATCCTTAACAATCTTTCCTGAGATTTTCTCTTTGATAAGCAGTTGTTTTTTCTATGAATATGATATTATTCTTTAGACAATTTATTATCATATTATTTATAATTTATATATATATAATTATTATCATATTATTTATCGTAATCTTTAACAAAAAAATCTTATTGTTAAACACACGCGAATTTTCTCCTAAGTTGTATTCATCTTTAAAAAAATGTGCGCATGCAGATATGCAAGCATTATACATGCATACATTAATACGAAAAATTCTATCTTTTTGATAAATGTAAATCGCGATAATAAAGTTCTTCGTATGCTAATGTTTTCAAAACTCGCGTGATGTGGAACAATGTCACACTCTAACCCACGAGAGCGCGGGATTAAAGGTCAATAAAGGTGAAAAAAAATTTCGTTTTTAGTATCGCTCTCAGCGTGCATCACGTGAATTTCCGACGAGTGCATCACCGAGCGCGCCCTTCGGTGAATATCTATGTCATGGTGCTCAAAGTGTACGGGTTCACGGCAGAGAAATGCCACGAGGTTACGTCCGGGTATGCGCGACCAGTCAGCGGCACGTATTCAAAGCTCTCCGACTATTGGCTTTCGGGTGCCGGTTCAGAAAAGCGCAACAAGTCAAAACGCAGTACTAAAGCGATATCCATACGACCGCTTTGGAATTTCAATCAAGCGGCAATCAATCGCCTTCTAAATTATCGAAAGCAGCGCAGATCCACGTAGCGATTTAGTCGGCGATTTAGAGATATAGATTGGGGGATTAAATCTCCCTTGGCGTAGGAGAAGTCGATCGTTCCTTTCGGCACAAATACCAATAAAAGTCGCTAGTAGACGCCGTAGCGAGCAATGACGTCATTCGTAACGAATTCTAGTTTATATTCAGAGCTCTCTTACGCGGCGCCAATTTATCGCCCAGAAATCAGCCTATCTGTTATTATCTGACTTTCATGTATACTGTTTTTAGATAATGGGTATTACTTCTTCGAAAGCAATTACATCACGAACCAGATTCGTAGTGAGACGTCACAAAAGGTGACTAGGAGTACCAGTCTTTAATCTCGAGTAGTTTTTAGAAACGCAGCTGAAGTTTACAGGGTGGTCCTTAAGTACGTAAAGACAATTAAGGAGATAATTCCTTAGACCCACTTTTCTTCATAAACGCTTAGTTCTGTGCTATCAATCGCGTACAGATTAATGGCGGTTTATGTTATTTCAGTACTTTCGGCTTCTTTTTCAAAAATCTGATCTCAATAACTGCACGCTATTCATGATATCACAATTTCTCAAACGCTAAAAGCCATTACCGATGTACACACAGTAAGAAAATAATTAGAACCGTCTTTAAGATTTCAACAAAATATAATTTTAACAAATTTAAATTCTACTCTGTCAGTGAATATTAAACAATAATTTCGATTGCTTATGAGCTGCGCGCCGATTTGGTTTGTCAGACTTTAAACACAGGAATCACCTTAAAATCAATAAAATCAATAAATTTTAATTTTTTGGTGCTTTCATTGCCAAACGGGTCGATAAGCAATCAAAATTATTGTTTAAAATATAATTTTGTCTCGAACACTCCATCCCCGGAAATAAGCGTTTATAAAAAAAAGTGCATAAATTTTGCTTCATAAAACCATTCAAAGAATTGTCTCTCTTTTCTTCGCGCATTTAAGACTCACCCTGTAGATACGCTAAATGATCGTCCGATGTCAGATATCGTGTGCTAACAGGTTGCGAAAAAATTGATTCTCGATCAAACCTTTATTAGCTGCGTCGAATCGCAGCTGATCAAAGATTACGAATGAAAGGAGCAAACGGAGACGAAAGGAGGCGTCGCGAGAGTTCTAGAACGTCCTAGAGAGTAAAGAACGCCGAGAAAGCTGGCGTCGATTTAGCGAAGGTCGTGCTTCGGGACGAACCCGAGAAGTCCAAACTGAACTTCGGACTTGCATTGAACTACTGAAATTAGTTCTGATTGAGTGTCACAAACAAGAATTGATTAGATAAAGTGAATGACGATAAAATGTATTTCCGACGCGTCTCTCTTTCGCACTATTTGCCGAGAATTAGCGACTGTCAATAAACGCGTGTCGTTTTACGCACGTCCGAAAAACGTCAATTTTACCCTAAGCTAACAGTTCCCTTTTATTCAACCCCTCATAACTCGGCAAACGCTTCGGGACAAAGCGAGCTGTCATCTCTGTACACACAATCAAAATCATGGATATTGACGCGCACAAAGCGTAAAAAACCACTATTCACGCTTATCGAGTATTGTAACGCGAAGAAAACGCGTAGCGTTTTCGAACACATCTGTGACACCTTCGTGTCTACTCTCGACGAAGCGTGCTCCGAGGATCAGCCCGCATTTTTGAAAACAAAGAAAACCGTGTAATTCGCCTCGAGTTAGAATTACTCCCCAAAATTATGAGCCTCGATCGACGAAGACAAATCTTGCTGATAGATTGGGCTTCCTTGTTCGTTCAGTTTTGCAATGCCGTTGCTTTGTATTATTATTAAATTTTAAAACAACGAATTCATGATGATTTAATAGTTCTAACTCGCTTGGAGGACAAACTTCAGATAGAGACGCCTTCGCGAGCTCGTCGGACGTGCACGATAAACAAAAGGTTGTAACGTAAACCGTATTCCCGAATGTTATATTATTCACTTGCTTATTCTCGTACGAGAGAAGAAAACGAGCAGCCGGCACGCACCTTCTTTTGAAACTTTGACACGACACAACAAAAGAGAAAGCACTCGTAGCGATTTGTGGAACGCACACCGGATACGCTATCCGCACCTCCACCAGTACTGTGTACCCTTAACGTTGGCACGCAATAAGCGTAAAAAGCTTCGTAAAAGACATCTCTCTCGTGGACGAGGATCGCGGTAAATCACTTTTCTTCACATCCAACATCGATTACTCTTGAAGAGAGTTCAATGAGCGACGCGCGTCCCTTAGACTGACGCCTTCAGCGTAAGACGTAATAATGACGAAGTAGGTAGTGACCACGAAATCCACAGGTGCGACGCAAACAAACGCTTTTCTCAGAAGGGACGATCGCGTAGCTGTGCGTTGATTCATGAGAGACAAAGCAACGAAGGACGCGAAGTATAGCTACCTAAAAAAAACACACGTCGGATTGAACAGGTAGTTGGGCTGGTTGCGTTGTTCGAAGAGACCCGCAGCTGATGAGGGACACCAGCGAACTGAGGCCCGTGCGAGTGAAAGGAGGAGCGGCTAGGCTGGTGGTGGCAGCAGCGGCAGCAACAGCAACCGCAACCGCAGCAGTAGCAGCAGCAACACCAGCGACACTCGAGGGGGTGTAGGAGGGCAAGTAAGTAGGAAGCCCTCTACTATCGCTACTACTGCCGCCGCCACCACCATTGCCCACCACCGTCATCGTCCGCGCTACCATTAGCAGATATAATCCTGGACCGTAGATCGTGTGCGCGCATCCTCGATCACTTTGCGTCTTTGTCCTTCTTATTCCTCTCCGCTCCGCCTATCGCGCGCGCGCACAGGTTAGTGAATGCTCCGATGCTTTCCATGACGTCACGTGGAAGAATGCGGGGGCGGCTCTGAATGAAGATTGTAGTTCGAGAGGGTAAATTCGATTCGGTTCTTCCCACCCCCCTCTCTCTTTCTCTCTCTTGGATACGGGTGTCCCAGAGGTATAGGGGTGTCGATAGTTAAGGATTAATGACATAGAAATTGTTGTAAACCGAGAGTCAGAAAGTTTGGTGATCTGAACTTTAAGGCGGTGAAACATAACGAAATGTCGCATTTTCTTTCGTTCGACCAATGAATATGTGTATTTGCGGCTTGATTTCAATCGTTTCGCAAATACGCATAAATCTTCATCGAGCTTCGTCGAGGCTTGTAAAAAAATCTTAAATCTCTTTTTGTAGTAAATATAAATTGGAATCGAGAATTTCACATAAAATTGTCGTTGTTTGCTTTTTCATGTGAAGTATGTATGAATAACGAAACATTATGTGATTTTGACTTATTTCAACTCAAATGCGTCTGAAACGTAACATTTTTCTCGGAAAATGTTACGCGCCATTTGTCTTAATTAAAAGTAAGCCTACCTTCCTGTGAAATATCAGAAAAATATTTTTCTTATTGCGACTTTTGCAAACTTCTCGGAAATAAGAAGGAATCGTCTCTTTCTAACGTTCTCATCATTCGCAAGGAGACTTTTCGCGAGAAACAATCCACATAACATTAGACACCGGAAGGGAAATAAATGCAATTATTCATTCCGCAGCGAATGAAACATCTACATCAGTGGATTGTATTGTTCCCATGAAAGAACTTGACAGAGCTCTCTCGGTTGTCAAGCGTCACAAAGACAGACGGTACGTCCGCAACACCCGGTATATACATCTCAGAACGACGTACGAACGCGGGGGGCAGAGACACGCGTCACACGGGGACTATATATACATACGTACACATAGACACATACACACACATTATGCATGTATACATTTCTGGACGCCCACGCGCTTTGCGTCGGGGAGATGGCCTGGACCAACGAGGCGGCGACTCGCCAAGTATTATCGATTTTGCCCGACACCCGCAGCCCACGTCAAAACCGGTCGGGGGTGTCGCGCTTACGTTACGCGTTCGCGCTATTTCGCGCCGCGTAACGAGAGTGCCCCTTCCCTTGTCCCTTCCACATCCCCAATCCTCCCCGGCCAAATTTAGAGAGAGAGAGAGAGAGAGAGAGAGAGAGGGAGAGAGAGGGAGAGAGAGAAATCCGCCGGTGTTACTATTTATCGTCGGGTTCCAGGTGTTGGCGGTTCCACGCAGTTTTGTTCCGCGCAGACTCGGTGACATT
The DNA here is from genome assembly GCA_901521435.1 of Crematogaster levior. Classification (NCBI taxonomy): domain Eukaryota; kingdom Metazoa; phylum Arthropoda; class Insecta; order Hymenoptera; family Formicidae; genus Crematogaster; species Crematogaster levior. Next base: position 111,635 of record CABEGB010001075.1, read on the forward strand.
ACGCCGAACATCGCGCAGCGAACTTTTCCCTTTTCTTCCCTTTTCGTCGGTTTTTCACCTCTTTTTTTGGTGCGGAATACTACCATCTCGTGGAATTCGCCCCTTATTTACCTCCCGAGAGGCAAAGAGCTAATTTTGCGACAATTGTCGAAACGCTCTTTCTTAACGAACATAACTGCACACGTATCTAATACTTCTGGGTTATTATTTTTGGGTAACTGGTCAAGCTCTGGTCATGAAATTCTCAACGTCCATCAGCCTTATTGAGAATAGTCGTGACTTTTTCCGGAATTTCCTTCCCGTTTATTTAATGTTACTTATCGCAGATAACGTGAAAATTGTCGACTGAAGGATTAAACTTTCAAATAATTAAGAACACGTACCAATAGCTGTAAAATTGCTCGATTACTCGTGAAAACAATTCGCTTGATGGTTCATCCCAATTTCAGGATCGCGGCGGTATTTATCCCATTATGTTACAACCCCACGTTAATCCCCATTGAAATGAGCGACGCGAGAGGCGGTAAAACGGCGACGCAGTGACATTTCGCAGTGTGCTGCGGAACAAACTGCGGAACTTGAAATTCACATTTAATCACGTTTACAAAGGTCAACCATTGACAAATTACCCAAGGAGATTGGAAAGTGATGGATGCGAAGATTACCGCAGCCAATCAGACAGCATCGACGCGCGAATGGCGAACGGCTCCAAATAGTCGCTCGCAAATTGCATCCAGCTGCAATTCGTCGGCATTCCTCAGCTCCGGGAGGACTTCGAACCTCGCGAAGGCGAATAATCGCGTGACGTGAAAACGCGGAAAGAGACGCGCGCCGTGCCGCGCATCCGGAAACGCGTGCCTGAGCGACGACACACGTTCGTAACTCGCCGTCACTGAAATACCGAGTTGCGCGGGGTCAACGAATTAGCTCGGCCCAGAGATATCTCCCGTGCGATCGTAATCTTTACGAACCGTAATGCAAGATTGCAGATCCCTCTGCGCCTCTGGAAAATCTACCTTTTATACCGGTTTTGAACGGCGATGTAACTAGAATGTACACGAAAAAATATTGTAAAAATTAGAGGTAAAGGTATATTTTATTTTACAAAGCCTTGCTGTAAAACTGGGACATAGCGACATTGTTACGATGAATTATTCTTTGTATACTATAATTATTCTTTGTTAGTAAAAATTATAGATAAATATTATTATAGAAAATTATGCAAGTTTTTTAATTTATGGATATTGTAAACATTTACAATGTATTGTATAATTTAGCTTTTAATCAACATTTTGTGACGTTGGCAAAAAATAAGTATGTTAATATTATAATTTTCACATAATAAAACATACAATTTATATGAAAACAATTGAAAAAACTAAAAAATATATAACAAGATTTTAAGATTACTCACTTTAGTGAAATTTGTTTTATATGACATTTGTAAATATACTTTCCGTTATATATCTCAGGATAAACTTTATTCTACATAAGCATGTATTGGATGATTTACGCGAAAAGTATAATTTTTCAAAATGACAAAAAACTTACGAAAAAATGTATACGTATTAAGCGTACATGAGAAAGTTTTAAATATAAAATCGTAGCTTCAAGAGAGAGAGAATATATTACCTTCCGATATACATATTGAATGAAATCGAGAAAAGAGTCAATCGAGACAAACTAGTCAGCTATTTATATCAGAAGAACACAAAAAGCACAGATAAAAATACAATTAAAAGCTATCTGATATTAAAGCGGGTGTTTTCATTGCATATTTAAACGTGAGAATTTACTCTGTATTTTATTACAATTAATACAGTCTTTATTAATTTGAATATTTATCGATTGCTTTATACGAGAATACGAGGTCTAGTTATAAAACGTAAACGGTCGTAAATATTTAACACATCGATCAAGTAATCTCTTTTCCAAAGGCCGCTTTAATTCAGTTCTCCTGAACTTTAATTTAGTTTTCCTGAAACGTTGCGTGGACCCGGCTACGCATTCCACTCCTGTAATTGTCTCTCACAGCAGGCTAAACGAGTTCGAAATAGGAGGGGTTTAATTGATAATACATTTTCATTCAACGTAAAGTAACGATCCTGGCATAATAATGGGGCCATCGATCGATAACGCTGCTTAGACAATAACATCGTAACTCGTAAATCTTAAAACAATAAAATCGTAAAGTCGTGTTTAATGAGATGAATGAGACGAATCGGAAACGTGATTAAATAGTTACGAGTGCTGACATTAAAAACGCTAACAAGCCATACTTGTCGAAAATAAAACAAAGCAGATACATATGATCGGATCGAAGAAACAGTTGTACTAATAAAAAATATACTGAACGTTCCAAACTCATTTTATCAGTTTCCATCTTTTTGATACTCTTCAATGAATTTTAAGTTCTTTTCCATACCGAAAATTTAATCGAACGCTTTTCCATAAGCTTCAGCAATTTCAATTTTATTTTTGTCAAATAAATGTCGCGATCCTTCTCCTTCTCCTTCATCCATCATCAATAATTTTCAATGAAAAGAATGTGGTGAAAGGGTCTGGAAGATGTACATCGTTACATCGTTATCATTGTACATTCTAGACACTTGTGCAAATGGCACTTGCTAAAATTATTCACAAATTAATAGCGCAGTCATTACGTTATATAACAATCGCAAATTAATTAATTTGAAGTTTGATCTCGAAGAATGATATGAATTTCAGAACGAGACGTTCTATACAACTTGCAAATGCAATAAACATATAGCGCTGATTCACCAGAATGCATTTACAACTTTTAATTCACTGTTAACACGTTGGAGAGATATATTTTACTAGTAATCGTGACGCGCGGTAAATTCATAAAGCTATAAAATCGGGGACGCCCGAGGATTGAAACGCATTATTTCTAACGAGCCGTTCGTACGTGTATTATGATCGCGATCACAATTACGAGTATTACGTGGCATATCTGACTCGTCGTGTCGTCGCCACAGAATAACCAATCCTCTCTCTCGTCCCTGCAATACTCTCTCGCACGCTTCATCGTAATAGCTGGCACCCGCGTTGAATACCGCAACCGTACTCAGATTAATATTCTATTAAAATATAGAGTCCACTTTGAGTAGAATGAGATTAAACCAATTGCATATATTTGCTTGTCATACTGAATTTTTAATTTCTTACAATTTCCAACGTTTCTCGATCTTTTATAATTAAAGTGTCAGTACATCATCTTTATTAAAAGTGGATTACTTAAATAATTAATTCACATATAATATACATGCACATATGTACATGTACATATCTTTCTGAAATTCAGGTATGTGTAGTTGAAATATATATATATATATATATATTTCTTGTTATTATTATTAAATTTATATATATTATATTTATACACTTATATACTTATAAATATATCTATTATCAAATCACTTTATATATTTTATATAAGAATATACATATTTTTTTACTTTTCTCTTACATATTCATATACATACACGCACAAACTTTCCTTCTATCTTTCTCTTTTGTCATTATATTTCGTCGTGACTCGACTCTCTATTTGACTCTCTCTCTCTCTCTCCATGCACACACACATACACACACATATATACATATATATATAAAATATAAAATGTATATATACATATATATTGCGGCAATGTAAGATCAATACGTATGCATTTATCCAAACATAAATATATATGGTATAGGTATTGATGCGCAGGCATTGCCTTAAGTACATCACTCGTCTTACACTGCCGCAATACATGCGGGCAGCGCGATATGCGCAACAGCATTACATACTTGTTGACAAGGGCGCAATGGCAGAGAGATACGATTGTCTGAGAGAGGCTCGACATATATCTCCTCCTCGGAGACACGTCAGAGCACATCGTTTCCGCGTGATTCAGATTCTGGCGGGCCGTGCCTGGCACTCGTGCATACACCGATGTACTACTGAGAGGCTGGCGACGGTTTCCCGGTGTAATAATTCGAGACATTACCCGCGCGGCTCGACGAGTCCGAATCTTTCTGCGCCGTTGCGTCATTGAGTGAGTGTTGCGCGTTATCGATCGCGAGTCCTAATGGAGTTCAATTATATGATGGAAAGGGCAGAAACCGATGGGAGATACGTTTATAGACCGAGGTTATCGACTGCAAAGTTCAATAGATGCTCATACATTACACATTATTATCTAATATCTACACACAGGTCACTCGCGTGCGAGCCAATTCCGCCGAACAATGTCGCGTTACTAGATTATAGATAAAATACGAGGAAAGCGCTCGGAGAAATCACGCGTTTTTGCGAAATTACGTCAGTCAATCATAATCGCTCCCTTCGAAATTATTAAATCGAGAGTATAACGGACCGTTATCAGTGGTTCCCTCGCCTCACCAATTCCGATCCTGATCCTCGACCCCCGTCGTCCACACGATTTTCACACAGGAAAGTGGCGTTCAGCCAGCCGAGAGAATAAATACTTCAGGGTAGAGCAACGATCGCGAGAGCCGCGGCAAGGAGCCAACGGTTCGCCAGACGACTTCATCGACGAAGCACTTATAGCACGTCGCTATCGAATCGCAACCTGCAGATCTATAGACGTGCGGCGAGGAGCTGATAAATAATTGATCGCGTATCGACATGTTAAAGAATTTAACAGGCGTATCTTGTCGCGGATGTGCGCGCTACGCCGTCAATCCGTTCTCGCGCGAAACGTCATTCGCTGGCCTACATCGCACGGGAATGTAAACGCCGCGCGGCTTGGAAAAATCGCCGCCGCGAGTCATCATCCGACACGTGCCCGGGAACATGAAGCCTCTTGCATACGATGCAGGTGGTAGATCCGCGCATTCACGATGGGAAACGATTTAATGTCGAGTGTGCATCGCGATGCCCCGCGACGTGCTCAACAATCGATGTTGCGCGTTCGTGTACCTATGTAATAAGGAGAGAAGTTGGAGCTTCGACGTTTCAGTCGGGAGAAAACAAACTAGCTAAAACAAACTCGAATGGAGAAGACAGGCGGAGAGATAATCTTGTCGAGTGGATTATGAATATTTCATCGAAGAATTCTTACTCAGCAAAGAGATTACAGATCTAATTATATTTAAACACGTATGTTATTGGATTATTAGGCAAGATTTATTCTTTATGAGAAGAAAAGTGATATCTGCACACATTAAAATGGTGGCATTAAAATGAATTGTTTGTGCGGATCACAAACAATTCATTTTGTTCTCGACAAGGCAACATATAGTTGATCATGCAAAAAACAGTTCTCAAGTCTATCCCCACAAATTTGAAGGTTTGCCCTTGAGATTTATTATGACGAATCATTTTCGAAAATTATTATTATTATTATCTCAGGCAAAACCGAGACGGGGGACGCTAGTATATATATATATATATATATATATATATATATGCATACATAGAATATATATGATAGACGTACAAAAAAGAGAGATATTACGGAAGACTGAACGTGTCAGGAGATATCACATTAGAAGATGGATTTGCTAAGCATGATGTAAATAACAAAATTAGATTTAAAAGAAATTGGGTTACACGCACAATTAACAGCACGCAGGGAGTGGGGGAAGGAGGAAAGATACGAGCAAGATCGCGCAGTGACTATATCTCACGGAAGATTGTGAGATATAGTTACTGCGACTATAGAATCCACGGGTACACGAGTTAAATGATGTGCTATAGCGTATTACTACAAACGTGCGTGATTCATGTATCACTAACGACGACATAGTTTACGGAACTTTCCCATTCGTAACGTCAAGACAAGTCGCTGCGCCACGACATTGTGTAAGGAATAAGAAGTAAACTTACTTCTTCACAATGAAATATAACTACTCGAGAGGGAAACGTCAAAAGTCGAAGTTAGGAATCGGTGATAAATAAGCGGGCGAGCTCTTTCTTTTCTCGGTCTACGTCGTTCTTCTATCGACTTTATCTTCTTTTTAATGAGAAACAATGTTAAAGCAAGATGGATTTATTCGATGGATTTAAGCGACACGCAAAGCGTAGTTATCGTACTTAATAATTGCATGTAGGCGACGTAGGACTGCATAACACGTTGCCAGACACGCGATTCGCATGTCCCGAGCCGTCCAATCCTGATAACAACGCTATCGTGTGGGTGCACCTTCGCGTGCAACGAAATCGCGCCCTGGCCAGTTGCGCGCGTGTTTTTCCCGAATTTGCCGGATGAGCTTAAAGTGTAGTTTACGCTGCCCAAAGCCGGGTCCTGTCCAAACGGATGAATGTGAACGAATAAATCTGTTTCAACGAGCGGATGGCACTATGAGTATGAACAAGCTCAAGTTAACAACGTTCCATCTCCTGTTGGTACAACAAAGCAAAATACGTTCGTTTGAGCTCATCGTAAATATCAGTGTTGTCACGTTGATTTGTCACGAAAATTTTCCGCTGCATATTTTAAAACCTTCCCTGCAGCTAGAAACAAGTCTCTTAAATTCTTATAATAATTTTAAGTAATGATTTAAAGTTAATTCCATTGATCTTGGAATATGTAGACACACACGTGCAAATATGTAATCTTAAATATGTATATAGTGATAAGGAGAAATTATCACTATATACATATTTAGACACTTTGACTACTTTTCCAGTGTTCTTCGGATATATTCGCTTTTCATATTTTTAAGAATATACATGAATATACACTTATAGAGACAAGTACACATATCACAACACATATATAGAAAATACGCACGTATATATTATAGAAAAGCAAACGGTTGGAACTTGAATGATTCCAAATCAAACCAATGTAGTGAAATAGATAAGATTTTAATATTTATAATATAATATAATATATGTATATAAAAGAAGATAAATATTTAAATAAGTGATATTAAAAATTTTTAAATAAAATAAGTATATTAAAAAGATTTAAATATTTAATACATAATAAAAGAAGATAAATATTTAAAATAAGTATAATTAAAAAATGTATTAATTAAAATTTCTCCTAAACTTTTCATTTCCTTAATGGAAAAAAAAAAAAAAAAAACACCATCCAATTTAGCAACACTGGTTAAGTAAATATAATCTCATTCGTGATCGGTCGTTCTTAACTTGGTTCGAATTTATTCACAATCGTGAATTCCTATACTAAAAAAAAACAAGCGCGTTTTTGTTTTTGCGCGCGAAAGTGCAATCGTGTCGCGTGAATCGAACTTATCGAGTTCGGGATATTCAAACGTTTCACCGTATCGCCAGTCAATATCGAATTTACTAGCGAATGATTTACTAATTGGAAGTAGAACCCGATCCAGAAATTCTACACTGTGCAGAGTGCGTAGTAACCGGGGGTTATTGCGTTTTTCTTCCGATAAGCCTTTCATTCAAATGAAGGTTATTTTTCAATAACCTTTCAGTATAGCGTGTGAATAGATAATTAAAGTTTATTCTCGAGAGATATCATCGAATACAATTTAATTTTTTCGTCGTAATTCATCAAAGAATCTATAACTAAGAGTAGACAGTTCGTTTGAGGTACTCTTCATGTAACGTCATCGAGTTTTTTGTAGAAAATCGCTAGCTGGCGTACGACGTCAAACGACGTTGATGGGTAATAATTGACCTCGGACGGGATTAATATACCTCTAAATAAGCCAAAAGAACCCCCCTCCCTCTACCTATTACTGTTCGAGTCATCTGCCGTTCTATTCGAGCCAACTATATACCAAAAGAAGAACAGTAAATACGATGCGGAAATGCTATCGAGGGTGAACGTCGGTTTCACCATGACGCTGGTAGCCTGAATCGACTGAAGGACGTACAAGTGACAAGAAAAGGTAGTCGACAAGAAAAGGAAGGACGTCTCGACAGTTGTACCGACAGCTGTGTTGGCTTGACCTGTCGTGTCGCGTCGAAAGTATGAGTCGACCTACACAAGAGTATCTCGCGGTAATTCGCCCACTTTCTCTCGACTGAGAGCGGCCACTTATCACGCACTTAGACACAATTTGAAACCCTAGGAAAGACGTAATTGAATATTCTATCTTTCTTACATTTTAGAGAGGTTTAACGCCAAATATATATGTGCTGTGAGGAAAATTGAACCAGCCGTGAACGCTTAAAAGATTTACGTACAAAACATGAAAAGCTGAGCTCTAAAAGCTTTGTCAAATTTCTTTGATTTTTTCTTAGGTTCGTTGGAAACGTTGTTAAAATTATCAGAGAGTTTGTTTTATTTTTTGCACTGAAATAATTAATTCAAAATGAGACTTCGAATGAAGTCGTGCGGCGAAAAGTTCGATGCAGTGAATTGAACTTTGAATATAGACTAAATTTTTAATCGCTATTAATTACACTATCGAGCGAGAAATTCTGTAAGAAAAACGTAATATTTTTTAACTAAACAAAAAATTCTCTATGTTGATATTACACAAAGTTTAAAAATATATTATCTTAAATATTACTTACATCAAATGTTCATGATATTCGGTATTCGTTATTCATAGCATTAATTCGAAAAGCTAAATCTACAATATTAGACATCTTTACAGTTAAATTTTCTCGAAACTCTCAATAAACAAAAAGCGTAAATCTATATACAAGAAATGTCCATCTAATTGATAGAAATGAAATCTAACTGATACTTTTTGACATGCATTAAAGTATGCGCGCATCTTGATCTAACGAACTTTAAAAAAACTTTATTGTTCATGCCAGTAAACGGTTTGCCGTTCCACGCTGCTAAAAAAATTTCGTCGCTGTAAGTATGCCGACGGAAACGGAGCGACGTTTCGAATCGCTTTCATCCCGGCTTCCGCTTACGCGGTGAGAGGTGGCCAAGGAGAATGAAAATCGAAATGAATATTCGGCCTTCGTTCGATGCGCTGTACGGTTGTAGGATCGTCGTCGTTGTCGTTGTAACTGGAAAACGGGGTCACCGTGTATATGCGAGTAGGAACGACGTCGCAGAGGAGCCGAGGATGTCCCAGTTTTGTGTCGCGGGGGTCGTTGCACCCGACCACCGTCAGTCGGTGCTGCATCGGGTGCATCGTCGGTTATGTACGTCGGTTGCGGAACGTGGTAGAAGTAAAGGGAGGAGGGGGGGTTCGATTTCGCGATCGCGCGCGCATCCGGGAATCCCCGGTTTGTCATTGTTTTCACTTGACGTATGGACAGCTCGAGTACGGAGAGTACGCGAATCGAAAAATGAAAATAAAATGTCGATTGAAGTGGAGAAACATAGTTGCAAATTTTGAGATATTAATATTATCTTATCTTGAATAAAACTTCCATTGTTTAATCTTTCGGTTTGAAGAAGAAAAGATACTGCACAAAAGTTCGTTCTATTGGATTATTCTAGATTGATATGATATAGATTTCAACTTATCTTTTATATTATTCTTATTTTGCTCCTTTTTTAATCACACCATGAAATGTTTCGTATGATCGTATGTTGTAATGGAAAATGAGACGCTACAAGCATGTCGAAAATGTTAAGTAAAGTACGTTCAGATTGAATGATAGAAAGACAATGCGGCACGGAATTTCCCTCGCGCTGGCACGCAATTTACGAATTTACAGAAAATTAATTTACATCAGATATGGATGTCCGTAATTGAAACATTCGTGTAAGGAAGAAAAGTAAAATTAACTGAAAAAAAAAAAAATTATTTCATTGCTATTCGAATTTGTAGATATTCTATTCTTAGAATTATACAATCTTTATAAGAATTGATTGGCTATTAAGATCCAGCGCGGATCGTTTGGCGATTTTAGATATATTTCTTACTATTATGTAATTTACGGTCAAAAGAATGTAATATTTGTGTTTATTATAAAAATAATAGAATAAATAAATATTATAATATCGCATGTAATGTCATAATGTTAAATTTTCCTTCTGAATCCGACGTCTATGTAATAAAGAGATACTTAGCATCTTAAAAATACTCGGTAAAAATACACTCGGAATAAAATCAAGGAGGAATTCAATCTACTTGACCTATTCTAATGTTCTTTCAGCTTCAAACTCCTTTCTCTCGATACTGGTATCTACCGAGTTTATGCCGTTGAACACTTTGAGTATCTCACTTATCGATAATCCGGAATGCGAGAATTGTCATGCCGTTGAAGGTGCTTTGAAGCAGAGGGAAAAATATTATATGGGATATATAACTATATATATGTACGTGGCGGCAGACTTTTATCCACTGAAGAGAAACGCGACAAGCCTGAGATAATCGGAATAACGAGACACCACGTCTCTAACTTCGAAAAAAAAAATATCTAGCCACGACATCTTTCATATACAAACCTGAAGCTCTCCCTGAATATCCCACGCACGCTTTTATTGTTTGCGCACATAGAGATGAGCCCGTGGCTCTGGTATGTGAAATAATAGTTTAGATAATCTACGCGTAGATTACACGTATATAAACGACCGGGATTGCTGTAGACTATATAATTCGCGTGGTTTCACTTCGTGGGAATATCGTCCGCTGATGAGAATATCAACATGCACTTCTTTCTCATATCAAATGTAAACTGCGAGAAGAGAAGAAGGAGAGCGTCTAGGAAATGAGCGCGAACCGCTCCTAATTTCCATGCTTTTACAATTGCACGTAAGAGACACACCTATATTCATATTCATATTCATATAAATGTAATTTGTGAATAAAAAAACTCTTTAAAAAATAAAGGAAAACGGGGTAATTATCGTCAATTTTAATAACATGTTGCGATAACAGAAACTACCTCCTCGTGTGAAAATAAAACTCAAATAAAAATTCAAATGAAAATTCAGTGGTAAAAAGATACTCATTTTCTCGAAATTGGAAACCGAGTCCCTCTCGAACGGATTACTTCGCGAGCTCATACAAGAATAATTCTCCCATAAATGACGTAAGAAAACACAATAGAAAAATGATGAGAGAAAGACAGCAAGAGAGCTAAGATAAAAAGAAACGCGAGAATTCACTGATAGTAAAGTGATAGCATCTGAGATAATTTGAGAAAAAAAAACGGCGCCCGATCGAGAGATGAAACGAGGCATCTCTCGTATATAAAATTTACTACCGCGATATGTGCGTATGCAGACGACGGTGTGATGAACCTGGTGTGCGTGTGTGTGGTAACGCGAGCGGTTACGTGCGCGAGCAACGCGAACCAACTGTGACGTCATTGGTCATTGATCTTCGGTGCGTTGACTAGCATTCGCGCTGATACGTCCCACTCCCGCATCACGTGTCGTATACTCTTCTCTCCTTCACCCCTCTCTCTCCCCTGCTGCCGATTCTTGCGGGTAGCTTATCGCAAATTGTAATTTTTCCATGTACAAATATCACTCCGCCGAATAATACTTTGGTCGTAAACACGTCCTGATTCCGCCGAGAAAAAGTATTTAAAAGTTAAACGCGCGCGCGTCTCCGTCTTTCGTTATCACGAAGGTGGATACACAGCGCGCACAAATCCGTTTGTCTACTTTTCCTTTGAATTGCTGAAAGATTCGACATTAAAATTTCACGCGAATTGCGCGAGAGACTCTCGCGCGTGTGAAATTTTAAAGAGAGAAATCAACTCTGAATCTGCTACTGTTGCACAATCGTTTTGTACATGTCTCGTCTTGTACGGGTACACGTTTTAAGTTAAGTTAGGTACGTAAATATATACGTATGCGCTCATTGAATACACATCCTATTTTTAGAGATCAGAATTTGCAAACTTTACGCAAAACTGGTTTCATATTACGCGACAGTCGCACGAAGCGTTGCGACATTCATCGACGTCCTTGAACTTCATTTTATTAGATGCAATGCGATTCACAACAAAACCGACAATAGTTATAATATTAAATACGATTATTATAAATTAGCATATAACTTTTAACCCGTGTCGTATGTCACCATTAATTAATGCAATCAAAGGTAAGAACTGAAGTTACAAAAAATTTTTTTCTATATTCTCTTTAATAACATATCGGAGTAATTTGATTTTTATTATTTGTTGAATTATATAATACAACCAGCATGTAAAGTACATTCTTTAGTATTGGCATGGCAAAATAACAATCCTTTTGTTTACGCAATATCTCGTACTATTATTATTTTATCTCTAAAGTATTATTATTTTATCTTTAAAAATAGCAATAATAGTTTTAATCTCACGAAAACATTAAATTTATTTAAAAAAATGGTAAGCAGAATATAATTTTAATTTTAAAAAATTTAGACTGTGATGTCTATTATATCTGAAGTGTTATTTAATTTTTGTTGTATAATTTTTTGTATAATTACATATTGTTGGTACTGTCACCCGGTTTTGTTCGTTTTTGCCCTTTAATTATAATATATTGTTTCGGAGAAAAATCATGAACATTATACTAAATATTTATTCTTTTAATTTTTTAGCTAATTTTTTCATGAAAACACGATCATCTCCATCATTTTTCCACAAGGAATTCATCAACACGATCATCTCCATCATTTTTCCACACAGGAATTTAATCAGGCTAATTTATAAACAGGCTGCTACACCTTCGTTATCTAGTGCTTTTGAAAGCCTGACGGGCATTCCTTCAAGCGAGAAATAAAAAATTTTTATCATCGCCCAAGTTCGAAGAAAAAATTTCGTTTGTAGGATTCGTTCCTAAATAAAAATACAGTATTGAAAGAAAAAGCAAGAAGAGAAGATCAGACTCGCGTAAAAAAGAAAGTCAATTGAGATCCAACGGCCGTTAAATTAACAATTAACCGGCACCGAATTACTGACGTCACATTGATCAAGGTTAGGACCAAGGTCGCCTCCGTTATTTTCACAATATATAACTCATGCCGATACGATATCGCAGGGAAACGAAGCGCATAGGTCGGGGAAATGGGGGACAGAGGAAATACGTCGTCGTATTGACTGATTTGACGGATGAACGACAAAAAGAAAAGAAGCGAAAAGGGACGGATGCGTGACCGCCGTGATAAGAAAAAGAAGTCTAGGATATCAGAGGGGAAAACCCTAAAGGAAGATTCCGCAGGAAACACGGTGACCTTGCTAAGGTTAAGCAAACCCTTGATGACGTCGGTGAAGTTCGCGACGGCCTCAATGCGATTCAATCGAAGTACTCATCCGATCCATTGTCGCAAAAACGATCAGAAACATTATCCTCTTAATGGCGATAGAAATTTTCCGCTCCTCGCTTCGTGCGATGAAGAAATTTTATCAGCCCCCCAAAGATGCTGAATAACAAAAAGATATATATATGGAGCGTACTGTTTTCAAATTAGTTGAGTGGGTTCCTGTTTATCGGAACGTCGACGCGGAGACGGTCACGTAGACGATGACGGAGCAAATTATTCTATATTGTAATTAATGTGGAATTAACTTTTCACACAATTAAGTTTGATATGGTTTAACTATTACTTAGGGACTATTACTTACGCGTGCGATTTAATTAAATTACATTCGTTAAGCAAACATCACTGGCATAACGATCACGCAATAACAACTTTGAGTAATTTTGCGAAATTATGCGTACACCCTGCGTCAACTAATTTATTATAGTCGCGTATCATGACGCAGGAGAAAATTACGAGTTTTAACGGTTTTTCTTTTTTTAATATAAAAGAAAATTATTTCTCACCAGTGTCGAATAAATTTAAATCTTTAAATTTGTGACGTTTCAATACAATCTACAAACAACTGTGACACTATATAAATATGTAAAGCGAATAACATAGAGTAAACAGAAGGCTATAAAATATGCTGCACGGTGGAGTAATAATTTATTTCACGATTGCATAACGATTGCAAACGATTGGATCGCTCGGAGCGTGAGGTAGTCGAGACATCTCGAGAGCCCGTTAGCCTCGTGCGATGAGAAAGTGTCGCAGATAAGTACGTTTGTACATGTCATCGACGGCGTAATTCGCAGGTAAATCTGTATTTCATCCACGCCGGTCTCGCGAAAGCACGATGACGCGCCGCGCTATTAATTCTTCTATTTTTACGGCATTAAGGATCCGGCACTAACAGAACTAATATTGACAATGACCTGAAAATTTAATAGGTTGTTCTACTTATTATCTAAACTCGTATGCAAAACCTGAAACAGATTCTCTAATCGGTTCACGAGTTATTCGACTTTTAATTTTGCATGAGTCCTTATGGTAGCTGCATATTCTTACTTATATAAATGAAATTATAAAGAAGCATCATATATCCGATGTGCTACGATACTCTTGAATAGTATGTT
>CABEGB010001076.1:0-125705 GCA_901521435.1 Crematogaster levior
TTAAAATCTAATTTCAGATTGGTATTCAGAGACCTAAAAAACGTTGGGGTAACTCTTTTACAATTATCCATTTAGCTTGAAATTCTTAAATTGAATTGCTTTGAAACAAAAAAGATAGTACGTCAGTGAACTTTGACTCTTCCCCTAGCTCTGATAACAATTGTCACCTCAACTTGAAACTTCTCTGTGATTAATGTCTTATTGTAAGGTATCACTTGACACACAGTTCAATCCCAAAATCGAGGGACCAAAAAGGGGCGAAAAAAACCACTTTTTTTGGGTCACTCTTTGTAAGTGAGAGACGGGATCCATATATTCGAAATACAGCTTCTTTTTTGTATCATCAAATCCTGCACTTAATCCAGTACGAATGTAAAAACCTATATCGTAAGTTTGTTCCAATGGCGAACATGAAGTTGATTGTGGAGACTGCATCACAACCTCCAATCTCATCGTTAACATTTTTATTCTTGTCAATTTCTACCAGGGTTGCAAAACCTAGAAAATCTTGGGAGTCGACGAAATGGGTTTGTTCATCAAGGCTATGTTCACCAGCCATTCGTAACTTTTTAGAGGAAGGTTGGAAAAAATTACGAATGTCCAATTTTTATTTATGTACTCATTTTAATTTTTAACCAAAATACCAAAAACTTGCTTATTCAAAATAAAATATAAACATCCCACAAGAGAGAATTTACATATTTTAACATAGACACTTTTTCAGGACTGACGCGACGTACCGATCAACCGTTACCTACATTCTTGTCATCGTGCTCACTGATTGACACTCGTACTTTCAAGAGAACAATTTAATTTGCGAGTTGACTCGCTACCTAATGGACACTGGGCAACACCCTCAACAACAACAACAAAACATTAGGCTTGCATAGAGAATAATGAACTAATTTTTTTTTCAGGGCAGTTTTTTATACGACAATTATTTTGAATAATAAAAACTAAAATATGAAAAATTGCTACCAAATTTAATATTGAACGAAATTTTTTAGAAATTGTCAGATCGAGTGGTTGAAAATTATCGAAAATATGCAAAATACACACATATCCAATATCATATATCTGATAAATAGGTGTTTGCGTATAATACCTGTATATATGGTATCGCTACGTAGCGAAAAGACTCCTTATATAAAATGGGAATCCATTTCTGTAACGGGCGCGGAACGCATAGCTGCGAGAGACGCCGCCGCGTTTAGCGGCGACATAGCTGACTACACGGAACAAAATGTTACGTTAAAACAGTGTCACTCGTTCGCCAAAACTGCGGACCTCGTGTAAAGCCGATATAACTGGCCAGTACAGCATCAAGGGTGCTGACAAATTTATCATTAAGAATGTTTGTGAAAAATTTGTAGATGTATGTGGTCAAATTATTTATATGTTTAAAAAAATGGTTAAAAGTGTAAAAATAACATGAAAAAAGTGTAATTTAAACATAATTTAATTTAAAAAATACGCACAACATTAAAATTTACCCGTATGTATTGACCCAGCTTTTCTTCTTCTACATGAAAGTAAAGACTCTCAAATTTCGATTTTTATTTGATAATTTCGGGGGGGAGGGAAGGCTGCAGCCTCTACAGTCCTCCTCTTGGCTACGCCACTGGTCGGTCTAGTAAGTCGTTTCTTAAATAAATACGATTTGTCATATTGGCATGCTGTGCAAAGAATCTTTAAATATCTGATAAAAACTAGAGATTATGGAATTCTGTACCAAAGAAATAGTGCGAACTTTTGTGATTTAATCGGATATTCGGATTCTGATTTCGCTTTTGACCTAGATAGCAGATGTTCAACGAGCGAGTACGTTTTCAAGTTAGCCGATGAACCTGTAACTTGGAAGCGTCAGAACATCGTAAGCCTAAGTACCACAGAATCGGACAACATTGCAGTCAGTTTAGCAAGTAGAGAAATGGTATGGTTAAGAAAACTTTTAATAGATATTGGACATCGATGTTCTCACATGACAAAACCTTATAGATAATCAGAGTGCAATTAAGCTAGTCAGAAACCAAGAATTCCACAGTCGGACAAACCACATTGATATTCAGTATCATTTGATTCGCGAGAACTACAATGACAAAATTATAGATGTTATGTACACTCCCAGTGAAGATCAGTTAGCCGACGCGTTTACTAAACTCTTTCCACGTATTCAATTCGAGAAACTGAGATTTAAGATAAGCGTCACTAGTTCTATAAATATATGAGATGCGAAAATTTTCAAAGGAACGGAGTGTAACGATTCAATTATAATCAAATTAGTTTATTTTTCTTTGATTGCTTTGTCACACATACTTCATTTAAGTTGCGCAGGTAATCAGTATTCTACATCTTGTCCACAAAAGGGCGCTAGTATATCTACAGAAAAAATCGTTCCTTTGTTTTATTATTATTCTTTCTTCTCTGTTCGTTTGGCTATCACCCAAAAGAGTTACGTTGTGGTACTGCTGCGTATATCGGTCATGTATGATATAAAATAAAGCATACCTTCTTTTGTGTTCACTACTGCGTTGGATTCATTCCTGACTACTCTGAAGCCTAACAAGGAGAAAATGACTTTCTCGATCTGCAAGACTCTGGCAATTCACGGTCAAGCTTTTCGGATTGTGTAATGCCCCCGCTACATTCGAATGCTTCAAGGAAAAAGTTTTGCAAGAATTATTATCAAAGATTTGCTTAGTTTATTTAGATGATGTAATTATTTTCGGAAAGAATTTTTTTTAATGTAAAAAAATTTTAAAGAAGTATATATTTTTACAATTACGAGAGGCGAATTTAAAAATTAATTCAAAGAAGTGTGTGTTCTTTTTAGTAAAGAAGTAAAGTATTTGGGGCATATTGTTTCTGCTGAGGGCGTAACCACAGACCCCGAAAAGATTGCTGCCATCAGAGAGTTCTTCACACGAGAAAGCAATTACGTCGTTTTCTTGGATTTTGTTCTTATTATCGAAGATTTATAAAAAATTTTTTTTCTTTAGCTAAACTTCTTTTTACACTGACTGAAAACCAAGTCAAATTTATGTGGGGAAAGAAATGTTAAGATATTTTTGAAAAATTAAAGTTATTATTGTTTTCCTCTCCTGTGCTTTTTTTCCGTAGGAAAAGAGTGAATTTATTTTGGACATGGATGTTTCCAACATTGGAATTAACGCGGTTATGTTTTAAAAACAGAAAGGGAAAGAGAAGGTTAAAAGTTTTTGATCCGTACAGAACATGTTTTCTTTACGTTGGCTTTTTTAAAAGGATTTAAAAGGATAATTGACTCATTGGCTGGAGAGACTCCAGCAATAAGAATTTGAAATTGGTTATCGGAAAGAACAAGCGCACAAGAATGTCGACGGATTGTTTAGATGATTGTGAGTCGGCTGCAAGTATTGTGCTAAGATGGAGAGGAAGAATTTTGGAAAAATTGAGAAAGTAGTCACTCACATTGTCTTGGAAGGCAAAAGTTTAGAAAATTGGCGTAAAAGTCACAGAGAAGATTCTAGTATTATGATTATCTTCGTAGAAAAGAAGCGGGGACGTTTTTCCCGCTCGAAGTTTACCGCTGGAGACATTTCTGCTCATATTTATTAGTCGTACTGAAATACTTTGATCCTGAAGGACAGGCTACTTTATAGGAAATGGGAAGCGTCAAATTTTTAATCTTCTTCAATTAGTGGTACCTCAAGATTGTTGTAAAATAGATTTTGGAGGAGGCGCACGACTCTCCATCAGGAGAATACTTTGGAATAAATAAAACCTTGGAAAAGATTCGAAAACGTTTCTTCTGGGCAACTTGCAAGCAAGATGTAGAGAATTGGTGTACGACCTGTAAGGTATATGTGTCCAAGAAAGATCCTTCGGGGAAAGGAAAATTTGCTCTCTATTGCAGGTTTACAACGTGGGAGCTTTGTTCGAGAGGATTCAGAAGGATATATATATATATATATATATATATATATATATATATACAGGGTGGGGAAAAAGTACCGGGACACCTAAATAACTTCTGAACGGTTTGAGATATCGGATTGAAATTTACGGGGTTACAATAGTATCACACAATCTACCACATAACACCAAAAACGCTCATTTTAACACCCCCGGGGGGTGGGGGGAAGGGAGGCGAAAAAATCTTAAATGGAATATGGGATCGAGTGAGGGTTTGTTCGAAAGAGCTTTTCGAGACAAGAACAACGCGATGTCGCCGAGGTCTCTACGATTTTTTTTCGCAGAGTTATGATCATTTAAACATTGAGATTTCGCAGTAGCGGAGGGTGTGTGTGCAAATGTGTTTCACAGAAGAGACAGGGACCCCGTGGTTCGTCAATTCCACAGTAGTTAACGACTCCAAACCCCCTCTGCTGTGTGTGTGTGTGTGTGTGTGTGTGTGTGTGTGCGTGCGTGCGTGCGCGCGTGTGTGTGTGTGTGTGCGTGTGTGTGTGTGTGTGTGTACGTGTGTGCGTATGTGCGTGCGTGCGTGTGCAAGACCGGGTGTGTGTGTATAATCAACTAAGGCAATTGTAGGGAGGTTTATATCAATTGTTCAAAATGTGCACCGTCAACTGTTTGACAACAAGCTATCCGATGATAAAAAGATAAAACGGCATTTTGAATGTAATTATGAGGGATAAGAGCAGCTTCCTGAAGAATCCGATTTCGTAATTCATCCAGATTTTGTGGTTTTGTTTTGTAAACTCTTTCTTTTAAGTAACCCCACAGAAAGTAGTCAAGAGGTGTTAGGTCAGGCGATCTAGGAGGCCATTCGATAGCTCCTCTCCTACCTATCCATCGCTCAGGAAACATTGTGCTAAGATAATGACGGACGTTCCTTCCGTAATGCGGTGCAGCACCATCTTGTTGAAACCATGTGTCCTCAAAATTGTCCCCCACGATTGCCTGTATTGCTGGAACTATTTCATGTCTTAGCATATCCTCGTACTTCGCAGCTGTTAAATTTCCATCGATGAAAAATAGACCAATGACGGCATTATTGAGAATACCTGCCCACACATTTAATTTTTGCGGATACTGCGTGCGTGTTTCTTCAATCCAGTGAGGATTTGCGTCAGACCAGAATCTACAATTGTGCCGATTAACGTTGCCATTTATCTGAAATGTTGCTTCATCTGAGAAAACTATGTTTGATAGAAAGTTAGGATCCTCGTCTATTCTTTCCATCATCAACTCACAAAATTCAATGCGTCTATCAAAATCATCCTCATTTAGTTCTTGCACAAGATGGGCTTTATAGGGATGAAATTTATTATTTTTTAATATTTTAAGAACAGACGTTTTATCAATGTCATGTTGCAAAGCAGCTTTACGACTTGAATCATGCGGATTTTCGATGAAAGATTGTAGAACATCCAATGATTTTTCTGGATTTGTTGCTGACTTTGGCCTACCTAATACTGGACGATTTTTAACACTTCCAATTTCGTTGAAACGCCTTATCGTTCTCTCGACTGTAGATCTTGAAATGGCAGTACCTTCATTGCGAAAAGTTTCATTGAAAAGCTGTCTCACGTCATTGTACGATCTCAATCGATCGCCCCAGCCTCTCATCATCAAAAGAGATATGCGTTCTCGTTCAGAAAGACGTAACATCGTTGACTGAAGAGATAAAAACTAAATAAACTAATACTTGGATACTCAAGTGTTAAAAATTATTAAAAATACAGCGAAGAGTAAAAATCACGGATTGTGATACAGTAAACAGTAATGAATGTTTAAAAATTAACTCGGGAAGCGAAAATCGAACAGAACTTGGGTACGATCTAAGATTGAAATCAATTTCAACCGTGTTCGTGATCCAAACTTCGAGGAAGAACCTGGAAACGAAAAACTGAGACCACGTGCGCTGACAATAAACGGCAGTGCTACGGTTTTGGGAATAATTCATGTTTTGATTTATCGATCGACCGATTAAGCGAGCACGGATCGTCCCAGAGGGTGGATGCCGCTCCTTGAATTACGCGAACCGTGACAAGTACTCTCGGTACGCATTGCAAGTACGAAACAGTTTGACGCACGCACATACGCACACACGTACATGCACACACACACACACACACCCGGTCTTGCACACGCACGCACGCACATACGCACACACACCCTCCGCTACTGCGAAATCTCAATGTTTAAATGATCATAACTCTGCGAAAAAAAATCGTAGAGACCTCGGCGACATCGCGTTGTTCTTGTCTCGAAAAGCTCTTTCAAACAAACTCTCACTCGATCCCATATTCCATTTAAGATTTTTTCGCCTCCCTTCCCCCCCACCCCCCAGGGGTGTTAAAATGGGCGTTTTTGGTGTTATGTGGTAGATTGTGTGATACTATTGTAACCCCGTAAATTTCAATCCGATATCTCAAACCGTTCAGAAGTTATTTAGATGTCCCGGTACTTTTTCCCCACCCTGTATATATATATACATATATATATATATATATATATTCTTAGTCTCTTCTTCCAATAATAAAGTGTTTCATAAAATGGGTAGAAGCTTTCCCTATAAAGCACATAAAAGCGAAGACAACGGCGGTCTTCATTAGTTTATCTCCAGACATGGAGGTCCACTCTGATCAAGGGAAAAGTTTCGGATCAAAGTTTTTCTCCAAATTGATGGAACTGCTCGTAATTAAAAAAACGAGGATTACTACTTTGCACAGTCTGATGGGCAAGTCAAATGACAACATCAGACTATAATTAATTATTCAGCGAAATACATTTCGGAAAGTCAAAGGGATTGGTGGATCCCCATGTTTCTTCTGGCATACAGAAGCATAAAATTATGGGAGTTACTCCTCCGGAGTTGTACTTCGCTCGAGATCTTAGAGACTTCCTATGGAAAAGTATTTACTACGCAAAAGTTCTTTTGAGTTTTGAAGGAAAGAGTTGTCTTCTGTGGGAGATTTTGTTCGTGGCTTGAGAGAAAAATTAGAAGAAATTTGTTCTAATGTTATTGAGCGAATAAATGTTAAATCTTTTCAGGTGAAAAATAGATATGATCGTGTAACGATGCACCCCAAAAATACATCGTTACTGCTGGGACCGGGAAATTTTTTTAGCAAAATGATCAAATGAATCGTAATTCTGTAAACGGGCTTTTATTATACCACTATAAACTATAAAAATTAATTTTTTGTAATAATTAAAATGGCGGCTGTACCAGATTTCTTCGTTGACATCTTTTTTTAAACGGGCGGACCAGTATTTCCGGCAATTTTTGACCTAGAACAAAAAACCAAAAATTTTTTTATTATATATTATATATCTTCCAAGGGAGACGGTTCCTGAGAGAGACTAGGTAGATTCTTCTGTCCATTGGAGAATTTCCTTCAGAAAATTCTTTTTTTGAAAGAAGATTATCTTGCCCACGGTTTTTGACTGAGGATTTTTTGTGGGACTTGGATGAATACTGAGACAGTGACTCGTAATAACATTGGGTCCTCAGGAAGTTTTAACTCTCCTCTTGTCCGAAGACTCATCGAGGCAGAGGCGGTGACCGAGGAAGAGAAACGCAATGTTGGAGTCCACGCTGGAAGCGGGTGAAGGTCCTGAAGCCGAACTAAGGGAGAATTTCGCCAACTCTCTCCAAATAAAAAATCGGAAGGAGAAAGAAGAAGAAGACTAGTCCGAAAGTTGAAAACGCAGGTTGAGTTCTATGAAGAAGTGGAGTCCGGTAACTCGTAGCAACAGCTCGGGAAGAGTAGAAACTCAGTGTTTGTGGTTTTTGTAAAACGGAAGATCTGCCCTTCTGAATTGTCGGGACGACAATCTGAAAAGGGAGTGCAGTGTTATGCCCACGTTATACCCGTGTCACACGCGCATTGTGAACGCGGATTGGATTCGGATTGCGAACTACAAATTAATGTTTAACCAAGTAGACAAAGATTCGGATTACGGATCACAGAATAGGTGAGCCTCTATTTTGCAATCTAGAATACGCAATTCTAACCAATCAACATCAAGTTTCGTCTGGTCGTTTTCGCGGCTATAATAGACAACAAACAGGATCCAATCCTGCAAATTGATTCGTAGTGAGAACAAAGAATCTAGATTTAATGATTCGCAATTTGAATTCAATCCGCGCTCGCAATGCGTAGTGTGACACGGGCTTTAGTCGCCCGGTATATGGAAAGTCGTGAAAATGTCCCGTAGCAACTGGTTCAGTTGTTGATCAACAGTCGCCGTGGAGATTGACTGCTAAGTGGACGTGTTTCGTCCGCTCTGCATTCCTCGTTCAGTAAAGCGTTCTCTTTTAAAAAGTCTTGTGAGTTCTCTGCAAGTGCAGTAGTGAAGTACGAGACAACAGCAGGTGCAACAATATAAACTTAAAGTTTTCAAAATTTGAATTTTTTATGTAAACTAATTCAAGATTTTGCTGCTAAATATCGCGAGTATAGTGTGTATTGTGAAACAGTCTACTAGGTGGCAATGTGCTGGAAACAGCATGTTATCGTTCAGAAATTTTTTTGTAGCATCTGCAATTTATGTTCGGTGATTATTTTATGAAATAGAAATGATTGATATTAAAGAATGTATTATTATTACAACAATATTAAAGAATAAGTACAATATTTCGATTTTTTAAAATAAACTTGCCCGAACTCATTCAGCTGATGACATGTATTTTTTATCTCACAATGCTCAAAGAAGCTTTTAAAAGTAATGCCATAAAAACGAAAAAAAAATATGTATATATATAAAATAAAAGAATACAAAAATAAAAATAATATAGAATGCCATTTTTTAAATTCTAATTCGGAGTACACCTTTATAAATGGTGTGTACAAATAATAGTTTTATTAGTAAATAATTAGTTTCACAGACCTTCAATGACCTTGACCTTGACCTGTGTTGTCAAGGTTATCCTCCTGAGTGACCTTCAAAAGGTTTTAGCCGTCGCTCGTTTTTTTTTTATTAAAAAGTTATTAACAAAAAAAGATTTGAAAAATAGTGAATTGGAACACATCCACACACACACACACACGTGCGCGCGCGCGGACACACACACACACCGAAGGGGGGATGCGGGGGGCTTCGGCCCCCCACTCGCCCCCCCCCCTCGCCGGGTGGAACTCGCTCCGCGTGGAAAGTCGCATGGGTGTGGAAATCGCTTCGCGTAAATGTATGTTGCCATCTTTTGCCACACCACCGAGCTGCTTTACGAAACTAGACAGCATACACTTTTTAAAGCACTTTGCGAAGTGAGGTTCCACATGAGTTTACAACTTTCCACGCGAAGCGAGTTCCACCCACACTTATGTGTGTAGTTTCTCGGTAGTGGAGGAGTCTCCACGCATAAACTTTTTAATGCGAAGTGAAGTTTCACATGGGTTTGCAAAATCTATCGTATACTGGTTTATTTTCGGATATCGTTTCAAAGTCATAAGAAATATCAACAACAGTAGGAATGGCATATACACACACATTGTCGTGAAACTTCTTTTGTTCATTGGTCTTTGGCAGTGGATGTGTAAAGCTGTATTCAAAATAACTGCTATATTTTCCAAACTTTTTTTGTTAATAACTTTTTAATGAAAAACGAGCGACGGCTAAAATCTTCTGAAGGTCACTCAGAAGGATAACCTTGACAACATATGTCAAGGTCAAGGTCATTGGAGGGTGGTCTGTGAAACCGAATATTTGCCGTTTTATTTCTCGTATTAGTAAAAATCATGTTACTATTTAATTTTCTGATAAAGAAAAAGAAATAATCGAAGGAACGCTTTGCGAATTCTCTCCTTTTACATTTTTTTAAAGGGAGGCTTGAGGCTAATTAGTCGTTGTGATCGTGAAACACTCAATAATGAAATATGTTGCCAAACACTACAAATATGTACTTTGCAACATATTTTTTTCAAATCAACCATGTGTTTTTTTTACACCAATTGATTGATTTCATTATTCTGTGCAAAAAAGTATCAAGATAAGATTATCGAAAACTGAATGTTTCTTAAGATATTTTATATAATATAAATACTGTATCTTTCAAGCATAACTCTCTTGGAAAGTACTTAATAAAAACTAGGGCAATTATAGTGTTTTGAAAAGCTCTCGAGATAAATACAAGAATATGTAATAAAAAATAGGGGGGTCCATTTAAGAAATTGACGGTGATCTTTACGTGATTTTCAAACGATTATCCAAGGTCAAACCAATAACATCATTTTATGGTCCTCTTGGAAAAGAGGAACTATGATTTAAGACAAATAATTGCATGCAATCTATCGAGTTGGTAAAAGTATACAAAATGCACGTAGAAATATTATTATTATCAACAAACTCGAATCGTAAATGACATATTCTTTTAGTTAAATTGTTAGATAGATGTCGGTCTTATTTTAGTTCTTTGTTTTATTTTAATATCAAGATCTTTATTATTAATTCAGAATAAATTTATGTTATTAGAATATACACATATAATGTGTGCGTGTCCCAGTGAGAACACCAATGCCGAATCGACGTCTATGCGTCGATGAATGGTCGAATATTTGTCGATATTTTTGTCATTTTTGACTTCATCATAATAAAAATTCTTTTTATATTAATTGAGCAATTGTGAATATTATAATATTAAATATATAGGGTGTAATATTGATGTTTAGTAATATAAACGTGTTGTCTTCAGATATATGTGTTTTTAGTATATTTTATATTAATACATCCGTCTTCTCAATACGCTCGTCTTATCCTCGTCTCTGGCTATATCTATCTTATATAAAAATGTCGCATCCTTCTACCCTACTCTACGTAACGCCACCTATACTTACTACACCTTCCCCTTATAACTGTTAACTATTCTTGAGTAATTAGTACAATATATAATCATTGAATTTGGAGGGCATGTTTTTTGATCTGCTCGATCTTCTACTTTCTTTAACTGGCTTATTAACATTTATACTATTGGCACGTGTATCCCTACTCTCGCTATCAAACTCATTAGCATTATCACACCTATTATTATTTACGGTTAGATTGATACTGGTTTCAGGTAATTCATTATCTGACTCTACATCAACTATTTCATGTTTTACAGCTGACTTTCTAAGATGACTACTATTCCTTCTTAATATATTCGCTCCAGTATCAATCAAGTATGACCGGGGTGACCTATGTTTATCTACAATCACAGCTGGTTGCCATTGCTTGTTATGCCTATAAACTACCTTATCTCCTTTTTCATATTCCTCTTTCGGTTTCGCTTGTCTATCATAATAGTTCTTTGTTATTTTATTTTTGTCTTTTAGCCTATCTCTAAACTTATCTACTCTTAAATCTACTTTTTCCATAACCGGTAATTTCGTTTTTAACTTTCTCGAATACATCAGCTCTGCTGGAGATCTTTTGAGACCTGTAATGGGCGTATTACGATATTCCATAAGTGCTACATTTAAATCTTCAGACTTCTTCAACATGTTCTTAGCTGTTTGCACAAATCTTTCAGCAAGTCCATTTGACTTCGGATACCTCGGACTACTTGTTTGAAATTCAAAATCATATTCCCTCGCAAAGCATTGACACTCATACGACGAATACGGCATATTGTCTGCTATTACAACATCTGGAATGCCAAGAGCTGCAAATACTTTTTTGAACGCATCTATAATATCATGGCTTTGTTTACTTCTAAGTTGTATAATTTCTAACCACTTGGTTAAGTAATCAACTATTACTAAATATGATTTTCCTTTATGCTCCAATACATCTGAAGCTATTTTTTGAAATGGCAGCTTTGGTATTTCATGTGCTATCAAGGGTTCTTTTACATTAGCATATCTATATCTTTCACACACTTTACATTTTTGTATCATACTTTTTATCTCTGTCATCATGCCCGGCCAAAACAGTACTCCGCGAGCTCTATCACATGTACGGCTTATTCCGAAATGTCCTTCATGTAATACTTGTAACATTTTCTCTCGCAATGCTTTTGGTACTATCACTCTGTCGTTATAAAATAAGATATCATTATGTACATGAAGATCACTTCTAATTTGGTAATACGCATTCATTTCTCCTTCATATTTTTTACATTTCCATCCATTCATACAATTTTCACGCACTTTGCTTAAAGTTACATCCTTTTTAGTACATAATTTAAATTCTGTCTTCCTCTTTTCACTCATTCTTAAATATTTTTCAACGGAATGAACCATTTCCTTCATGTCTTTATCAATTTCTCCTACTTCACTACTATAGTTTCGAGATAAATAATCAGCAATATATAAGTATTTTCCAGGCAAGTACTCTACTTTTATATCATATTTTAACAACCTCAGTCTCAACCTTTGTAATCTTGGCGAATGTACCTGACAAATGCGTTTATTTAATACACTTACATTTGGCTTGTGATCCGTTACTATTTTTATTGGCCTTCCATATATATAGTTATGAAATCGTTGCGTTGCATTATCAATACTTAGCAATTCTTCTTCAATTATAGCATACTTCTTTTCTGTTTCATTAAGCCCTCTAGAGGCATACGCTACCGGCCTTCCTTCTTGCATCAAACAACAACCAATGCCATTTTGAGATGCATCTGTTTGTATTGTAATTTCTTTCTTAGGGTCAAAACTCTTTAATGTAATATTTTTCTTTATTTCACTTTTAATAATGCTTAACGCTTTGTCATGTACCTTCAACCACTGAAACTCTACATCTTTCTTTAACAGATTACACATAGGACTAGCAATTTCACCCAGTTTCGGTATAAACTTTCTTACATAATTAACTAATCCTAACAGTTTCTGTAAATCTTTTTTATTTTTTGGTGCTTTTAAATCATCTATCGCTTTTAGTTTATCATTATCAATGCGCATCCCCTCTTTATTGAATATGTATCCCATGTATTTTACTTCAACTTGTCTATACTGTAATTTATCTTTATTAAATTTAACACCTTTTTCTCTAGCTCTATTTATAACTTTTTGCAATATTTCATCATGTTCTTCTTTACTATCAGCATATACTATTAAATCATCAAAATAAATTTTTATACCTTTTATATCTCCAAAATTTTTCTCATTTGTTTTCTGAAAGATTTCTGGTGCTATCTTAATACCAAACGGCAATCTTTTGAATTTATAACAGCCAAACGGAGTGGAAAATGTCATGTATTTACTGGATTCATTATCTAGCTTAATCTGATAAAAGCCATCTTTAAAATCTATCACTGTAAAATACTGTTTTCCATTGAGCTCACTGCTTATTTCTTCAAAAGTAGGGATTTCAAAAAATTCTCTCTCAATACATTTATTTAATTCTTGTGGATCTAAACATAATCGCAATGTTTTATTCGGTTTTTCTATTATAACTAAAGAGTTCACCCATTCACTAGCACCATCAATTTTGGCAATAACTTCTTGTTTTTCCAAACTATCCAATTTTGCTTTTAATCTGTTTTTTATACTTAACGGTACACGCCTACATGGTATGGCAACAGGAATACTATCTTTTTTTAATTTAATCTTACACTCATCCTTAAATGTACCCAAACCTTTAAACACATCAACATTTGACTGTATAAATTTTTCTTTCTCATCAATCATCTTAATACTATTGGTACACTTAATATAACCTAATTTTCTAATGCTAGGTAACCCAAGTATAGACTTTACATTCATATTAACGACAAAAAATTCTAACATTATGTTTTTAGTCTCATTTCTACATCTCAAATTAACCTTTCCCCTTGGTGTAATCTTCGTTCCTCCATATGCTTGTAGTACCATACGTGTCCTCTGCATTTGTTGATCCTCCGTTATCGATTTATACTCCTTGAGTGGTATTATATTGACCTCAGATCCCGTGTCTATCTTGAACTTTATTGCTTTTCCGTTGACTTCCACAGTTTCAGTCCAGACTGACTTGTCTTTCTTCATTACCTCTCCTATCTTGACTATGCTGTTTACATATAGAGTTTCATCTTCCGACTCACTATCCTTATCTTTTAATATGTTCTTGACCTCCTTTATTTTCGCCTTGCATATACTACTAAAGTGATTCATTCTTCCACACTTATGACATGTTTTTCCATAAGCTGGACACTCTCTATATCCATGAGTTCTTCCGCATTTGCTACACTTAAATTGTTTTTTGCTTCCTTCATCTTTACTCAATTCTTCATCCTTCTCACTGCTTTTGTCATTTTGCTTCTTCTTTCTTATAAAATCAATTATAGCTTCTTCTTTATTTCTTACACTCCGCAACTGCTTCTTAGTGGCTTCAGAGTTTCTGCATATTTCTACCGAATTTTCTAACGTAATATTCTGTATGTTGAGTAGTCTTTCTTGCACCTTCAAATCATTCGTGCCCAATATTATTCTGTCTACCAATATCGTATCTTCCTGGTCAGCATATTCACATGACTGTATTAATTTCTTGAGATCACCCAAAAATTGATCAAACGGTTCTTCTTCTCCTTGACTTCGATTGTTGAATACAAATCTTTCATAGGTTCTGTTTTTTCTTGGGGCACAGTACTTTTTAAACTCAGCTACCACATCATCATATTTTTTCTTCTGCTCTTCTGTAAGCTTAAATGTATTATATATTTCTATGCCCTCACTGCCTATAGTATTCAGAAGGATGGCAATTTTAACTGGATCTGTTTTCTTATCCTTTTCAGTTGCAATTAAATATAACTCAAAATTCTGATAAAATCTCTTGAACTGATCATTGAGATTTCCATCGAATTTCATCGGTTCCGGTAACCTTCCCGCACTTTCCATCGTTCACTGTTACGTTGCGTTTTGTAGGTTATCTTTATTTAATATCTTCTCAGATAGCCTGTATGCTTACTTTATGTTGCTCAGTGTTCTTTCCAGACTGCGCCATGTAATATTGATGTTTAGTAATATAAACGTGTTGTCTTCAGATATATGTGTTTTTAGTATATTTTATATTAATACATCCGTCTTCTCAATACGCTCGTCTTATCCTCGTCTCTGGCTATATCTATCTTATATAAAAATGTCGCATCCTTCTACCCTACTCTACGTAACGCCACCTATACTTACTACATAGGGTGTATCAGAACGCCCATCTCAGGCATTTTTTAAGAAAACTACGTATTTCCGAGAAAAATGTTTTATACAAAAGTTATATGACAAATATTCGGCGCAGTCTCTAATGAATTGGTAAAAATATATAAAATTTACACCAAAAAATATTATATCAAGATCCTCGGACCGTAAATGAAATATTTTTTAGGTTAAATTAAAATAAAATAAAAATAAGAAAATTAATAATACAATAAATTTAAAAAATTTAATTTTAATATTATAAAAAATAGATACATTTTTAATTAATCTAAACATATTTGGAAACAAAAGAAAGATAAATAAAATAAGAAAAAAAATATTATAAATATGCAAAATTTCGAAGATTTCTTTTATACAATATACATGTATCTCACAATTAGATCTAGAATAATCGAGAATTGGATGTATATTTTTAATTTAAAATTTTTAAGTTGTGCTAAAGAATGATCGGATTTCCCGTTGAAACAAATATAAAATTCGTATAATTACTATTGCATTATCTATGTTTACGTTTACTCCGAGAAAAGAAATTCGCAAGATACATCGGGAATGTTCTAAGATCTAAGATTAAACGTGGGACACAATTATAAATCTACTTTAATGTGCATGAAATTCTGGCCATCGAGAGGACAGTAAGTGAGAATAGGAGAGATGAGCATTCTCTCACTTTATTATACGTAACTCGTATATAAAATAGCTCATATTCACTTTTTCAACTCGCATATCACTATAGAAATCTTTGTAGAAATTATCGGATTTCTCGTGAGGTTTCCATCAAAATATGCATCAGAATTTAATTACACAAATTATGCAAGATAAACTGAATTAATGCTGAAAATCACAATTTTATTAGTTTCAGTATATTAAAGCAGTTTCAGTATATTAAAATTCAATTAATAAGTTCGTATTTTGGCTTTAATGTATTCTATGTTGTTTGCTCTTACAATAAAAATTGTAAATTATCTTAGTTATAATGTATAAAATAAGAAATATATATATACATATACAGGAGATTATTAAATAATATATCAATCTGAAGCATCAAGATGAAATTAGAATAGCATTTTAGAATTTTTTAAAATTCTTATTTTAAGTCACCTTCACCCTCTTAGTTGATGAAATTAGAGGTAAACTGTAAACGAACTTCAGTAGTGCAATAGTCCAAATGTAATAATAGGAGTAGGTGTTACTCTGTGGGCTGTTGGCTAATGCTTATTAATTGATGTACCAATTCCCAATTCCCATTCAAATCTTCAGTCAATGGCTTATTTGCTAAATTTGAAATACCTTATTCAAAAACTGTTATGGACACCATATTAAATCATAAAAAATATATGATTATTATGATTACGAATTATGATTTAAAATATCATATTATAGATTAAAATTATATTAATATTTATTTTTAAAAAAATTTCCTCTATTGTTACATGCATCTTTCATTATATCTCGTTTAATTTTCGTATTTAATATTCGTTATTACTTGCTATCTCTTGTTTTTTCATTATTTGATAGATCAATAAATTTTTTGTTCGGACATTCTATCAATTAATAGAGCCGTATAGCACTGAGTGGTTCTGGTTATTCTCAAACTTTACAGCACTTACTATAAAATTGCGGACGTGTCCCATCGGGCAGTTATCGCTGCACATACTACGTGGAACGTGAAGCTCGCCGACTCCGGTCGCCCATCGTGTCATATTGATGTCCAGAGAGAGCCTAAAGGAGTAAATTAATTTGTAATTAGTAATCCGGACAACGATTTTATTAGTGAATTGCTGAAGGAACAAAGAGAGAGAAATATTATACAGACAAAATCAATTTTTATCGAAGGAATTCTGCAGAAAGGCATTAAAAGTATATAAATCGTAGAGTATTTCAATTTAGTCTCGAATATTTTTATGTAATTTTTTTGTATTACTTTTTATACATATTGTTGCATCCGCTCGCGCCACCCGATGCGTTTAGAAGCGCGAGCGTTCCCTGGCAACGGGCCGTCGTTGTCAAACAGCGATCGGCGTTTTTGAGATCGGTTCTTCCGAAACGAACGGACGTGTTTCTGTATTACGGCGCTATTCTAATAAAGAGTTCCTTTAATTACTTCCGAGTGCTTATTCCGCTTTGGCGGAGAGTGCCGCGAGTGACCGTGAGTGTGTGCCTGTGTTGGAGAGACCGGCGCGGAGGCGCAACAATATGTTCCTTTCTATTTTAAGAATGTAATAGTTAATTAACTGTTAATTAGCTACAAATTATTGACGAAATACAATATTTGTAAACAATATAGATATAATCTTTCAGCTGATCATAATAAACAATACAAATTATTGTGTGTATTTAGGTGGACAATAAATACCACAAAAATATTTCAAATGTAAAATATAAGTCGTGTGCAAAAATATTTTGATAAACACATTTTATTTCACCTAAAAATTCGGACTTTAGAAACACATAAGACTGATAACTACATCAATTTTTTAACTGAATTACAAAAATACATTGCGCGAAATGTAGGAGGGTTAAAGATTAAAACGGTAGCTTTGTGTGTGCGTGCGTGCGTACGTGTGTGTGTAGAGATTCCATTTGAATCGGAGGTCGCTACTTACTCCTCCTTCCACGTGCCGATGAGGATATAATCGAAACGACCCTCGTCCTTCTTTTGATATTGATAGATGTTGTAAAATCCGTAGGCGTCCCCATCAGAGTTAAACCTAATCTCCGTCTTTTGGCGACCTGCAACAAAATAGAGTTTTGTGTTAACTTTGCAATCTAAACAAAAGCCATACGATTGTAAAAATATAGGATTGAACCACACCTAAAACTTCTAGAAATTTGGTACGTTACTTATTTAATGTTATCATTTTGTTAGGTTAGGTCCGTAATTAATGTTAGTAACATAATTTGAAGTATTATTATTATGGTTATAACAAAAATGTTCTAGAAGTATTCTACCCTATTATACCATGTGTGGTGCGCTATGATATTCTATTAACAGAGATAAAAATAATAACACTAAAAAATAATAAATTGAAATTATAAAGAAAAAATAAAAGGAGAAAGAAAAAGGTTTCCAAAAAATAATTTATGAAAGATCAAAGGAAAATTAACAAAAATTTTAAATATATAAAAAATAAATTAAAATACTCTATAGTTGTTAATAATATAATTAAAGAAAATAACTGAAAAGTAAAATGTTGAATCCTAGGAATAATACGATTCAAAGGGCTAGAGAAAAATTTGTCGGTACGAGGTCGAATCGAGTTTGAATGTTTCATTTGCAGAATTTATGTTAACCATTTCACGCACGGTTTATTTATTTGACATAGAAGAAGCAATGTGCAGCTTCTTTTCGTTTTCGTTAAGGTCTATCCCCTTTCTTCAGTTTATCTTTTCACACTTATAATAATTTGACGCACCAGCAAGCACAGGTGGGGGAAGGGGTTACAAAATGTATACAAAGTATTTATAAGTCATACTATTATTTCTAAGACCGGCAATGGAGAAAATAGGCAGAATAAAAAAACACAAGAGAAAAAGTAGGTTATACACGCGTTGTCGAGAAATTGAAGAGAAAAAGGAGATTTCGTATCAGGGTAAAAAAGCAAAAGCACATTTATCGTGATAAGATACGAAGAAAAGATTATAAAAGGCTAAAGCAATATATTTTCCCACTATCATCTTCAACGTTGTACAAAGTTGAAATTCTGATGTTTCTGGATTGAATTAAATCTCTTACTTTAAAGCTTATGTTTATTTTAGTACAACGAAGAAAATTACAATGAAAGATATGAAGAAAACAAAGTTAACAATATGTTTAATAAATTGTTTTAGTAACATCATGGAAATAATCATGATTGAAGATATATAATTAGTAGATATGATTTGGATAAAACTGCATAATAGGAGCAGTCGTTACTCTAATCGATTTCAATGATTTTGATATATATTGTGGATATTTTTTTTGTTGTAACTTACATAAAGTTTTTGTCGTCGCTCGTTGTTTATTACAAAATTATGAGTAATTAAAGATAATAATTAACCAATGGAATATAAGACTGTGATCATTTCCGCTTAAATTACTACAGAAAACGTTTTACCCTTCCCCCTACATTCCCACTTTAAAAACTAACAATCTAAACCAATTTTTAAAATTAAAATTAAAATAGAATTTACAGAATTAAGTTAATTGAGTTAAGTTAGCGACGGCTAAAACTTTTTGCAGATTAGTCAGAGCTATTTCCTTGACAATTATATGTCAAGATCATTGAAATCGACGAGGTCGCTCCTATTATACAGTTTTCTACTGAGAAACTTGTAGTAATGAGAGCTAAAAAGTATCTTTGCAAAATAGTATAGTATTATTAACTCTAAAAAAAAAAACTATTAAAAAACCTATTTCCAAAATAGTGTAATTTTAATCTACACAAGTTATTTTAATCTAAACAAAATGGTTTATTTTAAACCATAAAAAAACTATAAGTTATTTTAATTATACATTCTACAAAAATAATGATATCAACAAATTGTGCTAAGTAAAAATAAAAATTTATAAAAATATTTTAATAAAAAATGTTACAAAATACTATAAAAAATAGTTTTAATTTTTTTATTATATCCTACTAAAATACTGATATCGAGAAATTATGCTATTTGAAAATAAAAATTTAATATTTTTACAAAAAGTTATACATAATTGTTTTAATTTTAAAAAAATTATGGTATTACAACGTTGCCCCAACTTAATAAAACTTTTTGAAATAAAATATATATTTTTAAAATTTCTAGTATATGTATTAAAAGAAAAATTATATTAAATAAAAATAGTTCAAAAGTTTAATTTAAAAAAGAAAAACAAATAATGTAAAAATATAAAATTATTTACAAAAATTTAAAAAAAATATAAAAATGTATATAAAAATTAAAAATTAATATAAAAATAAAAAAATTTAATTAAAAGATTTGGCGCTGCTAATTTTTAAAATAGCATATTTTGTAGCAGCGCTAAGTCTTTTAATTAAATTTTTTATTTTTATATTAACATAATGCAGAAAGAATATATGTTTGAATTAAAAAATAAATATAAATAAGAGAGGATCCCAATAATGGCGGATTTCTTCTATACAGAAGTGTTTAATTCACATTTCTTTCATTGTAAAATAATCATCATCTAGTTTTAGTAACTTTTTAGTTATCCTCATGTGCGTATATATTTTTTACGTATTATAAGAATTATAAATAAAAAAACAGAATCTCTATGTACCTTTTATTCATACATGTAGAAAATAATCGAGAGTATTTCATATATACATATATAATATATATATATATATATATATATATATACAGGGTGGGCCATTTTAATCGATCCAGTCGAATATTTCGAAAACCAAGCCCGGGAGAGAAAAATTTTTCAGACAAAAGTTGTTTGGTTTCGAGGGGACCATAAGATGGTACCATTAGTTTGACCTTGAAGAATTATTTGAAAGTCACATGAAAGTCACCTCAATTTTTTTAAATGGCATCCCCTATTTTTTATTACATATTCTTGTAGCTGACCTCGAGAGCTTTTCAAAACGCTATAATAAAGTATTTTTTCATTAAGTATTTTCCGAGTTATAAAGCTTGAAATAATTTCTTAATTTTACATAAACTGTAAAATATCTCGTAAAATATTTACTTTTCGATGACCTTACCTCAATACTTTTATGCACAGAATAATGAGAGGAACCAATTGGTGTCAAGAAAACACATAGTTGTTTTTAAGAAAAAATATGCAATTTGTAACTAACAATTACATATTTTTTCTTAAAAACAACTATGTGTTTTCTTTACACCAATTGATTCCTCTCATTATTCTGTGCATAAAAGTATTGAGGTAAGGTCATCGAAAAGTAAATATTTTACGAGATATTTTACAGTTTATGTAAAATTAAGAAATTATTTCAAGCTTTATAACTCGGAAAATACTTAATGAAAAAATACTTTATTATAGTGTTTTGGAAAGCTCTCGAGGTCAGCTACAAGAATATGTAATAAAAAATAGGGAATGCCATTTAAAAAAATTGAGGTGACTTTCATGTGACTTTCAAATAATTCTTCAAAGTCAAACCAATGGTACCATCTTATGGTCCCCTCAAAATCAAACAACTTTTGTCTGAAAAATTTTTCTCTCCCGGGCTTGGTTTTCGAAATATTTGACTGGATCGATTAAAATGGTCCACCCTGTATATATGTATATACAGGGTGGCCCACATAACTCTTAACAGCTGAATATTTCGGAAACCAAACCCGTGAGAGAAAAATTTTTTAAACAAAAGTTGTTTGGTTTCAAGGGGGCCATAAGATGGTACCATTGGTTTGACCTTGAAGAATTATTTGAAAGTCACATAAAAATTACCTCAATTTTTTTAAATGGCATTTTTTTCCCTATTTTTTATTACATATTCTTGTAGCTTATCTCGAGAGCTTTCCAAAACACTATAATAAAGTATTTTTTTATTAAGTATTTTCCGAGTTATAAGGCTTGAAATAATTTCTTAATTTTACATAAACTATAAAATATCTCGTAAAATATTCACTTTTCGATGACCTTACCTCAATACTTTTATGCACAGAATAATGAGAGGAATCAATTGGTGTAAAGAAAACACATAGTTGTTTTTAAGAAAAAATATGTAATTGTTAGTTACAAATTGCATATTTTTTCTTAAAAACAACTATGTGTTTTCTTGACACCAATTGATTCCTCTCATTATTCTGTGCATAAAAGTATTGAGGTAAGGTCATCGAAAAGTAAATATTTTACGAGATATTTTACAGTTTATGTAAAATTAAGAAATTACTTCAAGCTTTATAACTCGAAAAATACTTAATGAAAAAATACTTTATTATAGTGTTTTGGAAAGCTCTCGAGATAAGCTAGAAGAATATCTAATGAAAAATAGGGGTTTCGATTTAAAAAATGAAAGGTGACCTTCACGTGACCTTCAAGTAACTATTCAAGGTCAAATTAATGACACCATCTTATGTCCCCTTTAAAACCATACAACTTTTGTCTACAACATTTTTTGATAGAATCGCATCCCTAGCTTTTAAATGGGGTGGACGGGTGGTCTGGGACACCCTGTATACACATATACAAATTATAACCTTTTATAACGTATATCTGTCAAACCAGGTTATAGACTATGGGCGCGTTCGAAAACTTCACCTAACAAGGGAAGTTCGGCAAGTGTAAAATTAAAAAAAATCTGAAACTTTGCATAAGTTTAGACTAGATGGACCTAATCACGAAGCAATTTTTTTTAGCGGCTGATATTCGGTTTTAAGGGTGGAAACACCCTCTTGAAAAAAATCGGTTTTTCTCTTTCGGAGCGAATATCTCCGAAACTAAAAAAGATAGAACAAAAATTCAAACTGGGTATTAAATGGTTTGATGAGTACTATAAAATAATGTAAAAATTTTTTTTTGCTTTTTTTAATTTTCAAAAAATCTTACCCCTTTAACTTTTTTTTCAAAATTTTGAATTTCTGTTTTCACCAAATTAAAGGTTATTTTTTTACGAATTCATCCATGTATATTAAAGTTATGTTGCGTAATATCATTTTTGGGAATTAATTATAAACGCCTCCGTACATACGCTGTTTGTGTCGGTCCACGTGCTCGATTCTTCGCGCAACGCATTTTTCTGTAATCAAAAGATGACGAATATACTTGGAGAACATATCCATATATAATCACGAAAGTTTTCATCTCATGCTTGATGAATCTCATAACTTGAGCACTTATATAAAATTTAAAACAAGTTTGAAGGTCTATAAGACGAATAATTTTATCGCTGGAGGAAATACAAAATTCCGTCGCTTTGCGAGCATCAGTTTAATACGTAACATCGTACATTTTATTGTGTACCGTTAATTAAATTGTGTGAACTATTAATCGTTGCAGTTTTATAGGTATCAATATTTTGTAAATATTGTTTGTTAATACGTATCTATTAATGTTTATATATATATATAGTGTTTATATATATTTTCATACAATTATTCTTTTATAGTTTTTAAAATTAGCACATAAATTTTTATTTATTGTATTTTTTTTACGCCCTTATAGGCATACTCTCAACTTTATCGACTCGCTACTTGGCTACGACAGAGCTTCTCTTTCTCCTATAACTTTCCGCAATACAAAAATATGATAAAACAGATGTTTATAATAAACCTAATCACGTTAGTGATTTTTGTATATTACACATGTTATATATAATATAGTTATCATAATATATGTATATATCATAATACATATGATATATATGTATATCGCGAGAGGAAAATTAAATTCGTCAAGAAAATAATTACTTATTTAAATCTTTGGTAAAGAAACATTAAAGATTATCGTCTAGATGATCCAACGCAACGAAATAAACGGGTGTACTATAACGTACATGTAATATTTCCTATTTATATAAACATCATTATATTTATGAATGAAACACGAATGAAAATGAATACACCTAAATATAGTCAAATCGATTTATTTCATGCGTAAATAGATCCAGAAATACAGCAAACGCACATATGTATATATGTATACATATAAAAAAACACGTATTTAAATAAGTAATTATTTTCTTGACGAATTTAATTTTCCTCTCGCGATATACATATATATCATATGTATTATGATATATACATATATTATGATAACTATATTATATATAACATGTGTAATATACAAAAATCACTAACGTGATTAGGTTTATTATAAACATCTGTTTTATCATATTTTTGTATTGCGGAAAGTTATAGGAGAAAGAGAAGCTCTGTCGTAGCCAAGTAGCGAGTCGATAAAGTTGAGAGTATGCCTATAAAAAAAATACAATAAATAAAAATTTATGTGCTAATTTTAAAAACTATAAAAGAATAATTGTATGAAAATATATATAAACACTATATATATATATATACAGGGTGTCCCATTATAAAACATCCAGTCGAATATTTCGAAAACCAAGCCCGGGAGAGAAAAATTTTTCAGACAAAAGTTATTTGGTTTCGAGGGGCCCATAAGATGATACCATTGGTTTGACCTTGAAGAATTATTTGAAAGTTACATGAAAGTCACCTCAATTTTTTTAAATGGCATCCCCTATTTTTTATTACATATTCTTGTAGCTGACTTCAAGAGCTTTCCAAAACACTATAATAAAGTATTTTTTTATTAAGTATTTTCCGAGTTATAAAGCTTGAAATAATTTCATAATTTTACATAAACTGTAAAATATCTCGTAAAATATTTACTTTTCGATGACCTTACCTCAATACTTTTATGCACAGAATAATGAGAGGAACCAATTGGTGTCAAGAAAACACATAGTTGTTTTTAAGAAAAAATATGCAATTTGTAACTAACAATTACATATTTTTTCTTAAAAACAACTATGTGTTTTCTTTACACCAATTGATTCCTCTCATTATTCTGTGCATAAAAGTATTGAGATAAGGTCATCGAAAAGTAAATATTTTACGAGATATTTTACAGTTTATGTAAAATTAAGAAATTATTTCAAGCTTTATAACTCGGAAAATACTTCATGAAAAAATACTTTATTATAGTGTTTTGGAAAGCTCTCGAGGTCAGCTACAAGAATATGTAATAAAAAATAGGGGATGCCATTTAAAAAAATTGAGGTGACTTTCATGTAACTTTCAAATAATTCTTCAAGGTCAAACCAATGGTATCATCTTATGGGCCCCTCGAAACCAAATAACTTTTGTCTGAAAAATTTTTCTCTCCCGGGCTTGGTTTTCGAAATATTCGACTGGATGTTTTATAATGGGACACCCTGTATATATATATATATATATATTAATATATATATACAGGGTGTCCCATCGCACTTGTACAAACGCTCGTGAGCAGGTAGGGCACAGTAAACTGAACAGAAAAGTTCTGTACCATTTTGTTAAATTCGCAATAATAAGCGAAATATTTAATATTAAAGTTAGGCGAATAAGAGCGCGCCGAGGTACAAGGAGGCAAGCGCTCGTGCCGCCCGAGCTTTAGCACAGCCCAATGTGTCAGCATTGGCTACCCGGCGGTGCGGCGAGAGACGGCTGCGGCGATGTACGGGCGGCATGCTTACACACCCTTCCCCTCGCCGCGCGCTGGGCAGCCAATGTTGACACATTAGGGCGTGCTATAGCTCGGGCGGCTCGAGCGCTTACCTGTTTGTACCTCGGCGCGCTCTTATTCGCCTAACTTTAATATTAAATATTTCGCTTATTATTGCGAATTTAGCAAAATGGTACAGGACTTTTTTGTTCAGTTTACTGTGTCCTACCTGCTCACGAGCGTTTGTACAAGTGCGATGGGACACCCTGTATATATATATATATATATATAAACATTAATAGATACGTATTAACAAACAATATTTACAAAATATTGATACCTATAAAACTGCAACGATTAATAGTTCACACAATTTAATTAACGGTACACAATAAAATGTACGATGTTACGTATTAAACTGATGCTCGCAAAGCGACGGAATTTTGTATTTCCTCCAGCGATAAAATTATTCGTCTTATAGACCTTCAAACTTGTTTTAAATTTTATATAAGTGCTCAAGTTATGAGATTCATCAAGCATGAGATGAAAACTTTCGTGATTATATATGGATATGTTCTCCAAGTATATTCGTCATCTTTTGATTACAGAAAAATGCGTTGCGCGAAGAATCGAGCGCGTGGACCGACACAAACAGCGTATGTACGGAGGCGTTTATAATTAATTCCCAAAAATAATATTACGCAACATAACTTTAATATACATGGATGAATTCGTAAAAAAATAACCTTTAATTTGGTGAAAACAGAAATTCAAAATTTTGAAAAAAAGTTAAAGGGGTAAGATTTTTTGAAAATTAAAAAAAGCAAAAAAAAATTTTTTTACATTATTTTATAGTACTCATCAAACCATTTAATACCCAGTTTGAATTTTTGTTCTATCTTTTTTAGTTTCGGAGATATTCGCTCCGAAAGAGAAAAACCGATTTTTTTCAAGAGGGTGTTTCCACCCTTAAAACCGAATATCAGCCGCTAAAGAAATTGCTTCGTGATTAGGTCTATCTAGTCTAAACTTATGCAAAGTTTCAGATTTTTTTGAATTTTACACTTGCCGAACTTCCCTTGTAAGTGAACTTGAGTGTCGTTCTTTGTTTAATACCTAAAGTTAAACAAAGAAAGACAAAACGATACTCGAGTGTGCCCTGGTGAAGTTTCTGAATGCCAATACGAGCAGCGGAGCATCGCTAGCGCGATCTTATGTCGAATGCCTCAACCGTACAACTGAAACGTGGGCGACGACGACAAGGGAGACGTTTCTTAATGAAAATTTTTCACATTTTGACTTTGCGTCGTAATAGCTCGATTTATAGAGCATGTAGCCCAAAACTAAAAACACTTTTATTATATAATTCGACACCGCTCTATCGATTAAGACTACTTGGAACTCGATCCGTTGAGTGGATATATGAAAACTGGAAATATTGAGTGCTCTCAACTGTTCGACTCGCGTAAAGAGACACGGGAGCGTCTTGTTGCTTGCGCGGGCACAAGACACTACCATGTCTCTTGATAAAGCGTGTTTAGTACGATAAAATTTGTTCGCAAGTTAATTTGTTTTTCGTAGCTAGAGTATATAAACGTGAATATAAGGTGCAAACAAGTGCAGGACTGTCAAAGCTAGTAAATAAGTTTGACAAAGGAAAATACGTGTACATTGTTATTCCGTACATGTAAGCACGTCACATTTGTGTTACTGAAGTTCGTTGGCAAAACGCTCAAACAAGTTCACAGCTTTTGTGCTAACAATAAGTTATCGTTGCAGCAAAACCACCGTATCAGCTATACAAAATTACGTTTCGCTAACCGCATGCTAAGTTATCGTCAATAAACGCGTTATGGAGATTCGTAATATGAATCGCAATTGAAATCAAATGATCCTAATGACGAACTATTCATGCTATTTTGAAGATGTATGATAATTTTTCAAAAAATTTTATTTTTGAAAGTAATTAAACAAAATTGCACATAGCAGCAAATTATTCGTTCAATCCTTACATACATACATTTCCATTACATTACATACATACATACATTTTATATTATCTAAATAATTTTTGCTTTTGATCACACTTTCTAGTGTTAAACAAGCAAGAGTCTCTATTTTCAAAAAGAAAAAGAGGTTTTTAAAATCTATATAAAAATATTTATAATATTATAGTATTGTATATAATATTATAATACTATATTATAATATTAATATCATAATATTATTATATTATTATAAGTTGGTGAATGTGATTGCGTTTAAAGTTCGACAGTGTCGACGCGCACCTTGTATTTAATTGTGTACTGCGATTGTGCAGATCATTGATTGGCCACTAAAAGATCCAGGCTCGACCGAAAAAAGGCGAGTTAAAATTCACTTCTTACTAATAAGTAACTCACGGTCAAGATGAATGTATTAATACTAATTGTTTATTATATTATTATATTATATTATAGTATTTATATAGTATTTATAGTATTTATAATAATGTTTCGTTACATTATTATTCTTTATATTTTTAACTAACAAGATGTTTCACTTTAAAAATAGTTTCAGTACTTTATAATACATACAATTATGCTCTTTTGCCACAAGTTTCATTGTAAATTTCAAATTTTATACAGCAATCTTAAGACCAAACTGACGTACAAAAACTTGGCATGTCCAGGTGGCATTAAAACAATTTTGAATTAAGCAATATAACAAATGCATGTAATAACATAATTTATTAATAAAATGGTACTATTAGAAAATCAAAACTTTTAGAATCAGAACTAGTTTTTATTTTTATTCGTGATACTTATTCTACCAAAATATACTATGATTCTACTAATTACTTCTCTTTATTTATTATTTCTCTTCATACGTTTCAGTGCATGGATTTCGGCGTATAATCAAATAATAATCAACTTAAATTAAATAATATCTAAGTAAACACATAAGCCTTTTAAGAGCCGGACATTTTTCAAACAAAAGACTAATTATAATAATAAATAATAATAATTATAATAAAGAAGTTCATATATTAAAATTTTTACATAAAAGTTGAACAATTGTCATACCCGTTTCGAACTCACAGAGTCCTCTTCAGTGACGTAACAATACAGTCTATACAATTGGTATGTGGAACAGCATCCTCTTTGCCATGAGGATACCATAGTCATAGTATGTAAAATTTCAGATGTTGCAATGTCCTCCGTATTGGTAAATTCGGTGGAGCGATGACCGTTAAATGCATTCTCTGTGATACAAAGTGAGACTCTTATATTTCATTTATTAAATCGCAAATTTTTTTTTCAAAGACCAATATAATGTACACGTATTTTTAAAAAATTAAATACTGAACAAAACTTCAAATAATAAGATGTTAGATCCATACCTCTATTGTTCTTGTCTATTAATACGATCTTAAGTTCGTAAACGGCAATTACAAGGAAGCCGTCATGCTTAATCTGACTAGTAACAACGAATGTGAGAATACAGCAAGTAAACGCAAGTCATCGCTACACTTACATTTAATGTCATGACACTAGAGGGCTAACGCAGAAGTATTTTTATTATTGTTCTTATAACAATGCTACTCAGGTAACGGTAAAAAGAATCTCCTTCGCCCTCTCAAGATGTTTTGGCAAGCTCAGATATAATGTCTAAATAGATTTCATTCAGCTGTTCGGTATCTCTCTGCAAATTGATACTCTTCTTTTGAGATCTAATATGTATCATTTCTGATATTAGTCTCTTATGGTAATTAGAATCAACGTCAAGGATTTTAACGTCATCCCAATCAAAGGAATGATTACATTGTAACATATGTTCCGTAACAACTGAATGTTTGGATGGGTCCTGTCTTAAATTATACTTATGTTCTTTTATTCTAGTAGCTATGTAGCTGTCTTTTAGTTTGTCCTACATAGGAAGATGACGTTAAAATCCTTGACGTTAATTCTAATTACCATAAGAGACTAATATCAGAAATGATACATATTAGATCTCAAAAGAAGAGTATCAATTTGCAGAGAGATACCGAACAGCTGAATGAAATCTATTTAGACATTATATCTGAGCTTGCCAAAACATCTTGAGAGGGCGAAGGAGATTCTTTTTACCGTTACCTGAGTAGCATTGTTATAAGAACAATAATAAAAATACTTCTGCGTTAGCCCTCTAGTGTCATGACATTAAATGTAAGTGTAGCGATGACTTGCGTTTACTGTATTCTCACATTTGTTGTTACTAGTCAGATTAAGCATGACGGCTTCCTTGTAATTGCCGTTTACGAACTTAAGATCGTATTAATAGACAAGAACAATAAAGGTATGGATCTAACATCTTATCATTTAAAGTTTTGTTCAGTATTTAATTTTTTAAAAATACGTGTACATTATATTGGTCTTTGAAAAAAAAATTTGCGATTTAATAAATGAAATATAAGAGTCTCACTTTGTATCACAGAGAATGCATTTAACGGTCATCGCTCCACCGAATTTACCAATACGGAGGACATTGCAACATCTGAAATTTTACATACTATGACTATGGTATCCTCATGGCAAAGAGGATGCTGTTCCACATACCAATTGTATAGACTGTATTGTTACGTCACTGAAGAGGACTCTGTGAGTTCGAAACGGGTATGACAATTGTTCAACTTTTATGTAAAAATTTTAATATATGAACTTCTTTATTATAATTATTATTATTTATTATTATAATTAGTCTTTTGTTTGAAAAATGTCCGGCTCTTAAAAGGCTTATGTGTTTACTTATATATTTATATTGAGGAGCCATATATTAATTAATTTTAATTTATATTTTAAATAATATCTATCTTCAGTGTATAAATAAAATAATAATCAACTTAAATAATATCTTAAAAAATACCTGATTGAAAATAATCTAATCAACTAATTATAAAATTTACATCTCATTGTATTAAGATCATCGAAGTATAATCCGGTCATCTTACACGAATTCAATTTCTGATGGTATTATTCAAGAAATATTTTTATAGAAATATTTTTCCATGCGATGACACCTAGAAATTGTGGTAAATATTCGGTTTCACAGACCACCCTTCAGTGACTTTGACCTTGACATATGTTGTCAAGGTCATCCTCCTGAGTGACCTTCAGAAGGTTTTAGCCGTCGCTCGTTTTTTATTAAAAAGTTATTAACAAAAAAAGATTTGAAAAATAGTGAATTGGAACACATCCACACACACACACGTGCGCGCGCGCGGACACACACACACACCGAAGGGGGGGCTCCACTACCGAAAAACTACACACATAGGTGTGGGTGGAACTTGCTTCGCGTGGAAACTTTCTACACGAAGCAA
Organism: Crematogaster levior; assembly: GCA_901521435.1. Classification (NCBI taxonomy): domain Eukaryota; kingdom Metazoa; phylum Arthropoda; class Insecta; order Hymenoptera; family Formicidae; genus Crematogaster; species Crematogaster levior. The sequence goes on from CABEGB010001076.1 coordinate 30,509, forward strand.
GTTCCACCCACACCTATGTGTGTAGTTTTTCGATAGTGGAGCTCTCCCGTAGGGAGGCGGAACACACTGCCTCCACGCGAACACTTTTCAATGCGAAGTGAGGTTTCATTTTAAGACAGATTATCAGAATGTTATCTGTATGAAAATCTATCGTATACTAGTTTATTTTCGGATTCCGTTTCAAAGTCATAGAAATATCAACAATAGTAGGAATGCCATATACACACAATATCGTGAAAGTTCTTTTGTTCATTGATCATTGGCGGTAAATGTGTAAATGTGTATTCAAAATAAGTACCAAATTTTTCAAACTTCTTTTGTTTATAACTTTTTAACGAGTAGTGACCGAGGGCTAAAACCTTCCAAAGGTCACTCAGGAGGATGACCTTGACAACATATGTCAAGGTTGGGGTGTGTGTATGTGCGTGTGGATGTGTTCCAATTCACTATTTTTCAAATCTTTTTTTGTTAATAACTTTTTAATAAAAAACGAGCGACGGCTAAAACCTTCTGAAAGTCACTCAGAAGGATGACCTTGACAACCTTCAATGACCTTGTCAAGGTCAAGGTCATTGAAGGGTGGTCTGTGAAACCGACACCTCCGTTGTGCGCCACCTTGCCGTGGTGGAGGGGCTCCCCTGGGAGAAATCCCAGGGGTCTAAGAGCGCACACATAGAAGGAAAACCATGTCAAAAAACCCGGGCAGGCCGGGCTCGTGAGGAGGGTTATCCCAGCCGGCCTAGGAGTGGAGTCTCTGACGTAACCTCCCGTGGAAGACAACCACGTTAAAAAATTACGGATTATGAATAATGACGACAAATAGAGTGGACGTACCGCCCCAGGGGTCTCGGAGCCCCAGGGGCCGGCGCAGGGGGGGTAGGGTCCCGGCCCCCCCCTGCGTCGTCATCAGACGACGGGCGGTGTGGGGCGTGCGCCGCTGGCGTCCCACACTATAGGGCTACAGCGAGGAGCGGTGAGGCCCTCCGGACTTTGGTCCGGAACGCCCTGGAAGGTCTCCTCCTCCTTTTGGAGGAGGAGGGGTCGTGGTTGAGGTGTGGGTGCTCGGGGGGGCCTCCTCCCCCGAGCGGTGAGGGAGGCGTAGGGCTCCGGACTTCCGGGTCCTACGCCTCGGCGGTTAGAGGAGGATTGGGGAGGCCTGCGTCCCAGAGGACAATTGGGACGCAGACCTCCCTGGAGGTTGGTGCCCCCCCCCCCAGGTGCTATAAGTGCCTGGGGAGGGGGCACATTAGGAGAAATTGCCCCTCCGCCGTTGACCGCAGCGGGGTTTGTCTCCGCTGCGGGGCGGAGAGGCACTTGGTGGGGCAGTGCGCGGCTAAGGCCGCGCAGTGATGCCAGAAATGCCACCCACTCGCGCATGCGCGTGGTTCACAGCTGAGCGCGCAGTAACGTAACATAGCAACGAAGAGTGTTTGCGCGCCAATGGGCCTACGTGAGATTAAAGAGCCAAAGTCAGGCAAAAGTGTAGTGAGGTGAATTTCAAGAAAACGAGATAAATAAGGTAAGAAAAAATTATACACTGGAATTAGTAGAAAAGCCTGCAAAGAAAGTATGCATTCGAAAATTTAGAAGATCATGGTTAGATGAAAATATTTTCAAAGGTTGGTTGGCACAGAAAGACAATGAAGCTTTCTGTACATTGTGCAATATTTCTCTAACATGTTGTCGGTTTAATTTAAAAAGGCATGCCAAATCAGCTTCTCATATAGATAATGTAAATAGTAGTGGTAGTGTAAGAATTGAGACCTCAATTGAAGAGACCGTATCACATTCCGACAAGGTAAAACGAGCTGAAATTAAAGTAGCAGCTTTTGTTGCATGCTAAGAGTTGTGACTTTCCTCTCTTATACTATTATAAATATATTTATAATTTTATTTTTCTTTGGAGCAATTAAGGATGCCAGTTTCCTTAACGGATTGATACTATACTGGCGCTTCAAATTCAGCGCATGCGCGAGTGCGTGGCATTTCTGGCATCACTGAGGCCGCGCACTGTCCCTTGTGTGAGGAGGCCGGGCGCGTGGCGTCCCACCGAGTTGGTGGGCCCGCGTGCCTGGTAGTTCCCCCCCGGAAGGGGGGAAGAAGAAGAGGGTGAGGAGGAAGGACTTTGGTCCGGAGCGCCCTGGAAGGACTCCTCCTCCTTTTGGAGGAGGAGGGGTCGTGGTTGAGGTGTGGGTGCTCGGGGGGGCCTCCTCCCCCGAGCGGTGAGGGAGGCGTAGGGCTCCGGACTTCCGGGTCCTACGCCTCGGCGGTTAGAGGAGGATTGGGGAGGCCTGCGTCCCAGAGGACAATTGGGACGCAGACCTCCCTGGAGGTTGGTGCCCCCCCCAGGTGCTATAAGTGCCTGGGGAGGGGGCACATTAGGAGAAATTGCCCCTCCGCCGTTGACCGCAGCGGGGTTTGTCTCCGCTGCGGGGCGGAGAGGCACTTGGTGGGGCAGTGCGCGGCTAAGGCCGCGCACTGTCCCTTGTGTGAGGAGGCCGGGCGCGTGGCGTCCCACCGAGTTGGTGGGCCCACGTGCCCGGTAGTTCCCCCCCGGAAGGGGGGGAAGAAGAAGAGAGTGAGGAGGAAGAAAGGAGGGGGGGCTCTACCCCCTCCTTTGGCACCTGGGGAGGAACTCCCGCCTTTGGGTGGAGTGCCTCCTCCCCAGGTGGAGGAAATGATCGTGGACTCTCCCTCACAGGAGGGGTCCTCCCTTGGTGGGACGGTCTCTCCTGTGGGGGAGACGATGGAGGTGGATGGGGAAGAGGGGGAAAAATCCCCCCTCCCCCTCCCAGAAGTGGAGTGGGGGAGGAATCCCCCCTCCCCCCTTGAAGGTCAAGGCCCCTGGGTCGGAAATGGCCCCACAGGGCCTTGAGTCGGTGGGAGGAGACGGGGGGGTGACGGGAGACCCTAAACTCTCCCGTCTCCTCCCCACTGTTAATCTATCTAAGATAGATAACAAGGAAGTGGGGGGGCGGCCTTGTTGGCCGCCGTCCCCCCGGTCGACAATGGGGCCATAGATGGAGTGGCACTCGAGGGGGGGAATGAGATTCCCCCCTTCAGGTTGCTGGTCCAATTGCGGCTTCCGGAGGGGAAGTCGGTTCTCACCGACTTGAGCCTCCAAGAGGTACGGGGGGGTTCCCTCTCCCCTCCATCCCTTAATGTGCAGAAATCTGTACAAGAACACGGGGGGAGGGGGGGAAGGTTGCCCTCCAAAGGCAGGTGGAAGAGGTTCTGAGAAAGGCTCTCCCCTGCCACGTTGGTGATGGTTGGAAACTGGATGGGGCGGTGGGCACGGTTATGGAGACGATTGCCTCCAAGAGACCTTCACTCCTGTCTAAGAGAGTGGAGATGTCAGTGGTGCCCCCTCCCATCCGGTTTCCTGACACAAATAGTTCCCACGTAGCCGGGCCCGGCAGAAGGCAGGAGTGAGGGGAAGATTTCTTCTTCTTCTTCCTCCCCTGTCGTGGCTGCGAGAAAGGGGAAAAGAAAGAAGAGGTGACTGGAGGCGGGGGCCTCCAGTCATCTCTTGCCCCAATAACATCAGGGGGCGGCCCCCCCCCCTTTTTAACATCCTGGAGGGGCGGGGGAAGGTTCCTGGTGACCGGGCCTTCCCCGAGACTGGCAATTAATTTGGGGAGGGAGTGTAACAACTCCCTCCCCCGGGAAGGGGCCAGAATTGACCAAGCCCGAGGGGGAGCAGGACGAATGCCCTAAGGTGATACCCTGCTCCCCCTCAATTTGGGCTCGGGAAGGTCACCCGGGGGGGTTTTAGCGGGTATGCCGGTAAGTTCTATTCTTGTTCTTACCGGTGAGTCCCGCATAACCCGGGGGGTTCCCCCGAACGTCTCGGGTATCCATAAAGGATTTCCCCCCCGTTAACAAAAAAAATGGTCTGTGAAACCGAATATTTACCGAAATTGTAATAAAATTAAAGTCTAATAAAAAGTCAAATAAGGGATAACTAAGTTAATAAGGGATAAACGTATCTCGGTTCAATGGCATTTAGTTAATAATAAAGAAAAACCAATTATAGTAATAATTATTAATATAATTAAACATATTGTATATATTGTATATTTAACATATTGTATATGTTCTATAATTCGTTGTTATAATCAATGGCAAGGTACATCGTTCAAATTATTTGTCAGTACTTTATTGAAAAAGGGAGCGATGCCAAACAGAATAACGTAACCAATTTTATCTTTTTTTAGCTGCATTTTTTTAACGATGTCACTATCTTGAAACATTCTTTTAAGAATGCCCATATCTTTTTCAGCAGTACGTAAGTTATTGTAAAAACCATATAGAAAGGAAAATAAATTATAAATAAAAAGGAAATAAATTAATACTGAATCTAAAACATGAATCTAAATAAGAAAATTTGATCAAAAGTTTAAAACTGGTAACAATTTAAAACTGAGAGTCGAGACATTTCCTAAAATATATAATGTGTGTCAAGACAAACGACTAGTAATAAACAAACAAAACGAACATGAGTAAAAGAAACAGAGTCAAAGTGAAGAGTCAAAGAAACAAAACGGAAAGAAAGAGAGGAAAAAAAATAGTAGAAGAAAATATTTAAAACATAGGAATAAATCGAATAAAGAAACAATAATTGTCAGATAAAATTGTCAGATAAATATTCTGCTTGTTTAGATCCGCGATCTGTCTTTTTATATGCAACATTACTTGTGGGGTTGTATATATGACCGGTAATTCTCTTTATTGATTACAACCAGAGGTTCCTCAGTGGAATTATTTGGCGCCCAGAAAAGGGCGGATTGGTGCTCTGTTGCGGCTTTACTTTTCCGGCGATGGGCCGTGGAGCTGGATCAATTTAGCCTTCTTTTCCCTGCGCCTATTTTCCTGTGCGCGTGGCTTGTCTGTAGAGGTCGCCCCAAGTGGGCTTATGGAAGGCGTCGCCGAGGGAACGTATCTCTGGTATCCTGGACTCCTTGAAGAGGGGGTCGAGGCGTCGTGTCGAATGTGATCGGTATAAGACGATAGGCGCGTTCACTGGTACTTACACTCGCGTCCGCGGGTACTTGTGCGGTGTTCGAAGATGTAAAATACTTCTCGTAATCTGGATCCTCTACAGGGTATACATAACGTGACCATTTTTTTTTCGTGCCAAAGCGGGACGCCTATGGAATTTTGTATATAAATAAAAAAATATATAAAAATAAAATTAATAAATAATTTCGCGACAAAAAGTAACCCATTATATCCTAATCGGTTCAGCGGTTTAGGTGTGAAATGTAACTGACAGAGTTATACTTTTGCATTTATAATATCGTCAGGAGTTAGGATTAGTAAGTTAGGATTCGGAAATGTTTTTAAATAAATACATACATTATAAATAAATGAAGTATTAATATTTATTGAATAAAAAAAGGAACCTGCAAAAGCGGGACCTTTTTGTTCTCGCTGGGGACAGCGGGACAGACAGCCTTAAAGCGGGACAATCCCGCCCAAAGCGGGACGTATGGTCACGTTAGGTATACACCCAGGCATGAGCTATGCCGACGCGATTCGTTCACTAAGTCCGCGTAAGAGATTTTCCAAGCATTTGGCGCGATTTTTCACTCCGCCACGGCGAGTTTTCTTATGCATCACGCATCATCAGATACGTGGCTTGAAAGACCGTCGGATTTTCCCAGGTACCTTGCTATCTCGCTGGTGCTGCCTAGGCGCACTCGAACAACGATCCAGCAAGGATGTCCCGGGATTGGCAAAAATACTCCAACCTTCTACGGCGGTGGAGAGCCGTTACAGTCCTGCTTGTCCCCAGGACAGGGAATCGATGCTGATCTCGGTTGGGGGTCCGGTATATATACCGTCGATATTGAATCTTCGACATGAGAAAGTCGCCGCCTTGTGGCCACCTGGCGGCGGCGCCCGAACTACAGTTCGGCGGCTCGCTGCGCCGAGCGGCGGCGTATATGTGCGGCTGTGTAAACTGTCCGCCACATTACTGATTTCAATCTTTTATTATATGGATAATAATCTTTTATTATATGGAATGAACTTGGCTCTCTCTAGCCAAAATCTCAAGTTTATGCCAATTAAAATCATGGTTATTTTCTAATTTTTGAAATTACTGAAGAAGTTTTAGATCTTTTGTTAATATCCATTCGATGATCATTCATTCTGATTTTAGTTTCCTCTTCGTTTGACTAACATATAACGTATAATAATCTTGAAATTTTATACACAACATCACATTCATCCATAAAATCTAAAACATCTTTGCCGTTTTTATGAATTTGTTTTTATGAATTTATTGTGTGTGTGTGTGTGTGTGATGTAAACGTTAATTTACAATCTTAAATTTTTTTCATAAGAAAGAATTTCTCTGAAATTTTAAACATGCGGGATTGTGAAAATGTTTTCTTTTTGTTACTTTGTTTTCTATCGGATATTGAAAGCTTTATGCATATGGAATTTAATTATGTTTTTAACCATAATAATGAATGAAGTGGATAGCAGTTTTTAAGTACTATTGTTGACATGTTCTAAGTTTTTTTTATTGAAATAGATAAGATAGGAAGAAAACCTGTCAATCATACTTGAAATAATGTCTTTTTTGTTTATTAAAAGATGGTATGAATAAAAATTGAGATATATTTCTCTCAGAATGTTTGCAATTGGAAATAAATTATTGACTTATTATTTGATTTACTTATTTGGCTTATTTAGCTTACTTTACAAATCAATTTTCTTAGAGAGATATCTTAATTTTTATTCACGCCATCTCATAATACACAATAAGACGTTATTTTATGTTTGGTTGACAGTATTTTATTCCTATCTTATCTACAAGCTTTACCCGTCCAGCAACGGCATTCAGGTTTGAATCCTGACTTCGGAAAGTTTTATATACGTCAAATGAAAGGCGATTAGTTGACATCAAACTGGCATTGTGATTGGTGAGCTGCAAGATCTGAATTCGATTTCCATTTTAGGGGTTTTAATAAATATCATTTCAACTTGTGAGATGAAGAATTTATTGCGAAAAATATTATCTCAGCAAGGATTCGAACCTGGAACTCCCTCATTCCGTGCGGGTCATACCAATTTGACCACCGAAGCATGTGATAATATTTACGCAATAATAAGTATACTAAGAGAGGCGCTTTCTCAAGCAGCGCTTCTAGTGAGCGACACCAAATTTTTAAGTCATTGATGGGATATAACTGTAACGAACGATCATTTTCTTTGCCAGTAGAAGTTAAAACTCAAATGAAAGGCGATTAGTTGACATCAAGCTGGCATTGTGATTGGTGAGCTGCAAGCCGACTTGGTTTGTCAGACTTTAAACCGCAGTGATTCACCAACTTTTTGAAATCTAAATTTGATTTCCATTTTAGGGGTTTTAATAAATATCATCTCAACTTGTAAGATGAAGAATTTATTGCGAAAAATATTACCTCAGCCAGGATTCGAACCCGGAACTCCCTCATTCCGTGCGGGTGTCATACCAATTCGACCACCGAGGTATGTGATAATATTTATCGCAATAATAAGTACACTAAGTTAAAAGTAGAAGTTAAAACTCAAATGAAAGGCGATTAGTTGTTCGCAATAAATCCTTCATCTCACAAGTTTTGAGATGATATTTATTAAAACCCCTAAAATGGAAATCAAATTTAGATTTCAAAAAGTTGGTGAATCACTGCGGTTTAAAGTCTGACAAACCAAGTCGGCTTGCAGCTCACCAATCACAATGCCAGTTTGATGTCAACTAATCGCCTTTCATTTGAGTTTTAACTTCTACTGTCAAAGAAAATGATCGTTCGTTACAGTTTTATATATGTGCGCGCGTACACTAAAAGGCAAATTTAAAAAATGCAGATTTTTAGGAATTTACAATTTGGCGTCAGGTTGTATCAGCAGAATTTGCTTTCTTTTAGCAGCATGTCAGCATTGTTTATATCTAGTCAAGTTCAATTCTATTTCCATTCTGCTGACATAGTGTATATCAGATATTTTAAAATCTGTTTTCGACAGGTTTGGCTATCTTAGATAACAAAATATTAACAGGCTACTAACAGACTACCAGTAAGTAAATTGGCAGAACATGATGACAGTTTGCAATCTACTATGTTCTCACATGCTTCGTGCATGCTGCTCACATTCTGCCAACATAACAGATATATACATTAAATATCTCTGTTTGTACAGAATGGAGAGAAAAAAAATACACTGCTTTATATAAAATAATTACAAGTAATCAATTGAGCTAATAATAATAATAAAAACTCGATCAGTCCAGCCGTTTTTGAGATCTAATAATCGTGTCTCTACTCTCTACTCAACTTAACGGTTTGTGTAAATATACGCGTGACGGTCTCACGTTAGCGTGTGCACTTTAGCTCGAGACGTTATCGTATTTTTTAATTAAATATACCTTAAATATTTGTTTTTTTCTTGTTTTATTTTTAAAAAGTCAAGAAATATGACTACGGCACTCTCATAACAATGAGATTGCAGTTCAAAAACCACCTGCTCAGCGGGATAACTATTATTATATTAGGACCTTGAATAAGTTCTCGCTGTTTTCCAACAGATGATGTTACCAGAACTGCGTGCGTGTAGTAAGATGGTAACGCATCTATAGGGAAGTACTGTTGCATCCGCTCGCGCCACCCGATGCGTTAGAAGCGCGAGCGTTCCCTGGCAACGGGCCGTCGTTGTCAAACAGCGATCGGCGGATTGTGATCGGATCTTTTGAAGTGTACGGACGTGTTATTTGTATTACGTTCTCGATTCTATTAAAGAGTTCTTCTATAATTATTGAGTGCTTATTCCGCTTTGGCGGAGAGAGTGCCGCGAGTGCCGGAGTGTGTGCGACTGTGCTGGAGCGACTGGCGCGGAGGCGCAACATTTTGGGGGCTCGTCCGGGATGGACAAGGATTTCGACATGACGACGCCTCGCTCTCCTGTTGCAACGCGTTCGCGGACGCCCGCCGCTGCCTCCGAAACGGAGATACAACGTGAGATTCTGCGGGAGCTTGAGCAGATCCGAGAGGAGCGACGCCTGGAGCGAGAGCGCTGGCAGCCTGAGAAAGAGCGTACAGAAGCCGAGCTACAGCGTTTACAACATCAAATTACTCAGCTAAGTCCTTCTAATAATATTCCTTCTGCGATGTCGCGTTTTGCCGGCGCGGGCGAGAGCGTGTGTGCGGGGCACGCGACGCGTAATACCGGGTTACCGCGAGCGCGGGAATGCGTCTGCTATGGGGAGCGACGCGGACGCGGGCGACCGCGGGGATGTTTCCCTTTAGATGGGAGCCGAATATTTTGTTAATTTAAGAAATAATTTAAGATTGACACGGGCTCTGTTGCGTCAGCTCTAAGTATTGCCTCGTGAGCGGATCGAAGACGCAGGTTCGGTTTGATTTGAGAAATAATTTCTCTGGAACTTTCTTTTCTTGGCACGGACGTTTGCGGGATTATGTTTTGGGGGACGGTTTCCTTTTCGAAAGTGAATTTGAATTTATTTTCGGGATGTCTTTTGAGAAGGGGGTGTTGTCGTCTAAGAATCTTCAAGCCGGTTGAATAATCTTCGAAGAGAGAGGGGAGGAGCTCCCCGTTCGCTGGGTTGGACGGAGGTCGTTCGGAAGTTTTAAAGTTAATGCGGGTTGTCTCGCGCTGCGTTTTTCGAGAGACGCTGCGTTTTTCGAGGACGCGGAAACGGGGGGGGAGGCTTGGGCGACGTGATCAGAGCCCGGGGTGATTTAAGTTGAGTTGAGTTTCTGGCTATGTTTTCTTTTCACATTTTACAAGGAGTTGCGGAAGGGGAACGGCGCTCGTGACAGAGGTCGGTGGACGAGGAGACGTTCGGCTCCTGTGGAAAAGAAACTCTTCCTTATCCTACAAAGGAGAATTCTTTCGTTAAAAGAAGACTGCCTCGCCCACGGTTTTTGCCCCGTGGTTTTTCCGTGGGACACAGGGCGAATGCCGAGGCAGGGGCTTGGGGAGTCCTGCGGGACGTAGGTGCCATGGGGAAAGATACACCCCCCTTGCCCGAAGATTAGAAGAGGACGCGGTGGTGGCAGGAAGAAAGCGGAAGAGGACGCGGAAACGGGGGGGACGGTGCCCGGTAACCCGTAGCAGCAGCTCGGGGTAGGGCAAGGAACCGTCCGAAGATTGCGGGTCAAGGGACGAGAGGTCCCGAGAAGATCGCACCCTCGCCGCAAATGAAGAAACGGGAAGTTTCTTGGAAGCTGCCCTCCGGAATGTCGGGACGACATTCTTGGAGAAGGAGAGCAGTGTTGCATCCGCTCGCGCCACCCGATGCGTTAGAAGCGCGAGCGTTCCCTGGCAACGGGCCGTCGTTGTCAAACAGCGATCGGCGGATTGTGATCGGATCTTTTGAAGTGTAAGGACGTGTTATTTGTATTACGTTCTCGATTCTATTAAAGAGTTCTTCTATAATTATTGAGTGCTTATTCCGCTTTGGCGGAGAGAGTGCCGCGAGTGCCGGAGTGTGTGCGACTGTGCTGGAGCGACTGGCGCGGAGGCGCAACAGTACTATAAGCAAGCTTGAAATTCAGTGTATGTCATTGCGCCGAAGTGTAAACAACTTTTTTTTTCATAGTGTTAAACATGTCGAGTTTTGTGCCAAAAAAAGAGTATTTGCAGGGAATTTTACTGCACTACTTTATTCAAAAAAAATCTGCAGCTGAAGCACACAGAATTCTTGTTGAGACTTACGGCGACCATGCTCTGTCGGAAACAACATGCAGAGATTGGTTTAGACGCTTCAAAAATAATGATTTTGATGTTGAAGATAAAGAACGCTCTGGCGCACCGAAAAAGTTTGAAGACGAAGAATTGGAGGCATTACTTCATGAAGACTCATGTCAGACGCTAACTGAACTTACAGAATGATTAGGAGAGTTTTTTCCTGTTTTTTTTTAAATAAAGCATTAATTTTCACAAAAAAACAGCGAGAACTTATTCAAGCTCCTAATAGTATATGTTACTAAAGAGGACTCTGTGAGTCGAAGTCAAAACGCGTATGACGTGTGATATGTATGCGTATATGTTTTAATACAATTGCTTTTATTTATAATTTTTTGTATTGTTTTTATTGTACATAATTTTGGTTCTTAAAAATGTGTTGTTTAAATTTTATCTTTAAAAATAATATTTATCATCTAATGGTTGTCTTTGACCTGTTGTCCCTGCTGGTATAGTTAGAAAAACAGAATCTTCTGCAGATTCTGGTTTACTTCTTTCATATGTTATAGTTTCTTAATTGTACTTATAAAATTAATTAAGTAATAAAAAGCATACATGAAATTGAACATAAAATATATATGATTTAAGAAAATAATGATAAAAATAAAAAGATCGCTTGGAAAGAGTGAGTGTTTGCAGTAAGGCGTAATTGTAATATGTCAACCCGTCTTATAAAACTTGTTTTAAGTTTTATATAAGTGCTCAAGCTATATGTGATGAAAACTTTGGTGATTATATATGGATATGTCCTCCAAGTGTATTCGTCATCTTATGATTACAGGAAAACGCGTTGCATGAAGAATCGAGCGCATGGACCGACACAAATAGCGTATGTACGGAAGCGTTTATAATTAATTCTCGAAAATGATATTACGCAACATAACTTTAATATACATGGATGAATTCGTAAAAAAATAACCTTTAATTTGGTAAAAACAAAAATTCAAAATTTTGAAAAAAAAGTTAAAGGAGTAAGGTTTTTTGAAAAATAAAACAAAAATAAAAAAATTTTTTTACGTTGTTTTATAGTACTCATCAAGCCATTTAATACCCAGTTTGAATTTTTGTTCTATCTTTTTTAGTTTCGAAGATATTCGCTCCGAAAGAGAAAAACCGATTTTTTTCAAAGGGGTGTTTCACCCCCTAAAAGGCCGTATGGGAACGTATAAAAAAAAACGTGTCCCCTATTTTGATCTAGAAAACAACATATTAGAAGCTCATCAAAATCGGAAGGGGACACTTCCGACACCTTCCTTGTTAGTTCTGAAAGTTTAAACTATATATTTATAATAAAAATTTGATTAGTTTGTCTAGTCTATGCTTATCCTTATGCGAGGAGAATCTATCAGGTTTTTGAATCATTGTTCTATCTTTTCTAGATCTTGAGATATTTCAACAAGTATTATTTTATTGTGATTTTAATGATTTGCTCGTCCTCGCATTCAGAAAGATTTCTATCCTATTGCTAAAATTACTTAGTTATTATAGATGCATGCATATAACTTATTTTACAAAAGAATTTCCTGAGAGAAAAAAAAAGGAAATTAAATTTCTTTGTTCGAAAATGATTTGGTCGTAGCAATCGTAGTCTAACGCGTCATCGGTGCCGTCTCTTATCTTAGGGACGGTTGAGCGTATAAACATCGATATCGGTGAATAAGATCCTCTGGAATGCTCGAAAGGAAAATTTAGATAAAATTTTAGAGAAACTCTTTTGTAATAGCAGAATAGCAGGATCATATATATATATATATATATAGGGTGTCCCATTTTAATGGGGCACCCAAAATATTTCCGTTCCCTTGCATTTTACAAGAAAATGTTTCATACAAAAGTTGTATGGTTTCAAGGGGGACATAAGATGGTGTCATTAATGTGACCTTGAATAGTTGCTTGAAGGTCACGTGAAGGTCACCTTAAATTTTTTAAATGGAACTGCCTACTTTTTATTGTATATTCTTGTAGCTTATCTCGAAACCTTTCCAAAACACTATAAACAAATGTTTTTTTGTTAAGTATTTTTCGAGTTGTGAGGCTTGAAAGCTACAGTGTATTGTAACTTCCAAGCCTTATAACTCGGAAAATATTTAACAAAAATAAACTTTCTTGTAGTCCCATTTTAATGATCCAGCCAGTGAAGGTAAGATCAGAACAAGATCCAGCCAGTGAAGGTAAGATCAGAAGACGATCCAGCCAGTGAAGGTAAGATCAGAAGACGATCCAGCCAGTGAAGGTAAGATTAGAACAAGATCCAGCCAGTGAAGGTAAGATCAGAACAAGATCCAGCCAGTGAAGGTAAGATCAGAAGACGATCCAGCCAGTGAAGGCAAGATTTTGTAATCAGTGAAGGCAAGACAGGACTATGTTCCAATCAATAAAATCAAGACATACACCTTATGGTATTAAATGTTCGAAGGCACGTCCGTTTTGTTGGATGCAACGCTCGAGACGACGGCGGAATGCTCGTCTGACATTTTGGAGTACAGCTGGAGTAATACTCCTGCACGCTTCTCGAATGCGGTTTTTCATGTCTTCGCTGGTCGTTGGTTCTTCTGCATAGACAATGTCTTTGACATAACCCCACAAGAAGAAATCTAAGGGAGTTAAATCAGGCGATCTAGGAGGAAATTCATGGATTTCGCTGCCTATACCAATCCATCGATTCGGGAACCTCCTGTTTAAATAATTTTTGACAATTCGAGCTTTATGTGCAGGTGCTCCATCCTGTTGAAACCACATTATACGGAGTACTTGATTGTCAACCGGTCTCAACAAATCGGATAAGTCATTTTGAAGGAAGTGTAAATAGTTTGCTGCGTTGAGATTCTCCTCAAACAAATACGGACCAATAATATGATCTCTCACAATTCCAACCCACACGTTTATTGACCACTGTCTTTGGAATTCTTGGTTTTTTTGCCAGTTAGGATTTACATCTGAATAGTAGTGACAGTTATGTCGATTAACCTGCCCTCTATTATTAAATGTAGCCTCATCCGAAAAAAAGCAAGTTTTTCACAAAGGCAAGGTTTCTTTGGATTTGACCTTGAGCCCAATTACAAAATCGCATTCGGCGTTGAAAGTCTTCCCCTCCTAGTTGCTGAGTTAAGTTAATGTGATAGGGATGAAACTTAAAAGTCTTCGTAATTCTATTGGCTGTCGATCTTGGTATACCATGTTGTCTTTCAATAACCCTAGTAGATATTTGAGGATTTAGCATAACGCTAGCAATAGTAGCCACTGCCGTAGCTTCATTTGGACCCGTTTTCGTTCGTGTGCGTTTGAGTACGCCTCGGTGTTCAACACGGTCAGACAGTTTCTTCATGACTTTTCTGTTAGGATGGCGTCTATCCGGGAATCTTACCGAATAAAGCCGTGCTGCAGCGGAGTAATTATTGCCTGACTCACCTACAATGCGAATCATATCAACTATCTCATTTGGTGGATAGTCGGCCATTTTCAATAAGAAAATTTCTTCAAACACCAAACAATGATAATAAACCTTACAACAAAACTTCGAATAACTTCGAAGGAAGTGATTTTCAAAGAAAATGACCCAGACAAAAATTATTGCACTCACAGACACATCCAATGGTGACCTTGAAATTGTCCTAAATTACCTATTATTTGATTTTCATTTGTTTCACAAACGCATTACCTATTATTACGTATTGCTTTTCATTTGTTAAACATACGCAACAAGAGATCATAGTATCCGTGATACACTGTACAATTTGAATAGGATCAGTTTGCTAAAGTGAATGCACATCTCATGGACATAAAGAATTAAAGAAGTTTTGTTGTAAGGTTTATTGTTATGTGGTTTATTGTTATGTTGTAAGATTTATTATTATGTGAACAATGCATTATTATGTGGCAATGCGAATCAGACAGTTCTAAAGACAAGTCTAAACAATATTTTCAATCTGCTCAACGACTTCGATGGAAACCATAAAATGTTCAATACATGGGAAAACCAGGTACGTCTGTTAAAAATCATGTATGAACTGAGTGACAAAAAAACCAAAGTGATGATAAGCGGAAAGGTGAAAGGAAAGGCTCAACGATGGTTCCATTTCAATTCGAATCATCTAAATCTAACAGTTGAAACTCTTCTGAAAGACATGAGAAAGATGTATGGCCGTGAGACAGACTGCTTAGTGCGAAGAAAGAAATTTGAAGACAGAATTTGGAAACGTGACGAGATATGTGCTGACTATCAAGAAGAAATAATCCTAGCAAATCAAGTGCCAGTCAATGTAAACGAAATTGTGAGTTATCTCATACGTGGAATTCCAAACGAGAATCTGCAAAATCAAGTGCGTCTACAAAGATTCGGAACAACGGATGTCGAATTATTGGAAGCAATGGAAGATATGGTATATCGATACCATCTTCATTCAAATCGGAAGTAAAAAAGGAAGGACGGTCATATCATAACGTAAGCGGGAAAAGCGAGGGAACAACACATCAACAAGCATGCAAGTAGGAAGCAGTGGAACAAAAGAGCGTGACACGTTGTTATAATTGCGGAGAAGCAAGACACAATGCAACAAGGTGCACAAAACCCAAGCGAGAAAAAGCAGACCTGTTACACATGCAGTAAGATGGGACATCAGATAAAGGAATGTCCAGATAAAGAAAAGAAAGATAAGAAAGCGAGCAGATACTCAACGTGACGGAGGAAGTACGGGAGGATGAAAGATTCCGACGAAAGATTAAATACGAAGTATGTCAAAAATAACATTGGTATCGCGTTTGAGTTACTATTAGAAACACAATTAGATTCTGGAAGTCCGATTAGTTTTGTCAAAGAATCGCTTATTCCTAAAATTAAAACGGAGGATGTCGAGAATAGTTCGCAGACGTTTACGGGAATTAATGCATTCGCGTTAGAAATTATAAGTACAGTTCATATGAACATAATAATAGAAACAATGAAAAGATACAATGTTATGATATATGTAGTTCCTGACAAAAAAATGCAATGTCAAGCAGTACTAGGTCGCAATTTGATGAAAGAACTCAAATTTAAATTGTAGAACCGGAAGGAACAACTGCGTTAAATAATACTATATGCGAAATTATGAATATCGATGTGAGTAATTTTAATACAACAGATAAAGTAAGTGATTCATTGGCCATTGGCTCTGATGTACCAGATAAGGTAGCGCTTAGAGATATCTTTCTGTTGGAAAAATGAGTAATTTCCATACTACTTGTGTGATACTGATCGGCCGCTTGACAATATCAGCATGCGCTGGTATGTGTTTGCGCGCGGTGCGAAAGGGAGGACACGAGGTGTGCTCGTGAAGCGAGAAACGTGTACACGTGGTGTGAATGTGGCAAAATAAAATTCCGAGCCGAGAGTGGTAGAAGAAGCTGAGCCGTGGTAAACGGTAGACGTATCGTTGTATATCTGAGTAGTCTTTATAAAATAGAATAAATGGACTGTATTGGTTTTTCCTGAACAGTGTAGTGCTCCTTAAAATTAATTAAACGCTCCCGGCCTGTATTTTAACATGGTAGCAGAGCGTGGTTACCGAAATTATGAGGTTCGAAAGACATGTATGTGAGAAACTATGAACGTGAGGCTATGTCTTCACGTGTAGCCGACCGTGTAAAGAGTGAATCGAAAAGTGGTGATAAAAGAAATTTAGAAAAAGAAAGAAACTTAGAAAAGGTTGATCCAGTAAAATTGAAGAAATTACAAAAGTTCTTAATAAAACTGTTTCAAGGAGAAATTGGAAAAATTGTGACTGTGAAGAAAATAATAGAAAGTCGTAAGTGCAAAGAAAAGACAATGCCGAAAGACGACGAAATCAAATGTCAAGTTTTTGATGGACAAGACTATAGTCTGTGGAAGAAAAGAATATTATTATTTTTGAAATTGAAGGAATGTGATGAGCCGGCAACACGGGAAAGAGGAAACGAGAATCCAGAAGAATGGAATAAAAAGAACTTGAAAGCGATGAATTACATCTACTGTACTATAACAAACCAACAATTGGAGTTTGTTGGAGACCAGGATACGGCTCTTAAGATACTAAATAAATTTGATCAAATCTATATGAAAGAATCGACGGCACTGCAAATTTGTGTTAGAAATCGAATCGATAGGATGAGATTGAAGGATTTTGACGACTCAAGCACCTTCTTCACGGAATTCGAAAAACTAGTGAATGAATTAAAAAGTGCAGGTGCCAAAGTGACTGAACGTGAAAAGTTAGACTATATGTTGAAAACCCTGCCAGAATCACTCAGTTATATTGGTGATCTAATAGATTCAGTTCAAGAAAGTGATCGCACGTGTGAATTTTTAAAAAATAAAATTACGATGTGGGAAAAGCGAGGACAAAATGAAAGTGAAAAGAAAAAATCGAGTGTATTCAAAGCTGAAAAAAAGGACATAAAGTGCTTCGATTGTGGAAAGCACGGTCACATAAGGAAAAACTGTCAAAGCACGTGGCGAGGCGGAAGCGGCAGAAGCGGAGCCGGTGTAGGGGCGCCGAGGCCAGGAGGTGCGCACCAGTTGTATGGTCAGCAGTCACTAGGACTTCAGCAACAGCCGCAGTAGTACAGAGGCCGCGGCGGACGTGGACGAGGCTTTGGTCAACGAGGACGAGGTAGAGGTTGGCAGACGCGCCACGACGCAGCCAACGTGAGGTATTCGTACAACGATAGATACGACGACCAAGGTACCGGATCCTTTTTAGCCCAGGTGGAGTGCGGAAAGGATTATGCGGAAGATGCGATGGTATATGCGTGCGGAACTTGTAAAATAGATTGGATATTAGACAGTGGATGCTCGGATCATATAATTAATGATGACAATTACTTCCATGAATATGTTGACTTAAAAAAGCCAATAAATGTAAAAGTTGGCGACGGCAGAATTTTGAAAGGAACAAAAGTAGGCAAAATTTTTACATACTTTATAGTGAATGGAATGAGAAAGCAGATAACCATGTCAAATCAATTTTGTGTGAAAGAAATGGACAAAAACCTAATTAGTTATGCAAAAGTAACAGAGGAGAATAAAATTGTATCTGTAGGAAAAACATCAAAAATTTATAACAAATATAGTAACTTGATAGGAACTGCATACAAAGAAAATAGTCTTTATAAAATTAGTAGTTATATAGAAGGGGAAGAGGCTTATGTTGGAAATGTAAGAAAAATGACGCAAAAGGAAAAATTTCATAAAGTTCTAGGGCATGTAAATTTCCAATACTTGAATATGATGAATAAAAATAAATTAGTTGAAGGGTTACCAGAAAATTTTGAATCGATATTTTTAAAATGTGGTACATGTATCTAAAATAAAATGCATAATTTGCCATTTAAAAACAAACGGAGTAGGTCAAATGAAATTCTTGAGTTAGTACATACAGATTTAAATGGACCACACCAAACCACGGGATTTGATGGATCAAAATATTTTTTGACCTTTATAGATGATTATAGTAAATGTGCACTAGTTTATACAATTAAAACAAAGAATGAAGTTTATGATTGCTTTGTAGATTATATGAACAAGGTTGAAAATTTCACTGGTAAAAGTATTAAACGATTACGTTGCGATAATGGAAAAGAATATATAAATATAAAGATATGTACAGGTTAATAAGAGAAAAGGGAATAATTCTAGAGCCATGTCCACCGTATGTTCATGAGCTGAACGGAACAGCTGAGCGTTATAACAGAACGATAATGGACTCAGCCAGGTGTTTACTTTCAGATTCAAAGCTAAAAGTTAGATATTGGCCTGAAATTGTAAGAGCTGCAGCTTACTTAAAGAATAGAATCATTGCAAGTACGTATGAATATAAAACTCCTTTGGAAATATTTTTTGGAATAAGACCAAATATAAGTAACTTGAAAGTATGGAAGTAAAGTTTATGTAAGAGTGCCAGAAGTTAGACGGGAGTCAAAATGGGATAGGAAGTCTGATCCAGGAATACTTGTAGACTATGAACACGTAGGGTACAGAGTTTTAATGAATAATAAAGTTATAATTGCAAGACATGTAGATATTATTGACGAAAACGAAAACTTAGTAGGGTTGAATGGTGAAAATGAAAGTGACGACGAATCGATGAAAAGTATAAATGAAAACTCTGAATCAAACGGAAGAAGTGAAGATGTCATAGATGATAGAAAAATGGATAAGGTAAGGAATAGAATGCCGAGTAATAGACAAATAGAGGAACCGAATGATGATTTAGAATATGAACTCAGAAGGACTGCTCGCGAGAGAAAGAAGCCTACGAGATATGGTTATGAAATAGCAAAGTCAAATTACATATATGTAAACGTAGTGAGTACGGATAGTCTTGTAACTTATGAAGAAGCTGTAAATAGTAATGACTGTGATTTATGGAAAGAGGCAATGATCAGAGAGATAAATTGTTTAAACAAAAATAAAACTTGGAAGTTGATTGAGAAGCCGCAAAATAAAAAGATCTTAGACTTAAAATGGGTTTTCACAAATAAATTTGACAATCGGAAAAAGACGAGATTAGTTGTACGGGGATTTCAACAGGCTGAAATTTTGGAGGATGTATATTCCCCAGTAGCTAAAATTCAAACATTAAAATTATTATTAGCCTATTGTTGTCAATTCGGACATATGATTATTCAAATGAATGTAGAAACGGCGCCGTAAAACGGATTTTTAAACGGAACCGTAAAATCAGAAGTATTTGTGAAACAGCCGCCAGGCTATGAAGATGGAACCGGAAAAGTTTGTAAATTAGAAAAGGCACTGTATGGACTGCGCGAAAGCCCAAGAGCTTGGTACGAATGTTTTGAGTACATAAAAAAATTAGGTTTCCAAAGAAGTGAGAATGATTATTGTCTGTATATGTTGTACGAAAAGGTTGATACTCTTTACTTAATTCTATTTGTAGATGATTTATTGATCTGTGACAAAAATCAGGAAAAAATTGTTGAGATTAAGAATAAACTATCAATTAGATTTGCGATGAAAGACTTAGGAGAAGTAAAGACCTATCTAGGAATTAACATTGAATATGATTGTAAAAAAGGTAAGATGACACTGGACCAAAGTGATTATATCGAGTCATTGGCGAGAAAGTATAATATTGAAAAGGCGAAACTATATTGTACACCTATGGAACAAAATTTAAGTGTAGAGCCCGCACAGTCAGCTTCAACCGAAATAAAATATAGAAATTTAATTAGAGCACTTTTGTACATAAGTACAGGCACAAGGTTAGATGTAAGTTACAGTGTGAATTATTTGAGTCGTTTCCAGAATAGCTACAATGAAACATACTTCAAGTATGCACTAAGAATTCTAAAATATTTGTACTTAACCAAAGACTTGAAATTAACTTATAAGAGAAATTTGGACATTGATTTGTTGGACTGTTTTGTTGACGCTGACTGGGCTGGAGATAAAGTAGATAGAAAATCCACTACTGGATACGTAATAAGACTGTTTGGAAATGTGATTTATTGGAAGTCAAGAAAACAGGGCAGTGTGACAAAATCGTCAACAGCAGCTGAGTATGTAGCTTTATCAGAGTCGGTTAGTGAAATCAAAGTAATTGTCAATTTGCTAAAAGACTTTAGAATAGAGAGAGAAAAACCAATTAGAATCTACGAAGATAACATTGGAGCTGTTGATATTGTTAAATTTGGAAACTTGACAAAAAATTCTAAGTACATTGAAATACATTACCATTTTGTAAACGAATGCTATGAAAAAAAGGAAATTGATATTTTAAAAATAGATTCAGAAAATAATGTGGCCGATATTTTAACAAAGGCTCTAGGAAGAAGTAAGTTTGAAAAATTCAGGTTACTTTGAAAATAGTTTAAGTTGTTCATCATAAATTTAAGTTGTTTCAAAAGTTTTTGTTTGATTTCCGAGACAGAATTGAAAAGGAGAATTAATCACCTACGATAATATGAGTTGAATTGTAACGAGTGTGTAGCATGGAAATTAAGGAGGTGTGTTGGAAAAATGAGTAATTTCCATACTACTTGTGTGATCGGCCGCTTGACAATATCAGCATGCGCTGGTATGTGTTTGCGCGCGGTGCGAAAGGGAGGACACGAGGTGTGCTCGTGAAGCGAGAAACGTGTACACGTGGTGTGAATGTGGCAAAATAAAATTCCGAACCGAGAGTGGTAGAAGAAGCTGAGCCGTGGTAAACGGTAGACGTATCGTTGTATATCTGACAATGAGTAGTCTTTATAAAATAGAATAAATGGACTGTATTAGTTTTTCCTGAACAGTGTAGTGCTCCTTAAAATTAATTAAACGCTCCCGGCCTGTATTTTAACACTTTCAAAAGAAGTACTTAATCCCAGAACGTCCGCAGGAACCAATGGTTAAGATGAAACTAACATTAAAGGGTACCCCCCGTTTTCATAGTCGAAATGCCCTTAATCTGAGATTCGAAAATAACCTATTGGATCTTGTTTGTGTGTTGGAAAAACTAAGTTCCATGCATTATTTATCCTACCAATTCCCCCCCTCCCCACTAGAACTCCAAAAAACCGGTATTTTTATATTTTAATTTTTATCTCGAGTATGCGCGGCGCAAAAAATCTGAAAAAATTCAAGTAAATAGTTGAATCATACCCAAGTTTACCCAATTTTTTCCATATTTTTCTAAGGTCATCTTCAAGATCCAAAAAATCCAAAAAGATTTTAAAACGACTTTACTCGAAAACAGAGAAACATACATATATTGAAATTTTTTGTTTTTGTTTTTGTTTTGTTGAAATTTTTACGTGTTTCAATTTGTTTTTGAAGGTCTCATAGGTTTTTTCGAGCTCCGACTGGTGAGCTACGCTCAAAAATGTGAAAAACCTCGAAAAAACGCGTTTTTGAGATTATTTTGACCTATATCTCAATGGAAACAAAGTATAAGTATTCGAAAAAGTGTGGATACATAGTCCACATATGATAGAGTGTACCGGAAATTTTCCAGATTTATCCATACTCTCCTTCGAGGTTAAGAAATAGGTCCAAAATATAAAAAATCGGAGTATTTTTGAGATTTTTCTTATCTTAAAAATCCTCCTTACGGAGGAATTCTTGTTGGACCTGGATAAACCAAATTTTGCCTACATTCTTATGATATTCAACAAAATTGGTATGGATTTTTATCTCAGTTTGTTATTTCAACTTTTGCAACTGTTTGAAGGGTGAATTTTTGCTTATTTTGACATGTTCGAATTAGACTTTATGTTCATAACAAATCAACTTCTTATCCCATTGCAAAAGTAATACCAACTTTTCCTCTTTATAATGCAAAGAATTAAAAAAAATTTGCTCAAGTGTGTAACTCAAAAATTGCCCCGTAGAAAACTTTTTGACAGAACACTGATTTTAGACTTAAGTGGCTAGTATTCTAATTCGAACATGCCAAAATAAGCTAAAATTCACCCTTCGAACAGTTGTAGAAGTTGAAGTATTAGGTGTACAACTTTGCTTTCGCTGTTTTCCTATAGATGGCTTTAGCGGTAAATGGTGGTCGAAATAAATAGATTATAGACGTCATACAATAAACTTGGGCATCTGTCAATATAACCCCATAGAAACATTAGTCGATTTGGGTCTGCATCATAAAGTTATTCTCGATTGAAAATGTCAATTTACGAGCCAAATTCTCGTCATATGCGGAAGGTTTTCTGCTTCAACATGAAGAAATCTGCGGATGAGGCTCATCGAATGCTCAAATACTTATGTTGAGGCCGCTATTAGTGAAAGAACGTGTCATGAGTGGTTTCAACGCTTCAAGAACGGTGATTTTGACGGTGATTTTCGAAGACCGACATAGCGGTGGAAGAGAGAAGGTTTTCGAAGATGCAGAATTGGAGGCATTACTTGATCAAGACTCGTGTCAAAATCAAGAAGAATTGGCACGATCATTGGGAGTGACTCAACAAGCCATTTCAAAACGCCTCAAAGCCATGGGAATGATTCAGAAACAATGAAATTGGGTGCTGTACGAGTTGAAGCCGAGAGATGTTGAACGGCGTTTGTTTGCTTGTGAACAGCTGCTTGAAAGGCAAAGACGGAAGGGATTTCTGCATCGCATTGTGACTGGGGACGAAAAATGGGTTCATTACGATAACCCCAAGCGCAGAAAATCATGGGGAGTTCCCGGCCATGCTTCCACGTCGACGGCCAAACCGAATATTCACGGCTCCAAGGTCATGTTCTGTATTTGGTGGGACCAGCTCGGTGTAGTGTATTATGAGCTGTTAAAACCGACTGAAACAATCATAGGCGATCGATATCGAACGCAATTGATGCGTTTGAACCGAGCATTGAAAGACAAACAGCCGCAATATAACGAGAGACACGATAAAGTGATGCTGCAGCATAACAATGCTCGACCCCATGTTGCGAAAGTGGTCAAGACATACTTGGAAACATTGAAATGGGAAGTCCTACCCCACCCGCCGTATTCTCCAGACGTTGCTCCCTCTAACTATCACTTGTTTCGATCAATGGCACACAGCCTGGCTGACCAACACTTCCGGTCTTATGAAGAAGTAAAAAATTGGATCGATTCGTGGATCGCCTCAAAAGATGACCAGTTTTTTCGACGCGGGATTCGTACGCTGCCCGAAAGATGGGAGAAAGTAGTGGCCAGCGATGGACAATACTTTGAATCATAAATGTATAACCAGTTTTTTACAATAAAGTCTCGAATTTCGAAAAAAAAACGGCGGAAGCAAAGTTATACTAATAACAGACTGAGATGAAAATCCATACCAACTTTGTTGAACAATATCATAAGAATGTAGAAAAAATTTGATTTATCCAGATCCAATAAAAATTCCCTCGTAGGGAGTATTTTTAAAATAAGAAAAATCTAAAAAATACGCCGCTTTTTGATATTTTGGACGTTTCTTAATCTCGAAAAAGTTTGAAAAAATCTGGAAAAATTTTGGTACATTCTATCATATGTGGACTATGTATCCACACTTTTTGGAATACTTACACCTCGTTTCCATTGAGATACAGGTCGAAATAACCTCAAAATCGCATTTTTTCGAGGTTTTTCGCATTTTTGAGGGTAGCCCACCACTCGGAGTTCGAAAGAAACTATGAGACCTTCAAAAACAAATTAGAACACGTATTTAAAAACAAAAAATTTCAATGTATGTTTCTCTGTTTTCAAGTAAAGTCGTTTTAAAATCTTTTCGGATTTTTTTGACCTTGAAGATGACCTTAGAAAAATATGGAAAAAATTGGGTAAACTTGGGTATGATTCAACTATTTACTTGAATTTTTTCAGATTTTTTGCGCCGCGCATACTCGAGATAAAAATTAAAATATAAAAATACCGGTTTTTTAGAGTTCTAGGGGGGAGGGGGGAAGTTGGTGGGATAAATAATGCATGGAACTTAGTTTTTCCAACACACAAACAAGATCCAATAGGTTATTTTCGAATGCCCTTAATCCCAGATTAAGGGGTTTTCGACTATGAAAACGGGGGGTACCTTTGCGTGAACACACACCATTTCATTTTAGTCCAAGAAGATTGTCATTTAGATAAAGCATAACTCCAAGAAATAATCGATAAACTATTAGCAAAAGGTATAATATGTGCAAGTGAATCTGAGTATCTCCAATTGTAATGGTACGAAAGAAAAATGGTGAGGCCCGTCTATGTGTAGATATAGAGTTCTAAACAAATACATAATTCGCGATAATCACCCTCTACCCGTCATTGAAGACCACATTGCTGCGTTGCACGGAAAGAAATATTATTCAAAGCTAAATCTGAAAGATGGTTTTCACCAAATTCAAGTAGATAAAGATGCAATCAAATACACAGCTTTTATTACTCCTATAGGACAGTATGAATATTTAGGTATGTCATTTGGCTTAAAAACTGCTACTGCCAAATTTTCTAGATTTATTAACGGTACTAGAAGAATTAATTAAAGCTAGTCATGTGCTTACATACGTAGATCATTTTCTGATAGCTACAGAGTCCATAGATAAACACTTAGAGGTACTAGGTCACGTATTTGGATTGTTAGTCAAAAACAAACTTGAACTAAGAATTGATAAATGTAAATTTCTGACTACTGAAATAGAGTATTTAGGATACACAATTAAGGGGAAAATACTGTAAGACCCCTCGATAGTGGAATTAGTGTAGTCAAAAATTATCCATTACCACAAAATCAGAAAGATGTGCAAAGTTTTGTAGGATTAGCGTCATATTTTCGCAAAATTGAAGGCTTTGCGATAGTGGTAATCCCTTTATATAAGTTGCTAAAGACAATAAATTCACTTTCGGTGAAACAGAATTGAAAGCATTTATGACACTCAAATCAAAATTGACAGAATCTCCGATGTTAGGCATATACAACCCGAACGATGAAACAGAATTACTGATGCCAGTATGTTAAGCTTTGGAGCAGTATTGTTACAGCGTAAAATTGATAAAAAATTGCATCCAATATGTTACTTTTCAAAACGTACGACAGAAGCAGAGAGTAAGCTCCATAGTTTTGAATTAGAAACGTTGGCTATCATTTATGCTTTGAAAAGATTCAGAATTTATTTAAGTGGAATAAAATTCAAAATCGTAACTGATTTTGATTGTAACGCACTCAAATTAACTCTGGAAAAAAGACAAGTAAATCCGAGAATTGAAAGATGGGCTATCGAATTATTGGCATATGATTATGTAACGGAACATAGGCCAGGCATAAGAATGAAACATGTAGACGCTTTTAGTCGGATACAGAGCATATGCGTAGTTGAAGCAAATTCATTAGAAGCCAATCTTGTATTAAGTCAAGATAAAGACAGTAAAATTAAAGAGCTACAAACCAAATTACAATCGTCAGAAGATAGTTTGTATGAATTACGAAATGGAGTTGTATATCGAGCAGGAGATAAACTACTCTTTTATGTACCAGCAGGAATGGAACATCAGATTATTCACAAATATCATGACGAATTTGGACACGTAGGTGCAGAGAAAACTTGTCAATTAATATCACAAAATTATTTTATACCACAATTGAACAAGAAAGTAAAAGAGTACATTGTCAACTGCCTAACATGCATTGTGTATTCACCAACAACCGAAAAAACTGAAGGTACATTTCAGAATATACCGAAAGGGGAGCAACCATTCGTACAATTACATACAGGTCATTATGGGCCTGACTAGTTCTCAGAAAAATTCGAAATTCGTGTCCCTACTCATTTTTACCCGTTATTAATATTATGTCTTTAGATTAATATTTTTTTATGGAAACTATACCAGTATAGTTACTTGTACCATACATAATTTTAGTGTTCTTGTTTCAAAATAAAACATGGCAGTTGATCAAATACCCTAAATATCATTCCCTCATCATGTCCCAAACTCAACATTTCGATGTGTATATAACGTAATTAATTCATCTTGTTTTATGAAAACGTTCATGTTAATTACATTAATTACTTTAAAAATACTGTATTTTATAGTAAATATGCCTTTTATTAAGTACACAGACGAAAATCATTTGATAATTCATTGTCTATCTCGGTCCCAAAAAAAAACATCATTCCCTCACATTTTATGAACACTTGTGTTGTACTTTTAAATTTAGTGATACGTTGCCGCGCTTATGAATTTTTAATAGTTAACAATACTGCCAATGTAACCATAACATCATTGTTGCTCAGCACGAACAGATTTGTAGAAGCGCAATAATTTTCTGCTAATTATTTCAACATTACATTTTTATGTATCATTCCCTCACTGTAAAATTTAACAAGGTAATTATTTTATTATGTAATAATTTATATGGTATCTTACATGTTTCAGGAGGTAAAAAAACTTGCCTCATCGTCTAAATTAAAGTGAGGTTATATACGATCACTTTTTGTTGATTATGTTTGATTTTATCATTCCCTCACTATCATTCCCTCATTTTTATCATTAAAAAAATTTATGTTAATGTGATAAGTTTTTCTTTAACAATTCAATTAGTTTATTAAACTAATAGATAAATTAAAATAAAATAAAAGTCGTTATAAAATAACAATAACAAATAAAATATTACAGATCTCAGTAATTTAAGAAAAATATTTGTCAAAGTGTTAAAAAACAAAAAATTTTCAAAAAATAAATTTATATTTTGAAAAAAAAATTCATAATTTACTTTTTAATTTCACGATAGTAACGTAAATATAGCAATGATATGAAAAAAACTCATTACTTCACTTAAATTATCATTCCCTCATAATTCATTTTTTTCATTACCATATAATTATAATTAAAATTAAGAAAAGTTGGGGACCACGTAGACAGTTGAGGTAAGGCACTTCTGTACTACATATTATATAGAAAAAAATGTCAAATATATTAAGTTATATTATTTGTATTTTGAAAGGTCATTTTTCGCATTTTTCTGAGAACTAGTCGCCTATAGACAAAACGTTATCCAAACAACATATTTTAGTAGATGGATTTTCAAAATTTGTGAAATTATATCCAGTAAAAAGTACAACTAGCAAAGAGGCAATAGCTTGTTTAACTCAATATTTTAATAACTATAGTAGACCGCAAGTAATAATCTCGGGCAGAGGTACATGTTTCACTTCAACAGAGTTCAGAGAATTTCTAAAAGAACATAACATAAAACATGTCTTACAAGGGAAGTGTCACGACTGTCCAGAACCGATTTGATTCTCCTTTAAATATGTTGTTATATATACAAATCTAAGAGACACGTATTTTTTTATATGGGCTACTTTTGACTTTTAAGGGGTAAAACACCCCTTTGAAAAAAAACGGTTTTTATCTTTCAAGGCGAATATCTTTAAAACTATTAGAGATAGAAAAAAAATTCAAACGGGGTATTAAATGGCTTGATGAGTACTATAAAATAATGTAAAAATTTTTTTTTTTTTCTTTTTTTTTCAAAAAATCTTACCCCTTTAACTTTTTTTTCAAATTTTGAATTTTTGTTTTCATCAAATTAAAGGTTATTTTTTTACGAATTCATCCTTGTATATTAAAGTTATGTTGCGTAATATCATTTTTAAGAAATCATTACAAACCTCTCCGTATATACGTTATTCGTGCTCGTATCAAGAGACACGGTAGTGTCTTGTGCTAAGTCCGCGTAAGCAACAAGACGCTCCCGTGTCTCTTTACGCGGGTCGGACAGTTGAGAGTACTCAATATTTCTAGTTCTCATATACCCGCTCCACGGATCGACTTCTAAGTAGTCTTAATCGATAGAGCGGGGTCGATTTGTATAAGAAAAGTGTTTTTATTTTTGGACTACATGCTCTACAAATCGTCGAGCTATTACGACGTAAAGTCCAAATGTGAAAAATATCATTTAAGAAACGTCGTCGTCGTCATCAATCCTACTGTTCAGGCATTTGACACAAGAGCGCTAGTGATGCTCTGGAAGTGTGATCGATCGTAGTGTGATCGAGAAAAATCGATCGACAGTAAGTGACGTCGATAAACGAAAGTTAGGTTATTATAGAGATCTCGATATAAATAGAGAAGCGACAACGAGGGGTTCGGTTTGATTGGCTCTCTGAATCACATGACCAAGACGCATGAGAGCGAGAGAAAGCGAGCGTCTTTCGCTCTCTCTCACTCTCGTGCTTATTACGTGCCGTCGGCTTTATTGTGTGGAACTAACATGACTGCCTTTTGCGATATATCGCACGTATCGATCACCGTTGTCGCTTCTCTATTTATATCGAGATCTCTAGGTTATTAGCGGCAACGATAGTGATGAAAAGTAAATATGCGAAGAAGAATAGGTTATTAGTGGCAATGATAGTGAAAAGTATTAGGTGTACAACTTAGTTCGGTCCGTTTTCAATACGTTTTTCAAGCAAAAAAAACGGACCGAATTAAGTTGTACACCTAATAATTAGTGGCAACGATAGTGCAAAGTAAAGTAATATGACAGAGAACTTTACGGACATGTTAGAGATGAGAACCAAGTAAGTCTTGAATATATTTCTATATTAGGTAATACTTAAGAATACGGGCCTCCTCACCGTTTTCGTTGAAACTTTACAATATTGCGTATTTTGGTCCGTAAAACACGAATATGAAAGTTAAAATCGTCGCTCTATTCGTCTCTCGCAGTTATAACGTGTTGAAAATTGACAGTTTCGGGGTTATGAAACCTGTCGTACCGACGATGTACAGACTGTCTGAGCATGCGCAGTGATGTACTGCAGATCAGCTGACCACGCCAGCGTCAAAAGTGCGCGAAATTGAAAATGTTAAAAAGGATACAAGTTAGGTCAACCGCGTAGGGGGTCCCGGGGGCGAAGCCCCCGGATCAGGGGTCCAGGGGGCGAAGCCCCCCCCACTATCAAGTACCGAGTTCTATTACAAAAAGAAATTTGCCGTCGCGTACGATTTATCACGGATATCTCTTGTCTCGGGATTACTTTGTATCGTTGAAATCGATACGTCGTCCGTTTGTAAGGTACCGAATAGATCGGCGAGATTTCTATACGAGATAGGACGTTTTTACTCGCGACGTTTCACCACGCGTCCCCACACCTTGCGTCAGGGGTCTGTGCTAATCTTTTCGGTTTCAATCATTTTTAGTATAACGTAGACTCATCGATTTAGCAAGGCGAAGATTTATTTCACAAGTCATTCAAATTTGTAATGGCCAAATAAGCCATTTTAAAAATTAGCAGCGCAAAATCTTGTAATTAAATTTTGCCAATTTTGTTAATTTTTTAAATAGCATATTTTGTAGCAGTGCTAAGTCTTTCAATTAAATTTTTTTATTTTTTTATTAATTTTTAATTTTTATATACATTTTTCTATTTTTCTATTAATTTTTATTTTTTAATTTTTTACAAATAATTTTTAATTTTATATTTTCACATTATTTGTTTTTCTTTTTTAAATTAAATTTTTGAACTATTTTTATTTAATATAATTTTTCTTTTAATACATATACTAGAAATTTTTAAAATATATATTTTATTTCAAAAAGTTATATTAAGTTGGGACAAGGTTGTACTACCATAATTTTTTTTAAATTAAACAATTATGTATAACTTTTAGTGAAAATACTAAATTTTTATTTTTAATAGAATAATTTCTCGATATCAATATTTTAGTAAAATATAAAAAAAAATTAAAACAACTATTTTTTATAATATTTTGTTACATTTTTTATTAAAATATTTTTATAAATTTTTATTTCTACTTAGCACAATTTGTTGATATCATTACTTTTGTAGAATGTATAATTAAATAACTTTTATTTTTTTATGGTTTTAAATAAACTATTTTGTTTAGATTAAAATAACTTATGTGTGCAGATTAAAATTCTACTATTTTGGAAATAGATTTTTAAATAGTTTTTTTAAAGTTAATAATACTCTACTATAATAATTTGCCAAGATACTTTTTAACGCGGACTTAGCACCTTTTTTTACCTTTTTTTAAAAAGGTAATTTTTTTAGGTCGTATCTACTATGTGCGTAAGTGTAATAATTATCGTCGAAATAAAAAATTTAAAAAAATGTTAAATTTGTACAAAAATAAGCTTCTATTTGTGGCGATAAAAAATTTTTGAAATTTTGAAGAAAGAGTGATGGAAATATTTTAAAAATTAAAAAAATTTCTTTTGCACTGTTTTATAAAGTACTCCTAAAATTATTCAACTTTTATTACATGATATTTTTCTAGTATTACAGATTATAAAAAACATTAAGAATTAGGGTAGTTTTTATTATACCTTCTTAAAGTTATTAAAACCTTTGTATTCATCTCTGTACTTATTTCCTTATAAGATTATTTTTTCTTACAACTATTTTCGTTCCAACGCTCTAACATCTTGTTTATTTATTAGTTTATATATTAGTTTTGCGCAATAATATCTACACGTAATTAATAATGAAATAATTATTGAATGTTTACATAATAAATTTATACTTTTTAAAATTCAAGAAATAAGTAAATAGTTTACTACGGCTCCTTAATATAAAATCAAGTTGAAATAGATAAAAGCCTTTTATAGAGCCAAAACGTACATGTGATGCGGTGATAAACCATTACAAACACTATTAAAAATTCATAAAGATTCGCGAACAAAATTGCGCAGACGCGTTTCGGCTCACTGAGCCCTCTTCAGTAACGCAGAAATCGAAACAAATTATATTAAACTGAAGCCGAGTATGTAGATCCAAATAGTAGACACAATCTCGTTGTCACAGTGCTGGTATGGTCAAGGTGTTGGAGGAGAAGATGTCAGTGACTCCCTCGAATTGAAAATGTCCGTGAAGTGGTGACTCAAAGAACGTACTATATGATAATGAGAGGAGAGAGAAGCAAGAGTTATATTGTCAAGTTGTGGAGAAATTCCGAAAATTATAGAAAGCTATTGTTACTAGTGCGTGAGAAATTTCTATAAATTTATAAATATTAGAATTGAAGGGCAGTACCTGTTCTTGCTTCTCTTGATCCCATTACATGATCTTTCTTATCGGAACGTCTTAACAGGTGTTATAACAGAGACGAACTGAGTTTGAAGATCAAATAGACATTTTCAATAACGTAGACATAAAAGATTAAATATTGAGACGGGGGAATTTATACTTTTTATTATTTACTCATTATATACATTACAATAATGATATTTGACGAAAAATTGTTTTAAACATAACATTACTGTTTGACGCCAACAACATCTTACTACAGCTTGCAACCCTCGATATTACATGTTGTTGAAGTTTTGTCAAAACTGAATTGTACTCGATTTTCAAATTCTTCTGGTCCTTCGTTCGTATACCCACGTTTAAACCACAAATATTTAAATAAATTGTGATACGGCGAGCTCAGCAATGTCACGTTTCAAAATTGTGTGACAAACACGATTCTGATATGAAAAGTATGTACATTAAAGATAAATGGACAGTATATATAAAATAAAAAAATAAAATTATATATAATTACATTGTTACATACATAATCAATTGTCATCCCCACGATATCACAACTTATTTAAATATTCGTGGTTTAGAAGTGGATTTACGAACGAAAGACCAGAAGAATTTGAAAATCCAGTACAATTCAGTTTTGACAAACTTCAACAACATGTAATATCGAGGGTTGCAAGCTGTAGTAAGATGTTTTTGGTGTCAAACAGTAATGTTATGTTTAAAACAATTTTTCGTCAAATATCATTATTGTAATGTATAT
The DNA here is from genome assembly GCA_901521435.1 of Crematogaster levior. Lineage (NCBI taxonomy): Eukaryota > Metazoa > Arthropoda > Insecta > Hymenoptera > Formicidae > Crematogaster > Crematogaster levior. The sequence goes on from CABEGB010001076.1 coordinate 62,482, forward strand.
AATGAGTAAATAATAAAAAGTATAAATTTATTATGTAAACATTCAATAATTATTTCATTATTAATTACGTGTAGATATTATTGCGCAAAACTAATATATAAACTAATAAATAAACAAGATGTTAGAGCGTTGGAACGAAAATAGTTGTAAGAGAAAATAATCTTATAAGGAAATAGGTACAGAGATGAATACAAAGGTTTTAATAACTTTAAGAAGGTATAATAAAAACTACCCTAATTCTTAATGTTTTTTATAATCTGTAATACTAGAAAAATATCATGTAATAAAAGTTGAATGATTTTAGGAGTACTTTATAAAACAGTGCAAAAGAAATTTTTTTAATTTTTAAAATATTTCCATCACTCTTTCTTCAAAATTTCAAAAATTTTTTATCGCCACAAATAGAAGCTTATTTTTGTACAAATTTAACATTTTTTTAAATATTTTATTTCGACGATAATTATTACACTTACGCACATAGTAGATACGATACGAGCACGAATAACGTATATACGGAGGGGTTTGTAATGATTTCTTAAAAATGATATTACGCAACATAACTTTAATATACATGGATGAATTCGTAAAAAAATAACCTTTAATTTGATGAAAACAAAAATTCAAAATTTTGAAAAAAAGTTAAAGGGGTAAGATTTTTTGAAAAAAAAAGAAAAAAAGAAAAATTTTTGCATTATTTTATAGTACTCATCAAGCCATTTAATACCCCGTTTGAATTTTTTTTCTATCTCTAATAGTTTTAAAGATATTCGCCTTGAAAGATAAAAACCGTTTTTTTTCAAAGGGGTGTTTTACCCCTTAAAAGTCAAAAGTAGCCCATATAAAAAAATACGTGTCTCTTAGATTTGTATATATAACAACATATTTAAAGGAGAATCAAATCGGTTCCGGACAGTCGTGACACTTCCCTTGTTAGTAGCAACAGCATCCCCGAAAGCAAACGGCCAGGCTGAACGCATTAACCGAATTTTAGGTCCAATGTTAGGAAAGCTAACTGATAGCGGAAAAAGGAAGAATTGGTGTAAAGTTGTCACTGACATTGAATTTGCACTGAAACCCATCAATAAGAGCACGGGTCAAACTCCGAGTAAATTGTTATTTGGCGTAAAACAGAGAGGAAAGTTATTAGATAAAATTGTAGACTACCTTGAATCGGAAGTAAACATTGAAACACGTGATATAGAAAGGGATAGGATGAAAGCGAAGGAGAACATAGAACGTTCCCAAAAGTATAATAAAAATTATTTTGATAGACATCACCAGGAACCGCATAAATATGAAGAAGGCGATTATGTAGTAATTAGAAACTTTGAAAATAAAGCGGGCGTCAATAAAATTAATCCCATACATGAAAGGACCGTATAAAATAATAAAAATATTGTGTAACGACAGGTATGTAATTAGATCAAAAAATGAATATGATGGAGCAAATAGACCGTACGAAGGAACATGGAGTGCTGAAAACATGCGTCCTTGGCGTGAAATCATAAATATGTCAGACAATGATGAAAGTGAATAAAATTGTAATCTCAAATGTGTGCGAAATCGAAAAGTTTCAATTCGGAGACCGAATTATGTCAAGCATGGCCGAAATGTAAGAGATGTTATTACTTTATTTGTCTAGATTTTATGTTTTCCTTTTATACGTGAAATGTATTATTTTGTTTGTCGAGCGTATCTCAACGATGACGGCCAGATCACACGGTAGCGATATCCTTTGGCGGGTCGCTATTAAAGAAAGCGTCTATCTAGTCGTCTTTGTTTTGTCGGCTTCTTGTTTTTAAGATTTTATGTAGCATTAGTGTTAGTATTAGTATGTTATTCTCTTATTGTAATAGTATTAGGAAACGATATATAAAGGCGTAAGCAGCGACGAAGTCAGTCTTCAGTCTTAAGTAAGTCTTCAGTCAGTCTTGAGTCTTGAGATAACATCCGTACTGTACGCACGATTGAACGAATAAAAGCCATTCTTACACAGTGTTTTAGTTATCTACAATTTATCTTAAATATTATTCTCTATTTATACTACGCTAATATTGATAAATAAATAAAAGTTATTTAAGGTAAAATATTGTATAAAGGTATAAAAGTAAATATTGTATAAAAGTAAAATAGGTAAATATATTCTGATACGAACTAATATTCTGATAACGCACAAATGTTTCGGAGATTAAAAGCAGATAAAAAGCAGGATTGAAAGATAAGTTAACGGTGCTATGAAATTATTGGAAAAACCGGGGATAGAAGGAAAGTAAGTTTGAATGCCAATATCGTAATGATGAATCTCGGTTGATATGCGATCGGGGATAGCTGGTTAGGATAATTGCATTGCCATTTGATAGTGCACCATAACGAGGAGCAGTCTTAATTGTGTCCCAGAGTCCACTGATGTAAAAGTGCTACGTCCCTTGTTAAATTGGGGAAAGTGTTTTAATTACAATATCGATGAGGCGTCGAGATTGCCACCCTTTGATCGTTACGTCACTGATAGATCGCTTTACGCAATTACTCGGCGTACGCTGAATTTTCACGGATATAATTGATCGATTTGTCCTTTCAATTTAATTGTCTTTTTTGGCATGTGGAAAATGCTAACAAGTATTTGATCAATTAATCAATGCTGTTATACAAACGTGTAAAATATTCCTATGACAAATTATTTTAAATTTGCAAATGTTTTAACGGGCTATACCAGTGTGAAACTTTCAAAAAATCGAAATTTTTTTTGTCTTATTCGACAGTTTATACTTTTAAGAATATCCTGTGAAATTTTCAAGGCCGTATCTCTAATACTTTTCGAATGGCAGCCTTCTAGCAACCGCTCGCAGGTATAAACTGCTCCATCTACCTAGGGGCGGAGCGTCGGAGCTGATGTGCCGTTACCCGAATCTTTCGTATTGTAAACAGTACATAGGTAAGAAGGGAGGCTAGAAATATGTATACAGGGTCTTAAAATACAGTGTTGCTATTTAAAAGGTATTCTGGAGCTGTTTGACGCTGTTGCTGTCGAAGCGTCTGTTTAGTTTACTCGCAGCTGTCGTACAGTATACAACGGAGCGAAAATGAGTGAAAGTATTCAAAAGGGCACTCACGATAAACCTTTTCATAGATATTCTCGAAGTAAGAAGAGAAAATTTTCGGGAAATCGATACACGTATGAGCAGTCCACCGCAAATACCAGTACAGCCGCTGAAAAACTATTACGCACCGAAGACGACGAAATTATAGTTGATCAAACCCATGGATACTGTTTTATCGAGTTTTTCTCTGTTTTTAGTATAATTAGCACTTTAGTTGTGTGCAAAACTTGTAAAAAAGACATCAAGTTCAATCAAACAAGTTCATGGGGCTTAGGATTCAAAATTGCTGTGTCATGTGAGTGCGGTGATTTATATGTGAATTCTGGACCGATGATTAGTAATGCTTACAAAATAAATCGTCGTATAGTGTTTGTGATGCGACTTCTAGGCGTCGGTATCAATGAAATAAATCTATTTTGTGGCTTGATGGATCTTCTTCAAAAATTTCATAACAACACTTTCGCTGGATGCTCTGAAAATGTAACTAAAGCTGCTGAAACCGTTTATAAATGGAGTACACAAAAAGCCGTTACTGAAGAGAAAGCTAAAACGTTAGAGAATGAAGGTTCAGATGTTAATTTGACAGTTTCCGGAGATGGCACATGGAAAAAACGCGGCCACACTTCACGTTTCGGTGTTACAACTCTTGCAGGTAAATTCAGTAAAAAAAATTATCGATACAGTCGTAAAATCGACTTATTGTAAGAGTTGTGAAGTATAGGAAAAGAAAAAAAATACTCATCCTGAAGAATATGAAGAATGGCTTGAAGGACATGACGATTGCGATGCAAATCATATTGGATCAGCTGGAAAAATGGAGGTTGATAGTGTGAAGGAAATGTTTGGCCGCTCGATCGATCAATATGGAGTAAAATATACGCGCTACATTAGCGACGGTGATAGTGCCATATACAAAGGTTTATTGAATTTAAATCCGTACGATGTGCAAGTAGAAAAACTAGAATGCTACTTACATGTGAAAAAAAGAATGGGAACTCGATGCCGCAGTCTCAAAAATCAAACGAAAGGTTTAGGAGGAAGGAGTAAGAATACCGTGAAGCTAACTGATAAACTTATTAATAAACTCCAGAAATACTATGGATTGGCAATTACCAAGCATCCAGATAATGTTGATGAAATGTACAAAGAAATTTGGGCTACATTGTATCACTTATCTTCGACAGATAAAAGTCCGAACCACAAAAATTGCCCTGCAGGTGAGAATAGCTGGTGCTCATATCGCCGCGCGGAAGCTAATGGAATGGACGTGTCAAAGTTCAAGCATGATTATCTCCCACTTGACAATGATGTTACGAAAGCTTTGGAACCTATTTATACTGATTTGAGTTCAAGGGAATTACTAGAGCGATGTAAAGGAGGAAACACGCAGAATAACAATGAAAGTTATAACGGCTTGTTGTGGCACTTTGCTCCAAAGCACCTTCACAACGGCATGAAGACGATCAAGCTCGCTAATTTCCTTGCTGTCTCAATATTCAATGATGGTTTTTATAGTATTTTAAAAATGCTACAAGTAATGGACGTCATTATCGGTCCTATTGCAAAAGAATATGCCATAGAGAGAGATGACAGCCGAATTAACCAGGCGGAGCTACGTCATGAAGCGTCCTCAAAAGAGGGACGAACAGCTCGGAGACAAGCTTTAGCCTCTCAGCAGGCATTATTCGAGGAGGAAGAGGGTCCATTGTATGGACCAGGTATAGCTGATTAGCAGTTTTTATGGTAAATATAATTTTATCTTGCAAAAATCGTTAGTTTAATCTTTAAACGCGTTTTTCTCGAAATGACATTTTTCAAATTTGCTGCCATCGTAACTCAAAGAGCAATTATCCGATTTCAAATTTGAACTGAGTACTTTTGAATATATTTACTCTACAATGACCTAGGATTTTTTTGATTGGATGAAAATTGACGATTTGGCATTAAAAAAATGACCATATTTGTGACCAAAAAAAAACTTTTTTTTGATAACTACGCCATTTTGTTAAATTTTGATATTTTTCGAAAATTCTACGTCATTGTATAGGAAATACCTTCTAGTTTAACGACTTTTTTTTTGTTTCAGCTACTCATTTGGCCGGAATCATGGCAGCAGTGGAGGAACATTTTTTTTAGCGCCTCCGAAGACAGCGCATAAGTCGCTCATTTTTCAATATTATTTGATAAAAAAATTATGGAATATAGTTTAAATATAGCTTGATATGCTCTTATATTTTTAAAATATTTTATGAAGTATTTAAGAGGTACAACTTGTAACTTTTAATAAAATTATATATATGTTATATGTTTCCCGCGCGGCTTTGAAATTTTGCTTAAAAATTAAATTAAGTATTAAGTTAAAAATTATTTTCGAAAAACTTTGCGTAACTCACCAATGAAACTGACATTGCGAATGTGTTGGAGGAGACGTGGACCATCCGGTGCTGGTTTAAGCGATTCACAGAGATAATGTGATGTACCCAAATTATTTACGCATTCTTCCTCGATAACGTTATGAACACCGTGTGCCATGGCGTAAACTGCATCCACTGAAAATAATATGAAAATCTAGTTCTAGCATCTATTCTAATAAAGGCATATTATCTGTCTGATAAGAGCTTTCCAAATAAATAGGTGTTTTGTAATTTAATTAAATATGTATATGTTTCTAAGGGAGGAATTTACTTTTGTAATTCAAGAGTGAAAGAGATAAGAAATCTACTGATCCATTAGCATAAAAAAGAAATTGAATAGGAAAACAAGGACTATCTTGCTTGTTAAAGATTCTTGAAAAATAAAGAAATTTATTTACTATTTAGAAAAAAATTTTTTAGTTACTGAAGATATTTATACTTATTATACTTCTACAATCTTATTATTTATCTTATTCGTATAATAAAATATGATTCGGGTCTTTGTATAATTTACAAGACACTTTACACAATTAAACAAGTCTTATTGTTTGATCCATCTCGAAGAGATTTATTTCATACCACACGTTACCATTATTTATTTATTCACAGATAAAGAAAACGTTAAGCATTGTTGCTTGCGACTAATAAGATGATTTACAAGATTATCATGATGCTTTCGAACCTAAAGAGTTTCCGATCACTTCGCGTTTGACAAGACTCATTTATCTCACGTAAGGATAGAATATAAAGAAGAAAATAAGAAGAGAAAGAGGGATCTGGAAACACGTGACAAATGATTTCGTAAAACTTTTCACGCGCCACCGAACGTGTTTGTTAATGCAAAAACTATAGTCGTGGAAAATTGCTTCGCTCGGTTCGCCGCTGTTTCCTTTCTCTCCATTTGTCATGACTTTGCCCGGAAGTTTGTTTGAAAGTTTAATCTTATTCGTTGTATGAAAGAAATGCAATGGATCACGAAGTATAGTCGGCTGTAGTTAATTGCGTACACTGGTGAATGCTTGCAACGACAGCGACCTGGGATTAAGTATGTGAAATTTATGTTTCTTCGAAAGTTTATCTCTTTTTATTTCTCTTAAATTTATTAGATTTATTTATGCATGAACATATCCTTAAATCTGGCATAAATTCGTAATCAATATTTTAATGCACCTATCTGAAAATTTTTGTTAAAACTTCTAACGACCTACAATTTGGCTCACTTTTAAGCCCGTATCAGACTACCGGCTGCAAAAGCCGACCCGACTGTCAACCGCGACTGCCGACACATGTCTAGCCAATCACAGCGAGGCCGCCTCGCAGTCGGTAATCTGATACGGGCTTTACAGGCACGTAATACATTCTGGAGCGAATAAAGAATTTTTTATGTCGAATCGAATCGAATCGAATTTTATTTTCTTTTTCGAATCCGAATCGAATCGAATTGACAAAATTTTATTCGAATTGAAGCAAATGAAAAGAAATCGAATCGAGTCATTAAAATATAATTGTTAATTATTAATATTGATTACATATAATATAAATTTGTTTTAAGTTGTTTAAAGTAAAAAAAACATTTAAATATTAAATGTAAAACTTTTTTATATCACTTTAAGATATATATCTAAATTCTCCAAAATTTTTTTAAAGACAAACCAAGTCGGCGCGCAGCTCATTGATTGACTATTTAAGATCCAGCTCTGACCGTTTGGCGAATTTAGATATATAACTCACTGGTATTTTATTTGCGGTCAAAGAGAATGAGCATTTTTTATATTACGTTTTGTTATATTTTTCAAATATGGGAAAGTATGTTCTTTAATTAAAGTATGGGAAAGTATGTTCTTTAATTAAAAATATCAAAATAAAAGCTGTAGAGAATTGAATTATCTTTCAAATGAGGATAATATATTTTTGTTACATTGTATAGATTTTGAGGTAACCAAATTTAAATGTACAAAAAAGTGTTTTTCGGCTATTGACAGAAGAGTTTTCGAAAAATACTTTTTATTTATACTGTTATGACGTTAACTAATTATTAACACTTACATAATAAACACTTACATAATAAATATTAACATTTATCTTATCTGTTGCTTATTCCACTAAAAAATTTTATTATTTTGCAGTGCTCAAAATTGTAAAATAAAACCTAATAAAAATATTTTAACCTCATTTGAAAGATAATTTAATTCTCTACAATTTTTGATACTTTTTATTACAAAACGCATTTCTCAAACATTTGCAAAACTATAACTAAAACGTGATTATAGGTGTTTTTGAGCGCTTTTAAAAGAATAGTATTTTTCGACATATACAGGAGAAATTTGTTGCTCCGAATTAAATTTCCTATCAGATCACAAAGTCTAACTAGAATGTCAACATATACAAGCTGTTTAACACTTTATACTTCTAAAATATTCAATAGTTTTAAATACTTTTATTTAATTAAATAATTTTTATTTAATTAAATACTTTTAACAATTCTATATAATGTAGTGTGCATGCACATCCACATCCTGTTATACAAGGTGATTCAAAAAAACATTTTAATATTGAAATGTCGTATTCCTGAGTAAATTCTGAGATGATTTTTCCTTTATCAAAATTTTCTCCGAAGCTTAGTTTTTGAGTTACAAAAAGAAATAATTAACGAATTACGGAACGAGTACGGAAGATAGGCAGGTGCGACGCAACTCACCGTCCGACGCAGGTGATTACGTGGGACGCTCAACTTATCGTTATACGTATACGATACACAAAACACACACGCACATGACACATTCTCCTTCTCTCTCTCTCACTCACTCACTCTCACTTTGACTTATTCTCACTCTTGCTCACTCTATTTATTTTTGTAATTAAAAAACTAAACTTAGGAGACAATTTCGCAAAGAAATGTCAGAATTAAGTCAGGAATACGACATTTTTCTCAATCACTTACCTAGAGATGCGATGACTTCGTGTTATTGTAGTTCCTTGGGAGATGGATGGATCATCGTAATCAATATTTCTTGTGACTTCCACAACTTTTATGTAGATATTAAATCGCGTTCCCACTAATAATCCATAGCTGAGTAATTAAACGCAAACTACTTTTCTTTTATAAACTTACGTTTCACACATTATCACTCACGTTTCACTCACTCGATCACTAATCACTGTCGAACACAACTGAGTAATTCTTTGACTGAAAATCACTCAAAGAAATACACATGATACACAAACGCAACACGTGTTTACTTGGCGTACAACCATAAGCAAAAATGAGAATAAGTCAGAGTGAGAGTGAGTGAAAGAGAGAGAAAGAGACTGTGTTATGTGCGTGTGTGTTTTGTGTATTGTATACGTATAGCAATAAGCTGAGCGCTTCACGTAATCACCTGCGTCGGACGGTGAGTTGCGTCGGCCCTGCCTATCTTTCGTACTCGTTCCGTAATTCGTTAATTATTTCTCTTTATAACTCAAAAACTAAGCTTCGGAGAAAATTTTGGTAAAGGAAAGTCATCTCAGAATTTATTCAGGAATACGACATTTCAATATTAAAAGGTTGTTCTGAATCACCCTGTATTGTATACATATATACATATAAAGATGTATGTGTGCGCACAAGCGTGCACTACATTACATGGAATTTTTAAAAGGATTGTTTAATTTTAGAAAGTCGTTTTCTGAGGAAAAATTTGTATGAACATATGATCTCTGTATCTCAGAAAAATACCGTTTCAAAAATTATGAAATTGTAGTTTTTTTTAAACGAAAAAAGGTTTTAAACAAAGCTTAAACGAAAAAAGGGTAATTATGCACATTACCGACGCCGTCGCCGTCGCCGATTGGAATGACCTTGACATATGTTGTCAAGGTTATTCTCCTGAGTGATTTTCAGAAGGTTTTAGTCGTCGCTCATTATTTATTAAAAAGTTATAAATAAAAAAAGTTTGAAAAATATAGCAGCTATTTTGAGAGATTTGATGACCATACGCATCATATACATATATGTATATAAGTAATGTGAGATCTTATTTTGGGCCGAAAGCAACGATTCACTGCTTTAAATGACTTTTCTTTATTCATACATATACTACTTTCATATATATATTAGTCGTTTATGCCTTTCAAAATAACTGCTATATTTTCCAAACTTTTTTTGTTAATAATTTTTTAATGAATGATGAGCAGCAGTTAAAACCTTCTGAAGGTCACTCAAGAGGATGACCTTGACAATATATGTCAAGGTCATTGCAATCGGCGATGGCGTCGGTAATATGCATAATTACTGAAAAAAGTTTTAAAAATTAATCTTTTTAAATTTGACAAATTTTAATTTAAAACATTTTTAAATGTATAAATTTTTGTAAATGTTTTAATCTTATATATAAAAATGAATGTTTGTGTGATCGTTCTTTATGCGTTTGCGCATCGTTCATCCGATTGAGTTGAAACTTGGTACAGTTGTTGTTGGCACTTGCGTGAAGGTTTCTAACATAGTACCATCAATGTACAATAGGGGGCGCACGAATTGTATCGGATAATTGTTCGTTCACGCATCGTTCATCAGATTGAGTAGAAACTTTGTACAGTTGTTGGTGGCGCTCGAGAAAAAAAAATTTGACAATTTGTCAATTAATGACAGTGTCATTAAAGTGAACAGCCGATATAATAATTTTAAATAGTTCATCCAATTGAATTAAAATTTTGTACAGTTGTTGTTACATTTTTCGTCAAAATAATCATGCCTCCGAAACGCGCATCAATTGGTAGATCTACCAGCAGTGCACGAAAGAGAAAGAAATTACGAGCTTTTCAAACAAGCGAAGAACGAGAAAAAACCAAAAAATTTATTTATTTTTGTAGAAGACGGAAAAACAAAAAATATTGTATACCCCAAAGCACTTGAATAAACTTTTTCAAATTTAATTTAATAAACATAAACAAAATTACACAGACATAGCTATATAGGACATAGACTATATAGCATGTCTAAAAATATTTTCATTATCCAGAAATTTATGTTTTCATTTTTTATTGTTTACGGTTGTATTAACCGATTTCATCCACCTGCAAGCAGATTGCATGATATTCTTGAGAAACATAAAGAAATAAATGTAATCAAAAGCCAAAAAGTAAACAATTTCGAAAAATATCACTTCTATTAGTACCTTGAATAAGTTCCCGCTGTTTTTTCGTGAAAATTAATGCTTTATTTAAAAAAAAACACTCACAGGAAAAAACACTCCTAATGATTCTGCAAGTTCAGTTAGCGTCTGACATGAGTCTTCATGAAGTAATGCCTCCAATTCTTCGTCTTCAAACTTTTTCGGTGCGCCAGAGTGTTCTTTATCTTCAACGTCAAAATCATTACTTTTAGCGTCTAAACCAATCTCTGCATGTTGTTTCCGACAGAGCATGGTCGCCGTAAGTCTCAATAAGAATTCTGTGTGCTTCAGCTGCAGATTTTTAAAAAATAAAGTAGTGCAGTAAAATTCCCCGTAAATACTCTTTTTTTGGTACGAAACTTGACATGTTTAACACTATGAAAAAAAAGTTGTTTACACTTCGGCGCAATGACATACACTGAATTTCAAGCTTGCTTATAGTACTTCCCTGTAGATGCATTACCATCTTAAACTACACGCACGCAGCTCTGGTAACATCATCTGTTGGAAAACAGCGAGAACTTATTCAAGGTCCTAATAATACGTATGATTTCGGTCACACTATTATCTTGGGCGAAGCCGAGACGGGGGATGCTAGTTTTGAATGCAAAAAAGTTTGATGCATCTATTGGTCATACAAGTCTGAAACAGTAATGTAAGATAGATGTTTACATGTTCACCAGTGTTTACAATTTTGCTACTTATAAAGAATTAATAAAAGTAGGATAAGAACATAAAGTAGGAATAAAAACGGCTGAAAGATGTCAATGTTATCTATAGAGAAAAAGAGCTTCAGTTCTCAACGTGCCAGTTATAAAAAGTTACGTAATGAACAATAACATTTAAGTTATAAATAAAGTAGTTGATTTTACTTTTTACTAAATAAGTATGTCACACACACACACACACACACACACTTTATAAATTTTAGTAACTTTACTACTAATGTTAACATGTAACTGAACCTGATATTATATCTGGGTTACGTTCAGAAACCTACCTGGGTAAACTATAATATAACTAGAAGTTGTATAATACATGTCACGTATAGTATACTATAACACGTCCTATAGTACTTCTAGTATTATAGTTCACCTGAGTAGGTTTCTGAACGTAATCCTGCTGTATTTGAATCTTTAGTTAGTTTTTGTTTATGTAGTTAGTTATTTGTTATAAATTTGTTATAAATTATTTGTTATAAACGAGCACTGCTACTTTGCTTGTAATATTACCTCTAGCAAAATTGGAATTTTCTCCTTTTGTATTTAAGTAAGAAATAGCTTAGCAATTTGAAATACATATAATACACAGTTCTTTGTAGTTTTATTTATAAAAAACCTTTTTTATATCTACATACAGTTAAAAAACCGGAACATTAATATTTCGAAAAATATACATTTTCGTGAAAAGTTTCATACAAAAGTAAGATTTTAAGTTACGCATTACATATTAGTGATATTAGATAATATATATGAACTTTGAATAGAATAGAAATAGTCACGTCACGTAAAGATCACCTTGAAATTTTTTAATGGAAACCTTCATTTTTTATTAAATATTTTTATAGTAAGAGTGCTTTTCAAAACAATATAATAAATTATTTTCGTCTTAAGTACTTTTCGAGTTTGAATTTGAAAGTTACAATTGCCGATCGTAACACCTCATGAAGGCAAAATCTGGTGATGATCCAGCCAATAAAGGCAAGATCCTACTGTGATCCGATCAATAAAGGTTGAATATAATCTGTTAGAGGCAGCATACCCAGCGAGAAGCTAGAGCATTCAATAGTAACACAAAAAATAAGATAGAATGTATAGAACAAAATGATAGGGACTTTAATACTGAACTTTTTATTGGCTGTGTCAATGCAGACTCTAACGATGAATGGAATGAACAATTGATTCTTTGTAATAATCAACGCCTTATTGTTAAATTACAGACACAGCGAGAAATGACCCATCGAATCAACATCAAATCGATATAATGATCGAAATTTAAAGTTCATTTCAAAGTGTATGTTTTATGACATTTTTTAAAGATAAATATTATTTGTGATACGTATTCATCATCAAGATTTTAAATAAGCAAATTTTATGTTTTTTAGTAAAATATCAATATTTCATCATTTCGATATCAATTCGATACTATTTTGATTCGTTTCTTACATGAATTTTATACTTAGACTGTATTCCGAAATGCATTGCCAGGAATTCTATAGTATACGTTACATGAACTATAAATTTTCAATATTGACAGTGAATTTCGGAACGCAGCTTTAATTGAAAACAATTTCAACAGCAAAGTTCTTGTTTATAATTTGTCAAATTTGTCAAAAATTAAAATAAAATATTATATATCTAATAAACAAGTTAAAATAAGTAACTAAATATTTAAACAGTATAATAGTAGTAGTATTAACATTTATCAATATACAAAACAGATTTGATCATAATTATCCACCGTTCATGTAAGCGCATTTTTTTATTGAAAATTGGCGTTTTGTTTACTTTTGTTTTATGAAAATATTGTTCTATGTTTAGATGATATGCTCCAGAATAATCATTTAAACATGTTTCTGTTAAATTTTTATGTGTCTTTTTTCATAATAAATATTGTTTAAAAAACGGCGGATAATTATGCATCAACCCAATAAAATAATTATTTTGTTAAAAATATATTGGAAACTTGTTAAATAAGGAGTTTTTGATATATTTCCTATAAGTCTATTTTTTGTACTGACAACTATTTACTTGAAAATAATTTTTATATAAATGTACGTTGCAAATATTTTTATTTTTATATAAATGTACGTTGCAAATATTTTTATTTTTTATTGTAAAATAAAATTTGTAAAATATTAATGTAGTTCAACGTATTTTCCAAAAATTATTATATATTTTCTCATTTCTGATATCCCAGTTGAAGATACATAGTGAAGAAACAGCTTTTAAAAGCAACTTTATAAATACAAAAATATTTAAACAAAATGTCAAATAATTGATATTGAATCGAAATTGAATCGATATTGAATCGAAATTGTTCTGAGTGTCGAAAATTCATCGAAAGCTGTGACATAAATCAATCGAAATCGATGAGTATTTCAATCAGTTTTTGATGTATGTTTTCGATGTCGATTCGATATCAATTTGATGGGTCATTTCTCGCTGGGTAATAAATTTAAAGTGTCCTTCATTCACAATTTGACAATATCCTAATCGGTTATATTGTAAAAAGATGCAGCATTCCTTGAAATTTTTACAGATAAGTACGGTCTCATCAAGAATTTTTTGTCAGAAATCGAGATTTTATTTTACAATCTTTATTTTTCAGTTACCCCATAAAAAATAGTGCAGGTTAGATCAACAACTGATCTTACTTCAATCGGCTGGATATATGGAAATCGACTTGTAATGTCCATAGTGAGAATTTTCGTTAAAAATCTTATTTAATTCCTTAATAACCAAGAAAAGTCAATTTACTTTTTTTTTAATCTGCAACTTTTGTATGAAATAAATTTTATAAACGTTTTAATAAAAAAATTTTAATAGAAAAATCAATTTGACCCTTATGACTCTAGGAGTCATTTTGATTCCCATGACTACATATCTCAATGTAAAATTTTCTGTTTTTTTTTATTTCTAGTGTCAAAAATAGGAGTATCTATTTGAAAAAAATCAATTTGACTTAAAAAAAAAAGACTTCTAAATTTGATTCTTTATTCCAGGCGGTTTTTTGGTGAGAAAATTAGGACAAAAGAATTTTTGTAGAGAATTTTTCTTCTCAATCTCTTCCTTCAAGCCTAAATAAAAATTCAAAATATTTTATAAAAATTTGGATCGAAAGCTATTGTTTAAACAAAAAATGTTTAAACATAAAAATGGACCATTTTTAAGCTTTTTGCAAATATTTTGAAAGTTATGGCTTCTAGCGAAAAAAAATTTTATTAGCAATTTTATTCCTTATAAAATTCTCTACAAAAATTGTTTTACACTTTTTTCCTCAATTCTATAGTTTCAGAGATATTGTCGCTCAATGTGTGTGCGACAGTTCATCACATCCGCACAACGTCCGCCCCGTTTTCGCATACAAACTTGGATGTTATTCATGCTAATGTGGAAAAAATCTTTTTCGAATTATAAACAAATATTGTAAAATAAATATTTCATAATCAGTATTATGAATATCTGTATAAATAATAATTCACATGAATATTTATAAAATAAAAACATGAAAAGAGAATTTATGCTAGTTAAAAATCGACTTTTAATACGTTAATATTTTTTATACAAATAAACTATAATTTTAAGTTAACTATAATCTGAAGTCGAGCACGCATGCACGCACGCACGCACGGTGTCTCATAATTATTGACCAAGCAATCATGTGCATGTAGAAATGGACTAAACTGATTGTGAGTCGAAAAGTCCTGTACCATTTTGTGATTTTCGCGATAGTTAATAAGTCATTAATTATTAAAAATCGCCGTTTTAACGTCAATTGTAAGCGCGCGGCGAGATGCAGCTGCTCAGTGATCCAGCGCGGAGAATTGTTAATTTATGTGGCAATCGCTATGCACGAGTTGCATGTTCTCTGCTTTGAGTTGTAATTGTCTACCATTTTTTATCAAAATAAAATCTAGCCGTACAGAAAAATATATTTTTATGTGTATGCGTATACGTGTAGATGTGTGCGTGCGTACATGTACAACGATCGGTGTGCGAGGATGGCGTGTTGAAAAATTTTCTTTTGCTCTTTTTATGGCAAAAACATGATATAGCGTTATCATTTCCACACAACTTTGTAGTAGATAGCATGGTGTGTTTTTTTATAACGGTTTCCCCAATAAGCCAAATCCACTTTCACTTTTTAATACAAAAACTGGTCGAAGTACCGTCCTTTTTCTCATATGCTGAGTTTGGCCCTTTGATACTGCGTATTACACTATTTCCAGTATAATGGTATCAAAAGATGCGAGAATTACTTCAGTTGTACGATCTGTATTATCACGGTTGTACTCGATTAAATTTTTTATGTAACCTCATATCTAAAAAAATTACCTTCTTAAAAAAAGGTAAAAAAGGTGCTAAGTCCGTGTCAAAAAGTATCTTTACAAAATAGTATAGTATTATTAACTGTAAAAAAACTATTAAAAAATCTATTCCCAAAATAGTGTAATTTTAATCTACACAAGTTATTTTAATCTAAATAAAATGGTTTATTTTAAACCATTAAAAAACTATGAGTTATTTCAATTATACATTCTACAAAAATAATAATATCAACAAATTGTGCTAAGTAAAAATATAAATTTATAAAAATATTTTAATAAAAAATATTACAAAACATTAGGTGTACAACTTTGCTTTCGCCGTTTTCCTATAGATGGCTTTAGCGGTAAGTGGTGGTCGAAATAAATAGATCATAGACGTCATATAATAAACTTGGGCATCTGTCAATATAACCTCATAGGAACATTAGTCGATTTGTGTCTGCATATAAAGTTATTCTCGATTGAAAATGTTAGTTTACGAGCCAAATTCTCGTCATTTGCGGGAGGTTTTCATTTTCTGCTTCAATATGAAGAAATCTGCGGCTGAGGCTCATCGAATGAGGCTCTTAAATACTTATGGTGAGGCCGCTATTAGTGAAAGAACGTGTCGTGAGTGGTTTCAACGCTTCAAGAACGGTGATTTGAAGACTGGCATAGCGGTGGAAGAGAGAAGGTTTTCGAAGATGCAGAATTGGAGGCATTACTTGATCAAGACTCGTGTCAAAATCAAGAAGAATTGGCACGATCATTGGGAGTGACTCAACAAGCCATTTCAAAACGCCTCAAAGCCATGGGAATGATTCAGAAACAATGAAATTGGGTGCTGTACGAGTTGAAGCCGAGAGATGTTGAACGGCGTTTGTTTGCTTGTGAACAGCTGCTTGAAAGGCAAAGACGGAAGGGATTTCTGCATCGCATTGTGACTGGGGACGAAAAATGGGTTCATTACGATAACCCCAAGCGCAGAAAATCATGGGGAGTTCCCGGCCATGCTTCCACGTCGACGGCCAAACCGAATATTCACGGCTCCAAGGTCATGTTCTGTATTTGGTGGGACCAGCTCGGTGTAGTGTATTATGAGCTGTTAAAACCGACTGAAACAATCATAGGCGATCGATATCGAACGCAATTGATGCGTTTGAACCGAGCATTGAAAGACAAACAGCCGCAATATAACGAGAGACACGATAAAGTGATGCTGCAGCATAACAATGCTCGACCCCATGTTGCGAAAGTGGTCAAGACATACTTGGAAACATTGAAATGGGAAGTCCTACCCCACCCGCCGTATTCTCCAGACGTTGCTCCCTCTAACTATCACTTGTTTCGATCAATGGCACACAGCCTGGCTGACCAACACTTCCGGTCTTATGAAGAAGTAAAAAATTGGATCGATTCGTGGATCGCCTGTATTTGGTAGGACCAGCTCGGTGTAGTGTATTATGAGCTGTTAAAACCGATTGAAACAATCACAGGCGATCGGTATCGAACGCAATTAGGTAAAAAACGATTTTTTATAAACATCATAATTTGATAGTTTATATATAAATTTTATTGAATTTATTTTTTACTGCTCAAAAAATTTTTAATTTATTATTAATTAAAGTGTTTAAAAATTGAATATTTTAAAAACCGCCAATGATATTCCGGAAATACCCGACGTTGACCGAAGATGGTGTGATGTCACAATGCAAAGTTAGAACTGATTGTATATGGCAAAATATACAACTTACATTTTTAATTAAGTTTTGTGAATAACTTGTGTCCAAATATGAATGTGAAAGAAGACAAAATTGTTGGCTTGAAACAACTAACAAGCTATCGTACCTATTTTGTTCCGTTATGTAAAAATAACTCAAAAAATGCACCTGACAAAATTTTCGTGCATGTCCCTCAGGATGAAAAAAGACGAAAAAAATCAATTTGCACGACGAGTATATAAGTCGACAAAATCAAACTTGTATTGTTATCAAGACCATTTAAATGTAAGTATACGGAATATAAGATATTATTTTATTACATTTATTTGTGTATATATAGTACCTAACCTCTACTAAACCAATATATTTTATTTATTTACGTATAATTTTGTAGATAAAAGAAGATTTAGAAAACTACAGATTTAGAAAACTACATGAAATTCAAATTATATGGAGCACCTTTAAAATTAAAAGAAGATGCAGTACCACAATTTTTTGACTGTCAAATAGATCGTAAAAGAGCTGCAACTAATCCTCCTAGAAGAGCGTATAAAAAATTAACAACAAGAAGGTTTCTAAATGAAATGTTAGCTGAGAAAGAGAACATTAACAGTGGCTTTGAAAAAGCAGAAGAAACAATGTCACCAATACAATGTCACCAAGAACTTACAGTAGCAGCAACAATAAATTCTCCAATAATCGAACATTCATCAGCATAATATCAAACTTACTCTTATAAAAATAAGATTAAATGATACTTTCGTGCGATTAGGAGATCAGTTTGGTATCAGTAGTACGCAAGTTAGTAAAATATTTAATAAATGTGTAATTAAATTAGCTAAAATATTAAAGACATTTATTTATTTTTCTGATAAAGAAAGTGTGAAACGAACTTTACCGATACCATTCAGAGCCAATTAGTGACGTGGTAGCAATTATCGATGCATTTGAAATACAAATAGAGAAACCATCGAATCCTGTACATCAAGCGCTAATGTGGTCGGAATATAAAAAGTGCAATACTATCAAATATTTAATTTCGTCTTCGCCTGATGGTAAAATTAATTTTATTTCTAAAGGTTATGGAGGTAGAATATCAGACTGTGTTTTATTTGAAGGATGTGGTATAATGGATAAGATATCGCAAAATAGTGCTGTAATGGCTGATCGTGGGTTTAAACAGATTGATATTGTATTATTTAAAAAAATTGTAAACTTATTCGACTACCTAGTGTTTCATCAAATGTAAAGCTTTCTAAGTCACAAGTATTAGAAACAAAACGAATTGCCAGCTTACGAATACACATTGAACGTATTATACAAAGAATACGTGAATTTAAAATGTTAATACCTCATGCCTGTTCGAACCACTCTTTTATACCAATTATAGATCATGTAGTGATAGTATGCGCGGCTTTAGTCAATATTCAAACTCCTATTATACGAACTTAATAATATATAAATAAATTCTATGTATAAAATCAATTTTATCACATTGGTATTTCTAATAAATATAATATAAGAAAGAATATAACATGCACAAATGATTATAATTACAAATTACAATTATAAATTTTTATTTTTAACCTTATACAGTATTTATATTTATTTCGTAATAAAATTTAAAAGTTTAAAAAAATATATAGTTCTTCCAAAATAATGTGGCTTTTTCTATAACCGACGCTGTATATTTTTCATCAAAATCTATCCATAAATAAGTAATATTTTTACTACTTTCGAAGTCTGGATGTGCAACACAAAATAAACCTTTTTTTCTTTTTGCCATAAACATTTGTAATTGCATTTGAGCTTTACATTTTTGGCTAATAGTATTTTCACTTGATAAGAATTTTTTAAAACCTTTGTCTGAACTTGGACATTTGATTTCTACAATAAAATCATCCCCAACTGCATCAGGAGAAGCTCCAAAAACTGGAAAGTGGTGATAATAAAAGATAATAAAAGACTTTTGTAACATTCCAGTCCTGTTTTCTTCATTAATGCATGTAAAACTTCACTTTCCAAGCGTTTTCCTCTTTCCATTTGTGCCGAAATAAACAGTTTAGATGCTCCAATAATTTCATTTACAAGCGTACCGTATGGTGTTTGGCAATGAGCAGATTCATGTATCTTCGAAGCTGTTAAACGTCCGATCGTAATTCGTACCATAAATTGTCACTTTGCTCCATGGTATGTCTGTTCACTTGCTCACAAATAGCTTCTGACATTCGTGATTAGGCAAATAATATAAATTCATCTGGCAAAGCTTTATTTTCTTTTACAAAATCAATCATTAGAGAATGTAATGATATTAAAGTTATACATCTTTCAGATGTAATATAATGGTGCCTTGATAGCTGGCTCAAAGTTTTTCTTTTCAGCGATATTGAGGATAGTTTGCAGAAAAGAAGAATGTTGATCAGATGCTAATATGTTTGGAGATTTTGAAGAAGATATCTTCAACAAATCTTTTGCTTCGATAAACTGTTTCGCTGTTCCAACCTTTGCTAATACAGATTTCTTCCAATAACATTGGACATCCCTAGGAGATGGTTCTTCAGAACGTCTATGAATCCACATAAAAAATGCTATTGCATGCTTGCAACCACCTATAATAAAATACAATATTACACATTTTAATTAATGTGTTTGATATAATACATATAAGTTTATGTACAAAGTTATAGAATTCTAAATCATACCTACCACTTGAAGCAGCACAGTCATGACATTCTACATTAATAACTGATTCTGTTTCTTCATTAATTATAAGAGTTACAGAATACGCTTTATTTCTAACTCAGTGTTCAGGGTAAATTTTGGCTTTAACAATACAAATTGAATTTTCCCTTTTTAGACAAACATAACCTACTGCGGCATCACCATAGTTTTGTCGTGAAAAACTAAAATAACAAATAAATGTATAAAACATAATAATATATATAAATAAATGTAATCAAATTTTAATAAGTTTTCTTATATTAAAAATTGTATATAACTTACGTGTTAACTTTTGCATTGCGAAACTCAGCAGCATTAAAGTTATCGTTATTTTTGACATATTCACAAACCATGAACATGTCCACCTTTGGCAAATTATTGGAATTACCTTTGACAAAATCCGAATCAATCATTTTTTACTTTATATATTATCAACGTAAACAATATTATTTAATGTTAACATTGTTTTTCTCATAGAGTTATATCGCGACATGTATTGTTGTGGTGACGTCAAAAGGCTCACAACCAATGAAAAATAATTTATTGCGAAAAATATTACCTCAGCCAGGATTCGAACCTGGAACTCCCCTATTCCGTGCGGGTGTCATACCAATTCGACCACCGAGGCATGTGATATTTATCGCAATAAATTATTTATATGTAGGGGATGGGGGGTCTTATTAACACCAACATTTGAAATCAAATTGATTTTAAATTGGTGATTGTGTTTGCGTTTCAAGTTCGACAGTGTCGACGCGCATCTTGTATTTAATTGTGTACTACGATTGTACTGTTGACTGCAGATCATTGCTTGGCCAAAAAAGATCCAGGCTCGACCGTAAAAAGGCGAATTGAAGTTTATTTCTTACTATTTAGTAATACGCGGTCATGAATGTATTAATTGTTTATTATTAAAACTTTTTTTTACCCAATTGATGCGTTCGAGCCGAGCATTGAAAGACAAACGGCCGCAATTCAACGAGAGACACGATAAAGTGATTTTGCAGCACACGATAAAGTGATTTTGACAATGCTCGACTACATGTTGCAAAAGTGGTCAAGACATACTTGGAACCGTTGAAATGGGAAGTCCTACCCCACCCGCCGTATTCTCCAGACGTTGCTCCCTCTGACTATCACTTGTTTCGATCAATGGCACACGGCCTGGCTGATCAGCACTTCCGGTCTTATGAAGAAGTAAAAAATTGGATCGATTCGTGGATGCCTCAAAAGATGACCAGTTTTTTCGACGCGGGATTCGTACGCTGCCCGAAAGATGGGAGAAAGTAGTAGCCAGCGATGGACAATACTTTGAATCATAAATGTATAACCAGTTTTTTACAATAAAGTCTCGAATTTCGGAAAAAAACGGCGGAAGCAAAGTTGTACACCTAATACTATAAAAAATAGTTTTAATTTTTTTTATTATATTCTACTAAAATACTGATATCGAGAAGTTATGCTATTAGAAAATAAAAATTTAATATTTTTACAAAAAGTTATACATAATTGTTTTAATAATAAAATATTTAAAAAAAATTATGGTATTACAACGTTGCCCCAACTTAATAAAACTTTTTGAAATAAAATATATATTTTTAAAATTTCTAGTATATGTATTAAAAGAAAAATTATATTAAATAAAAATAGTTCGAAAGTTTAATTTAAAAAAGAAAAACAAATAATGTAAAAATATAAAATTAAAAATTAATGGAAAAATATAAAAATGCTTATAAAAATTAAAAATTAATATAAAAATAAAAAAATTTAATTGAAAGATTTGGCGCTGCTAATTTTAAAAATAGCATATTTTGATATCAGGCGTATTTCAATTTCAGGAGAAGTCCTAGCTGCACAAAAGTCAAACAAAGCAGATGGTTAAATGAATCACTCGTTTCAATGATGGTCCATATATGGGCAGAAATGGTCGCGAACCAAGTGGTGAGTGTTAACCATAAAAATAATTTTCTTCTCGCTACTAAATGTAAATATTTGCGTCAACAATTTTCAGCTCGGTCCTTATTTTCTCCCGCCACGTCTAAATGTCAATAATTACGTAGATTTTTTAGAAAATTATCTATCTGTGCTTTTCGAACATATGCCCTTTCATGAGCAAGCACAGCTAATTTTTCAACACGACGGAACACTTTCGGAGACGTTCACTGTTTTTAAAATGAGTATGTTATCCAAATAGGTGGATTGGTCGAGGTGATCCTATCACCTGATCGCCATGGTCACCGGATCTTAATATACTCGATTTTTAATATGAGATTACATAAAAAGTTTAGTTGAGTACAGCTGTGATAGTGATGAGTACAGAAGCTGAGGTACGAGAAGCGATTCTCGCAGCTTTTAATATTATGTTAGAAATAGCGTACCGCGCAACGCTCAATATTACTTAAAGGGCTTGCGAACGAGGAAAGCACTTTGTACAATTTTTGCATTAAAATATGAGAGTGGATTAAGCCTATTGGGGAAACCACTTAAAAAAAAACGCGCTAAGCTATCTATCTCAATATAGTGGAAACGATAGCGTTTTCTTGTCAAAAAACAATTTTATTTCTAGAGATGTGAGTGGAGTTACTTCAAGCAAAGCAGAATTACGAGTTGTAATCGTAATCTTTTATGTATTGAAAGATATAAAAGACGTTAATACTTACATACATACATACATACACACATACACGCGCGCGCGCGCACACACACGCACACACGCGCGCGCACGCGCATATATACATGCATACATATGTACATACATACAAGGTCTTATAATAAAATGCACAAATTCATCGCGGTAAACTTTTACCAGTGAACTTTTATTGTCAGACTTCATATGATAATCTGCTAGCGCGAAGGCTTTATACTTCCTAATTCCTTTTTATACAAAATATAAAAGAATTAAGTTACATATGGCTCCTCAATATAAATATAAAAAAAGAATAACATAAGCCTTTTAAGAGCCGGCCAATAATGACAAAATTGATTGTAATGGTTTAAGTTGTATATTAAAAAAATTGTACATTAAATATATAAATGTCATACGCGTTTCGAACTCACGGAGTCCTCTTCAGTGAACGCAACGAAAACTCATCTCACACAGAAATTCGAAGTGTAGCACGGCATCCTCTTCGCAGTGAGAATACCATTGTCATGTTATAAAATTCGGAAGTCATAGGGTGTCCTCCTAACTGGTAGGTTCGGTGGAGCGATAACTGTCCCAACATACTCTCTAATGTATCAAGAGAAACTACATATTAATTTAATGGAACTTGTATTGTTAAATGTGAGACTGTATGATCTGAATGTTTCATGTATGTTAACAAATGTTTAAAGGAGTTAAATTGTTTTGTGTGATAGGGTGTAAAACCATACCTTTTTTTATTGTCTATAAATC
This sequence comes from Crematogaster levior, assembly GCA_901521435.1. NCBI lineage: Eukaryota > Metazoa > Arthropoda > Insecta > Hymenoptera > Formicidae > Crematogaster > Crematogaster levior. The sequence goes on from CABEGB010001076.1 coordinate 86,012, forward strand.
AGTCTTGGATTTTTGGATGGTAAAAGAGAGGAAGAAACACATCTTACTTCTGTGACTGTTAAAACCAATTTGTAAGAGTATGCAAAAACAAGTCATCGCTACACCGAAATTTGTCGAGTCACCAGAGGGCAAAACACGAAATTACATATATCATTGTTTTTCTGCCTATATACATTAACCGATGTTAAAACTAATTATTTTGTAAATTCCGAGATGACATCTAGATATATTTCGTTTAACTGTTCAGTATCTCTTTGTAATACCTCCTTTTTATACCTTTTAATGTTTAAATATTCTTGTACCAACATTTGTTTTTCAAACCCTTACGAAAAATCAAAAAGAAATTGAAAATAATTACATTGTTTTCTATCATAATTGTGAATAGTAAATTAACGAAAGCTTATCATAAATTTAGAATAGAGTCTTTGTTTTTTTTTCGTAAGTGTCAAGAAACACGGAAGTGTCTCGTTTTAGTGCACACGTCAACGACAGAGGCAGCGAGATCGTACTTATAGCATTTACAATTTTAATTTTGTTTCGTATCGTGTGTTGTATTATAGTAAATCCTACAGTAATAAACAACTACCGTAAATTAATTTTTCTCGATTAATTATCGATCGTTTTTTTTTTTCATAAATATACTATTTGCAGCATCAGATTCTTTTATCATTTTCTATCGCTTTCTCCTCTACGAGTGAATTTACGAAAACTTATAATCACTTGATATTCCTTCATTATGGCAATATCTTATCAGGGAATTATGAGGCGCAACATATTTAAACATTTCTGGCTGTACAGTCACAAACAAAAGTTACTTCAATTTGAAACTGATGGAATTCTATACTTTCTTGATTTAAGATATGCACCACATGTACTCTTATCGTGTAAAGCACTTAAATAATACTAGTTAATATGGCATCTAGTGCAAATGAATATATGTGCATATTCTGCGAATTTTGTGATTGTCAGCAAAAATTTTTAAGCCTGATACCAATTGTAAGAAACGAAAAAGTCTTTCGTATATTAATAATATTTAATGCATACTCTTACTTAAAATACATAAGATATGTAAAAGAATATAATTAACATACTATTCAAGAGTATATCGTAACACATTTTCGAAATTTTGCATTATTTTTCATGAATAACTCGAGAATAAATTAGTGAATTGATATCAGCCTATTTTATTTATAATATATAAGTGAGAATATGCGACTCTATAAGAACTCATACAAAATTAAAAGTCGAATAACTCATGAACCGATTAGAGAATCTGTTTCAGGTTTTGCATACGAGTTCAGATAAATAGAAACAATCTATTAAATTTTCAGTTCATTGTCAATATTAATTCTGTTAGCGCCAGAACATCCTTAATGATTATAATCGCGAGTGTGTAGCCTCGGCGCGATGCGGCGAGATACGGGAATGGCGATGAAAGCATGGACAGCGGCATGACACACCCTTTCCATCGTCGTACACTAGGCTAGCGCTGGCCGTGACACACTAGACCGTGCTTAGTGCTATAGCTCAGGCTCGAGCACTTCTCTCCGCATGCTCTCATTCGCACGACTTTAAGGTTGTATTATCCAGAAAGTCATTTCGCTGCTGGGCACTTGAAATTTTGCAATTAAGCTCCTATTATCATAATTAAACTACCCACCAAATTTCAAAAAGTTTTACGGGCTTGTTCAAAAGTTATTGCATTTTGAAATTAACACGTAGCTTATGAAGTATAGTTACATATGCACTTTCACCGTAGAAAATATCACAGAACCGTCGGTGACAGATCTTTGAAATTTTGCATGTCGATACATAATTAAATGAAATATTTGCAAAAAAATTGGGACCTTACACCAAAAATTGCGGGAGCTATCCACGAAAAACCGAAGCTATCTCCTGATTCTCAATCGCGTAGACGCGTACATTTGGCAACGTCGAACTGAGCACTACGGGAGAGAGACGGAGGAGATCTGTGTAGTGTCGTTACGGCTCACTCAATGAGAGAGCACCGCGAGTTCAAACGCGGAAGGATATTTCGATAGTTTGTATGACTTGTTTTTTTAATTTAAAATATACAACAAAAATATACAACAAAATATACTAATGCAGAAGATCCTGAATTTATTCACAGACAATCCAAGGAGAAAAATTTAATTTAGATTAAGATATTTCAATTTTTCAGACAAGTAGCTTTATTGCTCTCTCATATAATTTATAACGTACATATGATATAATATAATCTCATATAATATAACACACATATAAACTATTCATGCAACTTTGTTTCTTTTCTGTTGTTTTTTGCGCACAATCTCGTTGAACCAATTGCTGTATATTTTTTCGAAAACTTTACTTTTCAAAAAAATTTCTTGGATTTTGGCATTATTGTGGAAATAATACGAATCCGCACATACGGTAAACTAACTATCCACGAGTCTACGAGTCACTATTGAGCGGCAAGGCTTGCCAACTACGAACGCTGACGCCTGCAAATTTGCGGCGTTACCACGATTTAATCGTCTTTTATCGCTCCTTATTTTATTTATTTATTAAAAGAAATGACAATGTGAGAGTATATTAGATGCATGTAAATTAACTTAACTTTTATTTTTACTTGTTATTGGATCCTTCCAAGCAGTAGAATGTATCTTTTAAATTTGAAGAGTTTCATTATCTTACATTCGTAGAACAGGGACAGTCACCATCAAAAGTTAATTAATGCATGGCGAATCGCAAATAATAAGATGCAGAAATTAGTTGAATGTCCCGGAAAACGTTATAAATAATTTTTCTACCTTTATTCAATCTAAACACACGAAGTGCAACGAGCAACTGGTTTAAACGCTGAATTGAAATTCTTTAACTTTGGAGAGCAATTGTATGGGTAATACAACCTTAAAAATTTAAATATAATTATTGCAAATATCGCAAAATGGTACAGGACATTTTGTTTATCTTATCTTGGTCCCTCCTACTTCCTCACGATTATTCCATACAGTGCTTTGGGATATATTAATAAAATGTGTGTTTTATATATATACATATACAGGGTGTCCCGTATCGATTAGTAAACCTTGCAGGGAATAAAAGAGGGTGGAATTTTGAATAAAAAGTTCCTTTTCGACTTTTGGCTCAGACCATTATTTAGCGAGTTATTAACTATTAAAGTTTCCCAGTGAGAAGTCGCACAGCCAAAGTACGCAGGGGCGTTGCGCGCAGTGCGATCCCTCGCGCTTGCTCCGCTTACGTTGTCTCTGTCAAAACTTTATTTTAATTTTTCAAATTAATTAATACGTGAATAAATAAATAAAATAAAAAGTTAGAAATCGATCAACTAATTAATTTATTTGAAAAAATTAATGGATCAATACATTTAATAATAATAATAATTATTATCGATTATTAAATTTTTAATTAATTTATTTATTCACGTTTAATTAATTTGAAAAATTAAAATAAAGTTTTGACAGAGACAACGTAAGCGGAGCAAGCGCGAGGGATCGCACTGCGCGCAACGCCCCTGCGTACTTTGACTGTGCGCCTTCTCACTGGGAAACTTTAATAGTTAATAACTCGCTAAATAATGGTCTGAGCCAAAAGTCGAAAAGGAACTTTTTATTCAAAATTCCACCCTCTTTCATTCCCTGCAAGGTTTACTAATCAATACGGGACACCCTGTATATATATATATATATATATATATATATATATACAGGGTGACCCATTTTAACTTCCCCACCGGATTATCTTGAAAGGAATGCACTTTCTGAAAAAAAGTTTCAGATATAAGTTTTAGTATTTTTCCCTGGCTATTGAATGGCGATATTGAATTTGACCTCGATTGTGAATGTGAAGGTCATTTAAAGGTCAAGTTAATTTTTTTAAATGGCATCCCCTATTTTTTATTACATATTCTTGTAGCTGACCTCGAGAGCTTTCCAAAACACTATAATAAAGTATTTTTTCATGAAGTATTTTCCGAGTTATAAAGCTTGAAATAATTTCTTAATTTTACATAAACTGTAAAATATCTCGTAAAATATTTACTTTTCGATGACCTTACCTCAATACTTTTATGCACAGAATAATGAGAGGAACCAATTGGTGTCAAGAAAACACATAGTTGTTTTTAACAAAAAAATATATTCTGTGCATAAAAATTGAGGTAAGGTCATCGAAAAGTAAATATTTTACGAGATATTTTACAGTTTATGTAAAATTAAGAAATTATTTCAAGCTTTATAACTCGGAAAATACTTCATGAAAAAATACTTTATTATAGTGTTTTGGAAAGCTCTCGAGGTCAGCTACAAGAATATGTAATAAAAAATAGGGGATGCCATTTAAAAAAATTAACTTGACCTTTAAATGACCTTCACATTCACAATCGAGGTCAAATTCAATATCGCCATTCAATAGCCAGGGAAAAATACTAAAACTTATATCTGAAACTTTTTTTCAGAAAGTGCATTCCTTTCAAGATAATCCGGTGGGGAAGTTAAAATGGGTCACCCTGTATATATATATATATATATATTATTAATGTAAATTAATATAACATAAAATAAAATAAAAATATATACTATATACAATACATATAATTATCTTTTAAACATTGTATCATACATTTTTCAAATTCTCTTACTATTCACGAAGAAAGAAATGCGGATATGTTAATCGAATCGATTCATCGACTGTACGTAGACATGACGGAAAATGGACTGGATAATTTATAAAATACGAGATTGACTCTACGGGCAAAAGGAAATCATGCGGTAAATAATTGATTGAGGCGCATTGTTATCTCACTGCGTGACGTAAATCTCGTCACATATTGTCGGAATTATGATCGAATAGAAATAATTTCCGTTTCTGTTTTCGGGCTAGAAAAATGGTCAAAAGGTGACGAAAAGTTAGAGGGTTGCCGAGAATACTTTCTTTCACTCTTCTTTTCAATAATAACTATCTTTCTGCTGAGTTTTGCTCTTTGTTTTTTCTTTCGCACTAATTATTTTCTTTACACTTCAGGATATAAGTGATCGCGAAGTGTCTTCTATTTATAAAGTGTTTCGCACGCACGCGATTTGCACTTCTGCAATTAATTAACCGTCATGAGTAGGAAGAATTTGAGAGAGCATTATCTTTTTTGAACGTTATCTTTTTTTTATTCATTATGATGAAATTATATAACTATCTATATAATGTAGTTTATTTGTCAGGACATTTAACAATAGTAATAAATGGAAAATTAGATTGATTTCTTATCAAAATAATAGCTTTAATCAATTAATTGCTACTTTGCTCAAAATGGATCGTTTATTTTACAAGAATTTAATTAGAACTTTATCAAATCAACCAAATATTGAATTTCGAGATTCGGAATTAAGAGATAAAAATGCTGAAGAGCAATTTTTAATATTTTTTTACTTTTTTCTCACATACCTCTAATTGTTAAGTTAAATAATTTATTTATATATTCCTTGGAGAGATCGATGCAAATTAGCTATTGTCACACACTTTTCTTTTTGATTATGACGTAAAATTAAAACAACCCGTATTCTCGAACGCTCGGGCGTAGCTCGTCGGATTCCGGGGTTCGATGGGTCTGAGTAAAATACGAAACGGAGTTGACAAAACACCTTAATTTATTACGTTAAAGCTATTTACATATATACAAGTTCTTGTGAGCGGATATATCATACGCGGGGCGTGCGGTAGCGCTCGATGTTTCGTGGCGCGCGCGGTATCGTGATCGGTACGCACGCTGGACGCACGTGGCGGGTGCGTGTTTCGGCGCGGTGCGGTGTCGCGGGCGGTGTTGTACGTATCGCGGGCGCGTTTAAAGTCCGCGGTTCGCGGCGCGGCGTAATGGCCCGCCGTATCAATGGCGATAACACGGTGCCGGTACAGTCGTGGCGCGATTTCGCGTTATGCAGATTTGCGGTCCGCGGATTGGGATGAGACAATCGGACCGAGAACACTCGGCGGTAGCAGAGAACGCTCTGCTGCACGCTACTCGACGTCTCTGGGAGTAGGCACGGATGGTCGGTGTTCGTACGGGGACCGAGAACACTCGGCGGAGACAGAGTACGCTCTACCCCACGTCCCGTATCGGATTCGGATCTTCGGTTTTAGCAGCGGCCGAGAACGCTCGGCGGAGGCGGAGTACGCTCCACCCCGGACGCTGTTTTACCCGGAGAATTCGGTGTCTGGGAGGCAGCTGTCGAGAACGCTCGACGGAAACCGAGTACGCTCGACTCCCTGGTTTTGCGGCTCTGAGGAACAGGTTCAGGAATAGCTTACTAGCGTCGGCTGGTAGCGTCGGCTGGCAAGCTCCGGAATCGGTGAAGAGATCTTTTTGGATCCCTTTTTATACCTGGGAAATTGTGAGGAAATGGGGAAAGGAAATTCTCCCACCCGGCGTACGTGTGCCGGCTCGGAGTAGGGAAACGCTCGGGTTGGTGTTCGGCGGCGGTCGGGTTTTCCCGTGCTCGCTCGGCGTCGAACATCGCGAGGCTGCGTGCCTCTAGCGATTCGTTTGTTATAGTATTAAAAATAATGTGGGGCGCACCGCGCCCCAGTTGCCGGGTCTGGTGGGTGTTATGCCGGCGGAACGATGCTATGTTTTTTGGGGTGCATCGTTACAAAATAGATGGAAAAAAGTGTCAAATAATAACAATAGAATAAATCTATACGTTACCGACAAAAGGCACTAAGCCCTCTTGTTCATAATCGACGAGTTTTTCTTCACCAGTACAGCGTGTCACGCCGCTCGATGCATTCACGCTGAAAGTGCACTTGTGATGTTGTGACCAAAACTCTCGAAACCAGATATTCCGGCAGTTTACAATCTTTCCTTTCAAGAACTTATGGGGAACATTGTATTCTGTCTGCTCGTTGCACTCGTCGCCCATTCTTGGCAGCAAGTTCATATAGTAGTCGTCGAAATCTAGAATATCAGAATTGAATTGCACTTGTTATAATCGAATCATTCAATAAGATTTGATAGCTTCTATGTTTTTTGCTGAAGACATTTCATTCCAAAAGCTAACTTTGTTGAAATCTTTTACTTAAATCTTGTACTCCGTAAAGATAAAATTTTTGGTTCTCTAATAATATATTTTAATACTTTCATAATTTATTTTTAAAAATCTATTTTTGGAAAAAGTAATTTTGTAAAATTATTTTTAAAATTTAGAAAGTTTTAGATCAGTGCTAGAAGTTAGTTGTATATTTCGGGCCGATTTTTCATTGTCGCCTACTCTTCTTTTACAGCACATCTCTTCCCAGATAGCACATAATATCCTCAGTATATTCTATAAATGTACGAATGTACGGAGAATATACGAGAATATTCTTAGGATATACTCAGAATATCCGAAATATGATATCCTTTTTGAGATATATTAAGAATATGCTTAGAATATCCGAAGTATATCCCTTTTTGAGATATACTAAGGATATACTCAGAATATCTGAAATATATTTGTAGTATTCCTATACAGATGGCGGTATGAGCGGTATCTAGCCTTCAATAATTTGTTAAGCCCAGTGGCCACGATGCTAAAAATCGATCCGAGATCTCGATCCGAGACATGTACAGCCAATCAACTTGCGGTTTTAACGGAAAGGCGGCAATTTTATTGACTCATGTTTCTCGGACCGAGAGCTCGGATCAATTTCTAGCATCGTGGCTACTGGGCTTTAGATTAGATTACGACGTATTCTAAGTGATCCATGTGAAAAAATCGTGTGCGAGAAGATTAAAATTGCATTAATACAATATATTAATACGATTGTTATACGTATCACACAATAATTGTGTTTAATTGACGGTATTTACATAAACGGTAAGTAATATCAAAAAACGTCTTAATTATATATATTATTTCAATTTCATAATGAAATCTAACCTGAAAGCATAACTTAAGTCAGGGCTGACGAAATGTGGCTCGCCAGTCACAATAATTAAAAATTGCAATTATAATTCAAATCTTTATAAATATATTTCAGCATTATTAGGTTACAAAGGCACATTCAGTTAATGGCCACATGCGATTATTTATTTACCTACATTTTTGATATTGGTATATTACTTGTAAATTTTTTTTATATATTTTTTTTAAATACACATATTTATATATAAAATGTCACACATAAAATCAGGAAAGAATATATATTCTTTTTCTTCGCGACATCGCCGTAGGCTTATTAAACAAGAAGTAGATGTAATATGTCATGCTCTCTTTGATAATAATGATGCATCATGTAGCAATTCTGTTAATATACATCAACAACCTTGTGATGAACTAATTAGTAATGAAGATGATTATACAATATGTAGTTCTGAACATACGAGCAAAAATATTAAGAAAAATGATAGTGATGAAATAATAGAATTGGAAGAGAATAATGTACTTTACCATAACGTTAATCAGATAGACATTCAACACGAGATAAGTGATGAGGATGATAATGATTGTCAATATACGCAAAGATTTCTTGCATCTTGGGCAAATGAATGTAAAATTTCACATTTAGCTTTACGTTTATTATTAAGTGGATTAAAAAAAGTAAAGGGTCTTGAAAAATTACCTTTGGATCCACGAACTCTTTTAAAAACTCCAAGATTTATAGATATAAATTAAAGTAAATTGGATAACCGTCGAAAGGCCCCTTAGAATAAATCAAAGTAAAATGTTACATATCAAGCCTTTTTCTGGAGCCATATACCATATATATATATATACTTAGAAATTACAATTTACGAAATTGAACACATGATAAAGTTAGAGAATTAGAGTGAAATAGAATAAGGTAAAATAAGATCGGTAAACGGGCATAGTAAGATGTAGATAAAATCGCACATGTACAATAAATTAAATAAATTAAAAACAATTAAAGAAATTAAAAAAACAGTTACATAGAAACATTATAATTAAAGTAGAATCGGTAAAATATAAGTAAAAAATACGCAAGAATACAAATAAGTTAAGTAAATAAGCAATTAAAAAGTCACGCTATAACTAAAGTAGAATCGGACGCGTTTCGGCTTACTAAGCCTTCTTCAGCGATAAAAATTGTCAAAATAGTCATAATCATATAAAAACCAAGAACCTGGAACGCAACAGCAAACTCGTGGTTATGGGAATGCCGTAGTCAAGACCATAGAAGAGGGTTGTCGATGGCTCCAACAATTTGAACGTCTCATTGAAGCGATGACCGTTAATGTAGATAAAATAACTGTCAAAAAAGTATGCAGTATTAAGAAAATATCAAATGAAGGGAGACTAGTTGACGTCAAGCTGGCATATATAATTGGTGAGCTACGAGCCGACTTTGTTTGTCAGACTTACACCGCAGTGATTCACCAATTTTTTTGAAATCTAAATTCGATTTCCATTTAGGGATAAATAGATCTAAACTTATAAGATGAAGAATTTATTGCGAAAAATATTACCTCAGCCAGGATTCGAACCTGGAACTCCCTCATTCCGTGCGGGTGTCATACCAATTCGACCACCGAGGCATGTGATAATATTTATCGCAATAATAAGTATACTAAGAGAGAGACGCTTTCTCAGACAGCGCCTCTAGTGAGGGACACCAAATTTTTAAGTCATTGGTGAGATATAACTATATCGTACGATCATTTTCTTTGCCAGTAGAAATTAAAACTCAAATGAAGGGAGACTAGTTGACGTCAAGCTGGCATATATAATTGGTGAGCTACGAGCCGACTTGGTTTGTCAGACTTACACCGCAGTGATTCACCAATTTTTTTGAAATCTAAATTCGATTTCCATTTAGGGATAAATAGATCTAAACTTATAAGATGAAGAATTTATTGCGAAAAATATTACCTCAGCCAGGATTCGAACCTGGAACTCCCTCATTCCGTGCGGGTGTCATACCAATTCGACCACCGAGGCATGTGATAATATTTATCGCAATAATAAGTATACTAAGAGAGAGACGCTTTCTCAGACAGCGCCTCTAGTGAGGGACACCAAATTTTTAAGTCATTGGTGAGATATAACTATATCGTACGATCATTTTCTTTGCCAGTAGAAATTAAAACTCAAATGAAGGGAGACTAGTTGACGTCAAGCTGGCATATATAATTGGTGAGCTACGAGCCGACTTGGTTTGTCAGACTTATGATCTGACATATCTGCGTGTAAGTCTGACAAACCAAGTCGGCTCGTAGCTCACCAATTATATATGCCAGCTTGACGTCAACTAGTCTCCCTTCATTTGAGTTTTAATTTCTACTGGCAAAGAAAATGATCGTACGATATAGTTATATCTCACCAATGACTTAAAAATTTGGTGTCCCTCACTAGAGGCGCTGTCTGAGAAAGCGTCTCTCTCTTAGTATACTTATTATTGCGATAAATATTATCACATGCCTCGGTGGTCGAATTGGTATGACACCCGCACGGAATGAGGGAGTTCCAGGTTCGAATCCTGGCTGAGGTAATATTTTTCGCAATAAATTCTTCATCTTATAAGTTTAGATCTATTTATCCCTAAATGGAAATCGAATTTAGATTTCAAAAAAATTGGTGAATCACTGCGGTGTAAGTCTGACAAACCAAGTCGGCTCGTAGCTCACCAATTATATATGCCAGCTTGACGTCAACTAGTCTCCCTTCATTTGAGTTTTAATTTCTACTGGCAAAGAAAATGATCGTACAATATAGTTAAGAAAATATGTTTATATTGTAAACACGTTGTCTCTGTATTTTGAAAATCTAGTATGAATCTAGTATAATAAAGTCACTTGGTTAAAACAGGAAATTATATTTAAGGCTTTATTAGAAATACTCATTGATTGGTTCCACAAAAAAACCTTCTCTGGTAGGCTCTTGTCTTATTTCTCTGAACACCCATTTACACAAAAAAAAGGCACAATTTATAACCTAATAGACAGGGCAATACTCTTGTCAAATCCTTCATTTCACCAAAAACACCTCCATCTATGTATCAATCTACTAATTAACAACGGTTATCCTTTAAACTTGATTTTCGAATGCTTACACCAGAGAATCCACAAGCTTATGTCCATCCTGAACAACAACACTGGACAACATAATGAGAACACTATCCATACAAAAATGTCTTACATCACATTACCTTATATTAAAAATGTCACTGGAAAAATTAGCGCTCGATTGAGGAGATTAGATTTAAATGTTGGATTGAGATGTACCAATAAATTAAACAATATCATTAGAGTACAAAAGGATAGAATTGATAAGATGGAAAAAAATAACGTCGTATATAAAATCCAATGTGAAGATTGCGATGCGTCCTACGTAGGACAGACGAAACGGCAGCTTAGAACCAGAATTAAAGAGCATAAATCTAATATTAAGCTTGATCTGTCTAAACATTCGGTCATTACCTCACATATATTGGAACATGAACATTCGTTTGACTGGGGAAATGTCTCGATTTTAGACACTGAATACCACTACTCAAAACGATTGATATCTGAAATGGTACACATCAGATCGCAAAAAAAGAGCATTAACTTACAAAAAGACTCTGAACAATTAAATGGAGCATATCTAGGGATTGTATCTGAGCTCGCTAAATAATATTACAACATGCGTAATCACAATAACAAAAAATCACGTGCTGGCGGCATGATATGTACAGACAAACAATTAAATGTCGGTTCCCCCTCCCACTGTATGTTAAGATTCGTCGACGGTTGAAGTGATGACCTTACCGAACATTGTCTCATTCGTTTTAAGACAGACAAAGAGTTTGACATATTCGTTACACATAACTATGTGGAATCTCACAGGTATTTCTAATAAAGCCTTAAATATAATTTCTTGTTTTAACCAAGTAACTTTATTATACTAGATTCATACTAGATTTTCAAAATACAGAGACAACGCGTTTACAATATAAACATATTTTCTTAATACTGCATACTTTTTTGACAGTTATTTTATCTACATTAACGGTCATCGCTTCAATGAGACGTTCAAATTGTTGGAGCCATCGACAACCCTCTTCTATGGTCTTGACTACGGCATTCCCATAACCACGAGTTTGCTGTTGCGTTCAAGGTTCTTGGTTTTTATATGATTATGACTATTTTGACAATTTTTATCGCTGAAGAAGGCTTAGTAAGCCGAAACGCGTCCGATTCTACTTTAGTTATAGCGTGACTTTTTAATTGCTTATTTACTTAACACATGATAAGGTATTATTTGACAGGCAAACTGGCCACGTGAAGGCTTTTCATCCAATCAATAAATGATCTGCGCACCGAACATGGATTGTCAACCTAACGCAGTCAAACAACGAATCAAAATCATCTTTCGATTTTAATCGTTTTGAATGTTTGGTAAATTGAATAAAGAATTTATTGCGAAAAATATTACCTCAGCCAGGATTCGAACCTGGAACTCCCCCATTCCGTGCGGGCGTCATACCAATTCGACCTACCATATCGAATTGGTATGACGCCCGCACGGAATGGGGGAGTTCCAGGTTCGAATCCTGGCTGAGGTAATATTTTTCGCAATAAATTCTTTATTCAATTTACCAAACATTCAAAACGATTAAAATCGAAAGATGATTTTGATTCGTTGTTTGACTGCGTTAGGTTGACAATCCATGTTCGGCGCGCAGATCATTTATTGATTGGCTGAAAAGCCTTCACGTGGCCAGTTTGCCTGTCAAATAATACCTTATCATGTGTTATCTTAATTACTGGCGAAGAAAAGACTATTTTCAAAGTTATTTACTTAACTTATTTATATTCTTGCGTATTTTTTACTTATATTTTACCGATTCTACTTTAATTATAATGTTTCTATGTAACTGTTTTTTTAATTTCTTTAATTGTTTTTAATTTATTTAATTTATTGTACATGTGCGATTTTATCTACATCTTACTATGCCCGTTTACCGATCTTATTTTACCTTATTCTATTTCACTCTAAATATATTAACTGTTGCTCCTGGACCGTATTACCATTTTGGTTTAAAGCAAGGTATTTTGAACATATTATCAGAAAATGAAAATTTACCAAAATGTGTACAATTATGTATTAATATTGACGGACTACCAATCTTCAAATCTACGGAGAAACAATTTTGGCCGATATTAGGATCAATACATCTATATAAAGCAGTATTTCTGATTGGTATTTACTATGGTACAGAAAAACCTTCAGATGTAAATAATTTTTTAAGCTTTTTTATTGCCGATGCAAAGAAATTGTGCACCGAAGGAATTAATGTTAAAGATAAAAATATACCTTGCGTTTTACATGCATTAATCTGCGATGCACCTGCTCGAGCATTTGTATTGCAAGTTAAAAGTCATACTGGTTATAGCAGTTGCTTCAAGTGCACTGTTAAAGGTCAATATGTTCAAAACAGAATTTGTTTTCCCAGAATTGATGCTCCGAAAAGAACCGATAATGATTTTAAAACAAAAACAAATGAAAACTACCACAAAGCAAATGTTACATGTCATTTACTGGAAATTCCGCATTTTGAGCCTGTTACAAATGTGCCACTAGATTATATGCATTTAGTGTGTTTAGGAATTGTTCGAAAAATAGTCAACTTATTATTAAGTGGTGATTTAAAATATCGTATTGGACGAATCTCAAAGGACAAAATATCATTATCTTTGATTTCATATCAGAAATGGGTGTCTCGTGATTTTGCAAGAAAACCAAGATCGTTAAAACAAATTGCAATGTGGAAGGCAACTGAGTTTAGACAGTTATTATTATATACTGGACCCATAGCTCTAAAATCTTTACGCTCTGATATATATAATCATTTCATCTCTTTGCATATAGCCATACGGATTATGTGTAGTAAGGATTTGCTTTGTTACCTCGATTATGCGCAAAAACTTGTAGAACATTTCATTATATCATTTCCACTTATATATGGGGTTCACAATGTAACGCACAATGTTCACAGTCTTGTACATCTTATCGACGATGTTAGAAAGTTTGGACTGCTGGATAATTTCAGTGCGTTTAAATATGAAAATTTTTTACAAAGTTTTAAACCTGTATTGAGAAAGCCTGACAAGGCATTGGAACAGATTGTTCGCAGAATTTATGAAAAGGAAAAAACGATTACTTCACCTTTAAATGAAAATTTTCCAATAACACACTTTGAACCATATTTAAAATCTTTACATTATGAAGGACCTCTTGCAGACGGTTGTAGCAATCCTCAATACAAAATAATTATACGAAAATGTTTTCTAAATTTAATACTTATCAATTGATTAAACAAAAAAATAAATAAATAAAACATTTCCTGTAAAATTTGTATTTTTAGTTATAGGGTGTATTTGAATTAAATTGTCGATATACTGAGTATATACTGAGAATATGCAGAAGATATACTGAAAATATTTTAGAAGGTATACTGAGAATGTATAGATAATATACTGAGAATATTCAACAGATATATTGAGGATATATAGAGAATATACAGAAGATATACTAAGGATGTACAAAGAATATACTGAAAATATTAAAAAAGCGGACATTTGGATATACTGAGAATATACTTAGAATATCTTAGATATCCTACGAATATTTTCAGTATATCTGAAAAATATGGTTCGATATTCTGAGAATATCCTCAGAATATCATTGTGCTATCTGGGTTAGTAACGAGATGCAGAATGCTTATAACAAACTTCATCTCAGGAGTGTCATATTATAATTATAATACAATTATAATTCCTTTAACTATATCAAGCAATTAGAACATTTTTTTTTTAAATAATTTTTAATTAAAAATCTTTTTATTATTATTATTATTAAGCTCTATTTTAGATTAATGAGTTTGTGTTTATATCTTTATGTTATATAAAATTAAGTGTGTTAAATCAGTGATTGAAATTAGAATGGCTGATTATTGCTGTAAAAAATAAGTTACAATATTATTTGAAATTATGTGAAAGGATGTATACAATACTTTAACAATGTATTTTAACGATTTTATTCTCCAAATAAACGAAACGTTTAATGTCCGATAATAAACGCATGCATCATAATTAATTTGACATAATATCAATATCAACAATATCAACAATTATCAATATCAACAAATATTTAATAAATTTCCGTTATAAAATGTTAAATTTTTCCATTGATACAAAACTTTGTGAGAAGTTCTTAACTTCTCGGCAATTCTTTTAACCCTATTCGGTCACACTGGGTGAAATTCACCCAAGAGAAATTTTTTTTTTTTTTTTACAATATTTTTGTGTTATAATAATTTTTACTTATTTATTTTCATTGTTCAAGTAAAATAAACACTCTTTAAAATTCGACATTTTTCGCGCATTCAAACATTAAAATAAATATACTTTTTGTGACGAGCAATATTATATTCTTTTTTTTATGAAAATATTATATTATTTATTATATTTATTATATTATATATTATATTATATTATATTGTATTATTTATTATATTACTTTTTCGACGCTGGGTGAAATTCACCCAGTGTGACCGTTACGCGATTTTACTGAAGTGTGACCGAATAGGGTTAAGAATATAGTCGTTAGAACCCGTGGGTTGAGTTACCCATCGGGCGCGTCTCCAAATGGCGGATAGGAGGACGCCCGGGAAGGAGGCTCCGGCCCGGGCCTAAACCCCTGTGTGCCGGACGCGGATCTCCCGGGTAGTAGCGGCTATAACCCGGCCCGACGGACGTAAAACTCTGTCGAGGGAGGAGAAGGCTGTTGCCGTGGACCAGCTCCTTAAGCTAAACTGTAAGCCATCGTGGTGAGGGCTACATGACACTGAGGGAGCAGTATCGCTAACGATGTCTCTGGGGAACCGAACGAAACCCCGGAGTATTTAGCCTTACCCGAGCATGCAGGGCTCTGCCCGGGCGGGGACCACCGTTTGATTCCCTAGCTGCTCGTGGGACCAAAATGGTTACCAATGATAAAAATGAATATAAAGTGTTGGATATGTGTAAAAATTTATTTTTGTGATCATAGTTTCTTTTATATTGTAAGGTTGGGCACAATGCCTAGCTGGCGCTGCTGTTACGTTTGCCGCGAGTCTTATAAAACTCTCATGTCTCTTCCCCTGTACTCACGAGTGCAGACGTGTGCTTGTCATTTTCTTTCTTTTAATGTTAAAAGTCTAATATAAAAACCAAAGAATTACCAAAGGACAAAGTTTATATAATACTAATTATAAGCTCAAATAAGTGTAACAATAAAGTCTGCATTTCTCAGAGGAGTGTGTTAACTTAAATTCTATATTCCACGCTAACCACCAGACCTCGTGTTCCAACATAAAGAAAAAGAAGTAGTGCTGTGGAGGTCTCAGTGGGGACCCCCGGAGGCGAAGAAGCCGCAATGGCGGATGCTGGACAGACTCTCACGGGCTTGAAAAGCATCACCATTGTGGAGGTTGAAACCGCGGACATTGTGGGCTTTCGTAAGAGGAATCGCAGTGGGGCGGAGAAAAGGATGGCGAAGAAGGGGAGGGAGAAGGCTCAAGCTGGGACCTCCCGAGCCTTCGAGCTTATAGCCGCTCCCAAGACGCCGACTGAGGGAACTCAGGGGACCGCCGGTAACAAGCCCCGGATGGGCTCCACCTCGCCGTCGACGGAGGAAGCGAGGAAAAAGAGTAGGACTCAGACGGCTGGGACTTGCGCAAGCGTGGCTGACCCCCTGACGAGAGTGATTGTGGCGTAGGGTTACCCGGAGGTGGCTATGACTGCGGAGCAGTTGGAGCTGCTGAAGGGTGCGGTCTCTAAGGAGATCGACGGGATACGAGAGGGTACCATGCCCAGATTCCACGGAACCTATCTGAAAGTCGGGACAGCGATCGCCAGATGTGCGAAGGCAGGGACGCTGAGCTGGCTGGAAGGTCGGATCGGCGTCATCGTAACACGGGAAGGAGCCAGACTCAAGGTGATGGGTAGGCGCTGCAAAAGCAGTACAGAGCAGTAGTCTGGCTTTCGGGACGTCTCGAGAGCGCGGCCGCTGTCCTGGGGCGGCTGGAGCGGCAAAATCCCGGCCTCGGCACTGCGGACTGGAAAGTTTTTACCGAGAACGTAGGGGCTACCCCTGAGGGTAGGAACCTGGTTCTCGGTATCTCAGAGGCCAGCGTCCTCAAATTGATGAAGCTGGAGTTTAAGCCCTACCTGGGCATGGACCGAGTCACCTTTAGGGTAAGCGGGACAGCCCAGGGTGGGGAAGCGGGGGGCGAGGCAGAAAAGGTCTGACCCAGGGGTTGCGCCCTAAGCCGTGGGCCTAACCGGGTTGATCTTTACCCAAATTAATTTGCACCACAGCAAGGGAGCCTCGGCCGTTCTTGCTAGGCGCCTAGCTGGGGTGCACACAGCGATCTCACTGATACAAGAGTCTTGGATGCTCCAAAGTTGTGTCAGGAGATTAGCGGAGTGTGGAAGGCTCTTTAGGGCTCCGCAGGAACAGTGTCCAAAAGCCTGTATAGCGATCAAGGGGGTTGAAGCTCGACTAATACCCAATCTCTGTTCAGGGACGTGGTGGCAGTAGAGATAGAGACCATCGGCGAGGCCAACGAGAGCAGAAAGCTGGTGGTGTGCTCGGCCTACTTCCCGCATGAGGAGGGGGACTCGCTGCCACCGACACCCGTCTGGCAGAATACTGTCAAGGAAAACGGATTCCCCTAATCTTGGGGTGCGACGCAAACGCGCATTACACGGTATGGGGTAGCACTGACACCAATGAAAAAGGTAGAAAGCTGTTGGAATTTCTGGTGGCCACGGGTCTGGAAATTCTCAACAAAGGCGAGCTCACCTTCGTCACAGCGGTGAGAAGGGAGGTGCTAGACCTGACGATCTGCTCTAAACAAATGGTCCGAGAGGTGACTGACTGGAAAATCTCGAGACAGTCCGCGCTGTCGGATCACAGAAAAATTACTTTCAGAATGACTAAGATTAAGTCCGAAGAGATTAAAATAAGAGATCCGAAGAAAACTAACTGGGAATCTTATCGTGAAGATCTAGCGAATGGTCTGAGAGGCTTTCTTAAAAGGCACGGGACCGCGATGGAGATAGAGCTCTGTGTGGACCATTTGCAGAAGGTTCTGTTTGATAACTTCGAAAAGAACTGTCCAGAAAGGACAGTCAGAAACACCAAGGGTACTTCCTGGTGGAGCCCCAAACTGCAGGAGCTCAGAGGTGCGGCACGTCGGGCCTGGAATAGAGCCAGGAACACGGACCGTCAGGCCGACTGGGATCTTTACCGAAGAGCTCAGAAGGCCTACAGGGATTCTGTGGTGAGGGTGAAAAGGGAAAGCTGGGAGAGATTCTGCGAGTCGGTGGAAGGCATGCCTGAAACCGCGAGACTATGCAGGGTCTTATCCAGAACTTCAGACGCTAGACTTGAAGCCATCAGGCTCGCAAACGGGACGATGGTGACGGGCGAACAGTGTCTGGTGCACCTACTGGAGACGAACTTCCCGGGCTTCCAAAGAGGAACGAGCGAATGTTCGTCCCAGTGGGAAGACACGGGCTCGAGAAGGGCACGTGGAAGTGACTGGGCACTCGCAGCCCAAATTGTCAAACCCGATAGGGTAAGATGGGCTGTGAATGCTTTCAAGCCCTTTAAGTCGGCGGGGCCCGACCGAGTCTTTCCGGCTCTTCTACAGGAGGGGCTGGAATTGATTATCGGGCCCCTCACCAGAACATTAAGGGCTTGTCTGGCACTGGGCTACACGCCTAGTGCTTGGAGACTGGCCAGGGTAGTGTTCATTCCGAAAGCGGGAAGGACGAGTTACACCTGTGCCAAGGACTTCCGGCCGATCAGCCTGACGTCTTTTCTTCTCAAGACGTTAGAAAGGCTGGTCGAAGTTTACGTGCGAGATGTCGTCCTCGTGCAACATCCGTTGCACGAGAACCAGCACGCGTATCGCACGGGGTACTCCACTGAGACCGCCCTCCATTCTGTCGTATCGATGATCGAGGGACAATTGGAGAGGAAGGGTTACGTGGTAGGAACATTCCTGGACATAGAGGGTGCCTTTAACAACACCCCACACGAAGTGGTGTGCAGGGAAGCGGCCAGAAGAGGAGTGCCGGAGAGGATCATTTTGTGGATCAGGGGCATGCTCGGACGGCAAGTGACGGCCTCATTGGGCACGGTGAGTGTCAGCGGATGGGTGGACAGGGGCTGCCCTCAAGGGGGAGTACTCTCTCCACTCTTGTGGTGTCTGGTAGCTGACAAGCTGCTAGACACATTGAATAGAAGGGGCTTCTATGCGCAGGGGTATGCCGACGATTTGGCTGTTCTTGTGCGAGGACCCTTCTTAGAAACACTTCTAGAGCTAACGCAAGCGGCTCTGGAGGTGGTGGAAGAATGGTGCCGGGAGACGGGTCTGTCGGTTAATCCGCTCAAGACGGGTCTCGTGGTATTCACACATAAATACAAGGTGGACCCTGTGGAGGGCCCCACACTTGGAGGAATCAGGCTGGCTCCTTCCGAGTCGGTGAAATATCTAGGAGTTATCCTGGATAAGAAGTTGACATGGAGGGAACATCTTGACGATCGCTGTAGGAGCATCTGCTCCTACTTCTGGACGTGCAGACGGACCTTTGGCCGGACCTGGGGTCTGAGGCCAAGAATGGTCCTTTGGATCTACACGGCTATACTGCGCCCCAGACTACTCTATGCGTCGGTAGTGTGGTGGCCCAGGGTACTGAAAAGAGGCGCCAAGGTTGCCCTGGAACACGTTAGAGCTTTGATTCTACGAGGGGCTCTTGGCGCTCTGCGAACAACACCGGTGGCGGCGATGGGAGTGCTGCTGGATGTTGAACCACTCCATCTGACGGTAATGGCGGCAGCTGCGGCTGCGGCTCACCGCCTGAGATGTGAAGTCAAGTGGAAGGCGGGTGCGAGGCACACGAAACTCCCGGACGAAATTCTATCGGGCTCCGTTTTTGCGATGGGGCAAGATAGAATGCCAAGGATCCGTGCCTTCGAAAGAGGATACAGGGTATGTCTCTCCAAGCGAGAGGACTGGAGGGACGCCAAGGGGCCGATCTCTCTAGGAGGGGACGTCTGGTTCACGGATGGCTCCAGAAGGGGAGAGGGCTCCGGTGCGGGCATCTTTTGCCAACGAGAAGAGGTGAAAGAAATCATCCCCCTCGGGAAATACGCCACGGTGTTCCAGGCGGAGACCGTGGCTGTTCTGAACTGTGCACTGGAGCTGCTGGGATCTGGAAGGACTGGCAGGTGCATCAAGATCTGTTCGGATAGTCAGGCGGTGATTAAAGCGCTTGGCTCCCCGATCTTCACCTCACGGCTGGTCTGGGACTGCAGGTGCACCCTAGAAGAGCTGGCGAGAAGAAACGAAGTTGCCGTGGTTTGGGTCCCCGGACACGCGGGGATTAAGGGCAACGAGATGGCCGACCAGCTCGCCAGAGCTGGAGCAGTGACGGGAATGCTGGGACCGGAGCCAGCAGTTGGGGTCCCCTACTCTCTGAGTAGAGAAAGGATCCGGAGCTGGCTGAGGGGCCAGCACCTGGAATACTGGAAAAATGAAACCAAAGTCAAATGCAGACAAGCTAGCGCTCTGCTGGGAGATTCTCCCGGAGAGGGCCTGGCGAGGAGCATAAGACGGTTGAGCAGGAAGGACGCCAGACTGGCGGTACAAATACTGACAGGACATGGCGTCCTGAATTATCACATGCACAGGCTGGGTGTCAGTGATTCACCCGACTGTAGAGCATGTGGGGAAGAGGATGAAACAAGCCTCCACATTTTAAGTCAGTGCCCAGCACTTGCAGGGCAGCGACTTCGCTGGTTGGGCTCAGCTTTGCTGGAGCCCGAGCAAATAAGACAGTTGTCGATTGGGGACCTGCTCTCCTTCTGGAAGGGGACAGGTTTACCCTAATCACGGCTGTTTTAACGGGGAGACACAATGGACTCGGTCTGAGTGTCGCTGGTAGGGCTCGAAGAGACCTCCCCCCGAATATTATTATTATTATATTATTATTAATTCCAGAGTACTAATTTGTTAATGACTCGGAAAAAGAACATGGCGGCCTGCTCTCAAAAAACTTTCGATGGATGGAATTGAATATTTTATTAAATATCTACATTACAACAAAAGATTAAGCGATAAATTCAATTAACATAAATTTTATTATTATATAAATTATTATACAAATAGTAAGTAAATGGAATATTTTACATTAGTGTATTTGAAAATTTTTTTATATTTTAATAGTTCTGTACCCCCCAAAAATCAACTTTAAAAGTTCTGGATAAGAGACTTGTAGCGTCCAAAATTTGAACATGGCCGGAGACGCTACCGCGTCTCCTGATTACTATCTGTACGTTGAACATATATGTGTATATCTATATATTTATTATTCATATTTTTAAGGCAAAATGCGATTCAATCCAAGAAACGTAATAATGTTGCTGTTTACTGCCACTACTTTTAATATGCCACAAACTCCTTTTACTAATGAAGAAAAAGAAGTGCAACAGAAAATAGAAAATATGCTGCAACAAATGTACGAGGAGAAATTTGAGATTGAAGAAGAAGATTCTCTTGATTTTGAAAATTCCTTTGACCTATCAGAAATAAAAGCAATAACAGACAAAGAAATGAAGAAACAACGTATTATGTGAAGGAAATGATATGTATAAATGATCATCTCAAAAAATCATAAATGAAAAGGTCAAGCCATGTTCAAAAATAGACCCTCAAGATTTTGAATTTTTACAAATTTAAATGATTATCTAATAATATATCACCATGAAAAGTAACTGATATATTATACAAGGTGCCAGTTCAAAGTGAACATACATAAAGTGTATATTATCTAAATAAATTAATAAAATAAATAATATAATAAATTTAATAATATATTACCACGAAAAATAACTGATATGTTATTCAAGGTGCAAATTCAAAATGAACATTGTTCGCGAGCGAACGAGGGGCTCCGCCGAGCCTTTATCACGCTGCATTGCATTGTCTGTGTTGCATGGCCTGTGCAACATGGGTGGTGCAATGCAGCCCTGATATACGGAGAGTAGCGGCAGTGATGTGTGGTGCATCGCACGCATTGCTGTCGTTGCTCTCCATTTACTCTGTACGCGGGACTTGAGTCCCACTAGCAATACATTGTCAAACTTACAATTAGCCGCGCTCACGCGGCGCGCGCTCGAGTAGAGAGAGACGGCGGCGCTGTCGTTTTTCTAAACATTCAAAAACCTTGCGATCGTCCCCTAATTGTTTATCGGAACTTTCCGGGCTTTTCTGGCGTGTTCCTTTTCTGGCGTCATTTCCTTCGAGAGGAAATGACGACAGAGGGGAACATTCTGGAAAAGCGCGGTATAAAAGCAATTACGGAGAGGGGACGATCGCCAGTCTACTTTGAGCAATTCAGGTACGACCCGCATTTCGAAAGTCTTTAAATTCACGTTGTAATTTGCACGCTGTTTCTTGGATAATTGCACGTTATCCGATCTCGTCGGTATTCGCGATAGCAAAGTCGCATTCGGCATTCTTTGCTGCGTTTACTACACGCGCATCTTTGGAGTCGCTTGCTCCACACATTCGCGGAATCGCTAGACTCTCACGCCTCAAGTGCTTTCCGTCGTGTTCGCGCTCCTCACCGCGGACTCGCATTGTCCGCGCTGTGTTCCGCCGGCTGAAAGTGTTTGAGTGAGTGATAAAAACAGTGTAAATAACTTTGTATATATTGCTTTTATTCTGACTGTGACTTTTACTGTAAATATACTCTGTTAATTATTGTGCAAAACTTGCGTGTGAATTATTTCTGTTTGTGCGTGTTCGTGACTTTCCGTCTATCCTCCAACGGCTCCATTCCGTACCGAACAAACATACATACATAAAGTGTATATAAGTAAAATTTGACTCTAAGTAAAAGTGTACATAAGTGATATGTTATTCTTAGTGCACAAAATATAAAAGTCGTTTATTGAAGTTTGATTTGAAATTTATACAAGCCTGGACAATGAAAAATAGTTGCTTGTAATTCCAAAGTACTAATTTGTTAATGACTCGGAAAAAGAACATGGCGGCCTGCTCTCAAAAAACTTCGATGCGTTTCTCAGTATCCACTTAAGAATAATAATACTTACATTCCGATTCATCCGACACAACTTGCCTCTGACTATTCAATAAGTTAGTAGTACTGTTAAATATCAATCACATATGTCACCCTGCCCAGAGAGAGAGAGAAAGAGAAATAATGCAAATATTTAAATTAATCATTATCATAACACTGTTAAATTTTATACATGCACTTTAAGAAGCATGTTACTTACTTTTCAGAGTCAAATTGTGGTAAATTTTGTATCTATATTTTAACGATATTTATTTCGCACTTGTATCTTGAATAATTAATATAATTAATATCTGATTTTTTATAGTTGTATGTTACGTCAGATAATCACTAACCTTTTAAAGCGTGTAGCTTCTTTGCACTTGACATGAGAACTTTTTTATTTATGAATTTTGGGTTTATTTAATATTTACCCGTTTCAAGCAATAAGACAACACTTTTTGATCAATAAATTACTCGCTAAAAATACGGTATAACAAATTCAAAATTGGAAATTGATACGAAAATTCGAAATTTTACTACAGAAAGGTTGGAGATTTTTAATCTAAACCATTTTCATAACTTTTTCATTTTAATTATTTATTCCATCCATCGAAAGTTTTTTGAGAGCAGGCCGCCATGTTCTTTTTCCGAGTCATTAACAAATTAGTACTCTGGAATTACAAGCAACTATTTTTCATTGTCCAGGCTTGTATAAATTTCAAATCAAACTTCAATAAACGACTTTTATATTTTGTGCACTAAGAATAACATATCACTTATGTACACTTTCACTTAGAGTCAAATTTTAATCAATTTTACTTATATACACCTTATGTATGTATGTTCATTTTGAATTTGCACCTTGAATAACATATCAGTTATTTTTCGTGGTAATATATTATTAAATTTATTATATTATTTATTTTATTAATTTATTTAGATAATATACACTTTATGTATGTTCACTTTGAACTGGCACCTTGTATAATATATCAGTTACTTTTCATGGTGATATATTATTAGATAATCATTTAAATTTGTAAAAATTCAAATTCTTGAGGGTCTATTTTTGAACATGGCTTGACCTTTTCATTTATGATTTTTTGAGATATCACCTACTTTTTAAAGTACAGATATATGAATCAATTGGTGCAAAAAAAAACGCAAAGTTTTAAAAAAGGGTGTTTGAAACATTTTGGAAAAGCCGAAGTGTGCAGGTAAAGCAGGTAAAATCAAGTAGAAAATTCAAAAGATAATCTTTTCTTCGCCAGCGGTTAAAAATCAAATAAAACAACAATTGTTGACAGCAACCTGGCACGATTGAAAGCTTTATTCGCTACGTTTCGACCCTTGGTTTGGGTCCTCTTCAGACAATATTACAGATCAACAGCGCATGTCCACTAAAAGTGACCAAAATTACCACTAATAAATCAAACCTACATTTTTTTTACATTTTATAACGTGTTTTTACATTTTACATTTTACTTGCAACTTACAATGCGTTGTGTGTCGAAAGGAGTCTAAATATGAAGTTGTCAAAAGTGCGGTGTCAATACGTGAAACACAAAATGCCCATCCTAAATCCATGACGGCAAATTCAAGACTGAAAGTAACGTTCTCTCACAATTCTACGTCCTTAACCAACATGTCAAAGTACAAACATCAACAAAAAGTGCGTTTATCTATGTACACACAGACAAGCACAGATGTATAAAAATTGTCAAAACTCTATAGGTCTCTTATAAAATATTAATTACACCGTCATAGATTGCAGTTAAGCTCTCCGTGTCCTTCTGTAAATTGATAGTTGTATTGAATTTTTTTATGTACATCATTTCAGCAATTTTTCTTTTTCTGGTATGTCTTTCCTTGTGTAAAACTGTTGGATTTTGCCAATCAAATTCATGCTCGTAGGAAGACCTGTGCTTACTGACTACCGAGTAATTATTTATTGGTTTGTTGATGTCATTTTTGTGCTCCTTCAATCTGGTCTCAAGATGTCTTTTTGTTTGGCCTATATAGCTACTGTTGCAATTTTTGCAATCTATTTTATATACTATTTCAGTTTGTTTCAATGTATTTATTTTGTCTTTTCCCTTTTTTATTAGGTAATTTAGTTTGTTTGGAATGGTGAACACGACATCAAAATTAATCTTCCTTAGTACTCTACCAACCTCATCACCTATTTCTTTAGAATAAGGGACCGATATGCAATGCCTCGCGTCGAAATTATTATGACTTGTCCTATTGTCCATTTGTCTGAATTTTAAACTCTTAAGTCTATGTTTTATGTGTTTCTTAGTCATCTCTAACGGGTAACCATTATTTTTAAGAATTTCTTTAATAATGGAAATGTTTGTGTCATGGAATCGTTTGTCAGATAATAATACGGCTCGGTCTACCAGATTCTTGATGGTGTTAATTTTATATTTTATTGGATGGTTCGAGAAAAATTCAAGTAACGTCCTGAGAACGTAGGTTTTCTATACCAATTTGTTATTAATTTATTTCCATCCCTGATTACCAAGGTATCTAAAAAAGGTATTGAGGAGTCCGTTTCCATTTCATGCGTGAATTTTAAACGAGGATGGTAGTCATTGAATGTTTTCAATATCAAACTGATTTTAGTCTCAGGAGCAATCATAAAAATGTCATCAACATACCTATAAAATACCGGAATGTTGAAATCTAAACGGTTTATGCAATAAGTCTCCAAGTCTTCCATAATTAAATCGGCCAAGATGGGAGAGAGAGGAGATCCCATAGGACTGCCGAAAATCTGTTCGTAAAATCGCCCTCCAAAACCAAAGCTCGTAGATGACAAGACCAAGTCAATAGCATATAAAAACTGTTGTAAATTAAATTTAGTCTTTTTTGAGATATGGTTCCAACGAATGTCAATTGCTTTTAAAATAAGTTCTTTAGGTATATTATTAAATAATGCCGTAACGTCAAGAGATAAAAGAGTGTCATTGTCCTGTATGTGTATATTTTTTACAATTTCTACAAAGGTCCAACTGTCTTTGATACGAGATTTTGGTTTTGGTACAGATTGTTCTAAGATGTCATGTAAGAACTTGGCTATATTGTATAGCGGACTTCCAAGTGTAGAAACAATTATGCGCAACGGAAAGCCGTTCTTGTGGATCTTCGGCAGTCCGTAACATCTTGGTAAATTACCATTAGTGCATCTTAAAATGTTGTATGTATATTTATCAATCAAATCGTTACTCAACTATGTTTTTATTAAATCATTCATTTTCCTTTCTAAGGGTTTTGTGGGATCTCTTTTTAACTCTTTGTAAGTGGTTTCGTCCTTAAGCAATGCTTCCATTTGTTTGTGATATTCATTGTTATCCATTATAACAGTGACTTGACCCTTGTCTGCTTTGGTTATAAAAATGTCTTTATTATTTCTGAGAAATTTTTTGCATTCATTAAATTCTTGGATTATGAATCTGTCTATTTGGTTAATGTGTTTGTCAGTGTTTATGGTATTGATAATCACATTACTAATAGCATTGCGAGCAGAATCCGCCACTTTTTTGTCGAGTTTCGAACAAATATTTTCAAAGTTTTTAATGGTTCCTAGCACTAAGTCTTCCCTGTCCCTAGCATCTCTCTTATTAAAAGGCAAAGCGAAGTTTTCACCTAAACTTATAAAATTTATTATTGAGTCCGGTATATTTTTGTTTGAAAATATTCGTTCGAAACTCGACAAAAAAGTGGCGGATTCTGCTCGCAATGCTATTAGTAATGTGATTATCAATACCATGAACACTGACAAACACATTAACCAAATAGACAGATTCATAATCCAAGAATTTAATGAATGCAAAAAATTTCTCAGAAATAATAAAGACATTTTTATAACCAAAGCAGACAAGGGTCAAGTCACTGTTATAATGGATAACAATGAATATCACAAACAAATGGAAGCATTGCTTAAGGACGAAACCACTTACAAAGAGTTAAAAAGAGATCCCACAAAACCCTTAGAAAGGAAAATGAATGATTTAATAAAAACATAGTTGAGTAACGATTTGATTGATAAATATACATACAACATTTTAAGATGCACTAATGGTAATTTACCAAGATGTTACGGACTGCCGAAGATCCACAAGAACGGCTTTCCGTTGCGCATAATTGTTTCTACACTTGGAAGTCCGCTATACAATATAGCCAAGTTCTTACATGACATCTTAGAACAATCTGTACCAAAACCAAAATCTCGTATCAAAGACAGTTGGACCTTTGTAGAAATTGTAAAAAATATACACATACAGGACAATGACACTCTTTTATCTCTTGACGTTACGGCATTATTTAATAATATACCTAAAGAACTTATTTTAAAAGCAATTGACATTCGTTGGAACCATATCTCAAAAAAGACTAAATTTAATTTACAACAGTTTTTATATGCTATTGACTTGGTCTTGTCATCTACGAGCTTTGGTTTTGGAGGGCGATTTTACGAACAGATTTTCGGCAGTCCTATGGGATCTCCTCTCTCTCCCATCTTGGCCGATTTAATTATGGAAGACTTGGAGACTTATTGCATAAACCGTTTAGATTTCAACATTCCGGTATTTTATAGGTATGTTGATGACATTTTTATGATTGCTCCTGAGACTAAAATCAGTTTGATATTGAAAACATTCAATGACTACCATCCTCGTTTAAAATTCACGCATGAAATGGAAACGGACTCCTCAATACCTTTTTTAGATACCTTGGTAATCAGGGATGGAAATAAATTAATAACAAATTGGTATAGAAAACCTACGTTCTCAGGACGTTACTTGAATTTTTCTCGAACCATCCAATAAAATATAAAATTAACACCATCAAGAATCTGGTAGACCGAGCCGTATTATTATCTGACAAACGATTCCATGACACAAACATTTCCATTATTAAAGAAATTCTTAAAAATAATGGTTACCCGTTAGAGATGACTAAGAAACACATAAAACATAGACTTAAGAGTTTAAAATTCAGACAAATGGACAATAGGACAAGTCATAATAATTTCGACGCGAGGCATTGCATATCGGTCCCTTATTCTAAAGAAATAGGTGATGAGGTTGGTAGAGTACTAAGGAAGATTAATTTTGATGTCGTGTTCACCATTCCAAACAAACTAAATTACCTAATAAAAAAGGGAAAAGACAAAATAAATACATTGAAACAAACTGAAATAGTATATAAAATAGATTGCAAAAATTGCAACAGTAGCTATATAGGCCAAACAAAAAGACATCTTGAGACCAGATTGAAGGAGCACAAAAATGACATCAACAAACCAATAAATAATTACTCGGTAGTCAGTAAGCACAGGTCTTCCTACGAGCATGAATTTGATTGGCAAAATCCAACAGTTTTACACAAGGAAAGACATACCAGAAAAAGAAAAATTGCTGAAATGATGTACATAAAAAAATTCAATACAACTATCAATTTACAGAAGGACACGGAGAGCTTAACTGCAATCTATGACGGTGTAATTAATATTTTATAAGAGACCTATAGAGTTTTGACAATTTTTATACATCTGTGCTTGTCTGTGTGTACATAGATAAACGCACTTTTTGTTGATGTTTGTACTTTGACATGTTGGTTAAGGACGTAGAATTGTGAGAGAACGTTACTTTCAGTCTTGAATTTGCCGTCATGGATTTAGGATGGGCATTTTGTGTTTCACGTATTGACACCGCACTTTTGACAACTTCATATTTAGACTCCTTTCGACACACAACGCATTGTAAGTTGCAAGTAAAATGTAAAATGTAAAAACACGTTATAAAATGTAAAAAATGTAGGTTTGATTTATTAGTGGTAATTTTGGTCACTTTTAGTGGACATGCGCTGTTGATCTGTAATATTGTCTGAAGAGGACCCAAACCAAGGGTCGAAACGTAGCGAATAAAGCTTTCAATCGTGCCAGGTTGCTGTCAACAATTGTTGTTTTATTTGATTTTTAACCGCTGGCGAAGAAAAGATTATCTTTTGAATTTTCTACTTGATTTTACCTGCTTTACCTGCACACTTCGGCTTTTCCAAAATGTTTCAAACACCCTTTTTTAAAACTTTGCGTTTTTTTTTGCACCAATTGATTCATATATCTGTACTTTAAAAAGTAGGTGATATCTCAAAAAATCATAAATGAAAAGGTCAAGCCATGTTCAAAAATAGACCCTCAAGAATTTGAATTTTTACAAATTTAAATGATTATCTAATAATATATCACCATGAAAAGTAACTGATATATTATACAAGGTGCCAGTTCAAAGTGAACATACATAAAGTGTATATTATCTAAATAAATTAATAAAATAAATAATATAATAAATTTAATAATATATTACCACGAAAAATAACTGATATGTTATTCAAGGTGCAAATTCAAAATGAACATACATACATAAGGTGTATATAAGTAAAATTGATTAAAATTTGACTCTAAGTGAAAGTACATAAGTGATATGTTATTCTTAGTGCACAAAATATAAAAGTCGTTTATTGAAGTTTGATTTGAAATTTATACAAGCCTGGACAATGAAAAATAGTTCCTTGTAATTCCAGAGTACTAATTTGTTAATGACTCGGAAAAAGAACATGGCGGCCTGCTCTCAAAAAACTTTCGATGGATGGAATAAATAATTAAAATGAAAAAGTTATGAAAATGGTTTAGATTAAAAATCTCCAACCTTTCTGTAGTAAAATTTCGAATTTTCGTATCAATTTCCAATTTTGAATTTGTTATACCGTATTTTTAGCGAGTAATTTATTGATCAAAAAGTGTTGTCTTATTGCTTGAAACGGGTAAATATTAAATAAACCCAAAATTCATAAATAAAAAAATTCTCATGTCAAGTGCAAAGAAGCTACACGCTTTAAAAGGTTAGTGATTATCTGACGTAACATACAACTATAAAAAATCAGATATTAATTATATTAATTATTCAAGATACAAGTGCGAAATAAATATCGTTAAAATATAGATACAAAATTTACCACAATTTGACTCTGAAAAGTAAGTAACATGCTTCTTAAAGTGCATGTATAAAATTTAACAGTGTTATGATAATGATTAATTTAAATATTTGCATTATTTCTCTTTCTCTCTCTCTCTGGGCAGGGTGACATATGTGATTGATATTTAACAGTACTACTAACTTATTGAATAGTCAGAGGCAAGTTGTGTCGGATGAATCGGAATGTAAGTATTATTATTCTTAAGTGGATACTGAGAAACGCATCGAAGTTTTTTGAGAGCAGGCCGCCATGTTCTTTTTCCGAGTCATTAACAAATTAGTACTCTGGAATTACAAGCAACTATTTTTCATTGTCCAGGCTTGTATAAATTTCAAATCAAACTTCAATAAACGACTTTTATATTTTGTGCACTAAGAATAACATATCACTTATGTACTTTCACTTAGAGTCAAATTTTAATCAATTTTACTTATATACACCTTATGTATGTATGTTCATTTTGAATTTGCACCTTGAATAACATATCAGTTATTTTTCGTGGTAATATATTATTAAATTTATTATATTATTTATTTTATTAATTTATTTAGATAATATACACTTTATGTATGTTCACTTTGAACTGGCACCTTGTATAATATATCAGTTACTTTTCATGGTGATATATTATTAGATAATCATTTAAATTTGTAAAAATTCAAAATCTTGAGGGTCTATTTTTGAACATGGCTTGACCTTTTCATTTATGATTTTTTGAGATCTATAATATTAATAATCATTAGACCTAATTTATTTAGAATTTTATTTGGATAAGATGGTTTAAGATTAATTTCTTATCGTTTAGTATAGAGAAATCAAAAATTGAGAAAATATTTATTATCACTTTCAATTTTGTTTATTAGGTTTATTTAAAAACTTAGAATTTTTTGAAGTTAAAGGACAATGTTATAAATTTTACTTAGTAAGTAAATTGAATATTTTATTAAATATCTACATTAGAACGAAAGATTAAGCAATAAATTCAATTAACATAAATTTTATTATTATATAAATTATTATACAAATAGTAAGTAAATGGAATATTTTACACTAGTGTATTTGAAAATTCTTAATAAATGGTAAATTAACTCCAGAAACCTTAATTAACGAAATAGATCTCGTATTTTTGCGATGCACCGTTTCCAAGACATTAAATTTCACGCCCAAGAGGTGGTTTTTGAAAATTTTTATTAAACAGTAAATTAACCCCATAAGAAATGTTAATTAACGACACAGGTCCCGTATTTTTGCAATGTACCGTTTTTGAGATATTAAATTTCACCCCTAAGGAGTGGTTTTTGAAAATTTCTAATAAATGGTAAATTGACCCCATAAGAAACCTTAATTAACGGCACATGTCTCATATTTTTACAATGCACCGTTTCCCAGATATTAAATTTTATCCCCAAGGGGTGGTTTTTGAAAATTTTTATTGAGTAATAAATTAACCCCATAAGAAATGTTAATTAACGACACAGGTACCGTATTTTTTCAATGTACCGTTTTCGAGATATTAAATTTCACCCTCAAGGGGTGGTTTTTGGGAAAATTTTTAATAAGTGTTAAATGAACTCCATAAGAAACCTTAATTAACGACACAGGTCCCGTATTTTTGCGATGCATCGTTTCCGAGATATTAAATTTTTCCCCCAAGGGGTGGTTTTTGAAAATTTTTAATAAATGGGAAATTGACCCCATAAAAAATCTTAATTAACGGCACAAGTCTCATATTTTTGCAACGCACTGTTTCCGAGACATTAAATTTCACCCCCAAGGGGTGGTTTTTGAAAATTTTTAATAAATGGTAAATACACCAGAGAGGGTGTGAGAGAGTGAGAGGGGGTGAAAAATGATGAAAAAGTGTGAGATAGAGCGAAAAAAATGAAAAAATAGAGAGGGGAGGGGAGGGGAGGAAGGGGGGCGTGGTGAGAAAGGGGAATGAGGGGAGGGGAGGGAGAGTGGAAGTTGGGGGAGGTGTGAGTGAAAGGTAAGAGAGAAGAGAAGTACATATGACTGCTGACAGAGAAGAAGAAAATTTTTCATGAAAAACATCAATTTTTGACCGTTTGTATGTCCAGAACGGCTTGACCGATTTTTTTTTTTTTTTGGCTTAACTTACTCGTGGCGATGCCACCTTTCAGAATATGCTACATGCATTTCAAAATTTTTTATATTTTTAATATGTTAATAGTTCTGTACCCCCAAAAAAATCAACTTTAAAAGTTCTGGATAAGAGACTTGTAGCGTCCAAAATTTGAACATGGCTGGAGATGCTACCGCGTCTCCTGATAATAATTAATCGTTCATTTTTTTTTCTTTTCAGATTATCTAACATTGATATACAGGGCATTGAAGAAAACGCCCTGCTTAAAGAACATAATAAAAATTTAAAGAAGCAGCTAACAGAGGCTATGGCGGCTGCTGCCACTGCCGCTGCCGCTGGCGGTTCACAGCCGCCACTTCCACCGCTGCCGCCGCCGCCTCAGCCGCCTCCGCCCCCGCTTCCGCCGTCGTCGGCGGTACCGCCACCGTTGCCATCGTCATCAGCGGGACCGCCGCCGTCGTCAGAGGGACCGCCGCCGTCGTCAGCGGGACCGCCGTCGTCGTCAGCGGGATCGTCGCCGTCGTCAGCGGGACCGTCGCCGTCGTCAGCGGGACCGTCGCCGTCGTCAGCGGGACCGTCGTCGTCGTCAGCGGGACTAACTTTGGCGTCCCAACCGCCACCGAACCGTAAGTCAAAAAACGTACTATCCATAATAATGTAATACAATATAATTTTTAATAAATATTTATCTTTTACAGGTCCACCTCGGTGGCAAAGGTCTAGATACCGCGGACGAAACCGCGGACGCCCCCCTATTCGTCGTGGTCGAGGTGGATTAAACAACGGTTTATTTAATTTTTATTTTTATTCAAAGTAGAAAACTCAAACTTCAATGTTTATTTTAATTATTTTAATTTCGTATAGTAATAAAAAAATAAACTAAAATAAAATAAAAATTTTTATTACTTCTTTCCAATACTTTTTCTTACAACTTAAATGCAACCAGAACAAACAAATTCCATTTTAAATGACTATTGAAAGTGTAACCTTTTAAACGGTAGATATATAATATGTATGTAACATTGTTACAAACAATGAAACCATTATGTAATCTCAATATCGAAATAGGGGATGATTTATCTTGTATCTAATACATTTAAAAGAGTATTAATGTACAAACAATAACGTTTAATTATTCTTTTATATTGAGATAAAAAACACATGTATAGGTTTAAATATATATGCAAGTAGCGTTGAAAACTTAAACATTTTATTATCGATTAGAAAGTAAATTGATACATTATGTATTGTCTACATTAAATATGCGTAACTATCGTCAATTCACCAGATATCGGCAAACAAGAAAAAAATTCCTAATTCCCTTCAGCTACACATGAACTTTAGCTACACGAGTATCTAAACACGACGACTCATCTTCAATACATCGTGTGTAATATTGATATGTATGAAACAGAAGCCTTTATAATCTAGAAAAATTATAATAAATAATATAATAATAACAATAAATAATAAATAATAAAATAAAATAAATAAATTCATAAATAAATAAAATGTGTAAACGTCAATTAAATGGTTTTGTGCACAAGTCTGTTTTAATAAATCATTTAAAAAAACATTTTATAAAATAAAATATAATGATCATAATAATTATAGTAATCGTAAAGTAATCGTTAGTGTAAGGAGCATATTCTGTAACTAGTCGTTATTTAACGATATTTGTATGATAATGACTGTCTTGCGAACGATCGCTTTACGATATTTTACAAAAAGCTAAATCAAAAGTCTTTATTTAATTAATCAAATTATTTTTTACAATCTTTTTTCAACGTTTCATACGGATGTCACTAATATAGAATGTGCGCAATTTCTTCAACAAACTTCGAAATCTAATTTTATTAAGATCCCAAAAGACGGGAAAATTTTTTCGGTTCAAAGTATTCTGCAATGCCTGGAATAAGTGATAATCTTTTGGTGGTGCGATATCAGAAGCGTGTAATAGATCTCAATTCTCTAGTCCAACTCTTTAAGTTTGTTTTGCAAAATGTGAGTTTTGATGTGTTATCCTGGTGATGATTTTTCGATTGACCAACCTTGAATGCTGCTCCTAGATTGTTTCTTTCAAATTATCCAACTATTACCCGTATTTGTCAGAATTAATATTTCATCAACGGAACGAAAAAAAGGATTACTTTCTTACAATTCCACCAAACAGATAACATGACTTTCTAAGTAAACCAGCTTTTGGTATGAGTTTTATTTATTTTATTTGTTTTCTTTTCCCAAGTTTGAGAATGAACTGAATTGTTCTGTAGGATCCATCTTTCATTGTTAATGGATTAAAAAATGAGATTTTAACTTTTCAAGTTTCTCGACCCGAGTAGAAAATGAAATACGGCCCTAGTAAGGGCCTGTTAGCTTTTGCCTTATTGCCTCATCAGGCTCTATTAAGGCAGCCTGATAAGGCACCTGATCCAAAATGTAACGATACGTTCTATATGGCCCTGATAGCAGTTTCCTGATCAGGACCTAGTAGCGCGTGTCTTATATAAGCCTTATAAGGCACGCGCTGCTAGGCCCTGATCAAGGCATTTATAAGGCTCCAATAAGGGCCTGTGAAGGAAAAAAGAAGGTTAAAGAATTGATTTTTAGACTTTTTTTATTTACATAATATATTTATTTATTTATATAATATATAAAATGTGTGTAAGTTTCAAAATCACGAACAAGTATTATTGACACACATATGATAAAAAAAATATGTATTAAATATAATATATAACATATATTAACTGTATAATATATAAGCGGCAATATACGTTAACAAAAATAACCAAAGAAAATTAACGAAAAAAACATAATATTTAAATAAAAAAATATAAAGTTCTTACTTTTTAAACATATTTATTAAAAGTATTTATATTTATATTTATTAAAAGTACATTTAAAAAATATTTAAAAAATTTAAAATATATATAATTTTATATTAAAAATATAAAAATAATCCAAAATAAAAATAATATAAAAATAATTTAGCAACAATTACTAACTGAAAAAAAAATTATCGAAATTTAAGTATAATAAAAAATAAAATAAAAATTTGATACAATAAAATATGATAAAAACCTGCTAAGACATCTAGTTGTCTTTATCTGATGAAGTATCCTCCGTATTTTTTGTTGTACTGTCTTTTTTGGCTCTAAATAGCCGATGGCCCTTCCATCTTTTGCGCTATTAATTTACTGCGCCTACGCTTTTACAAATACATTTCTCAGTGACTGGCAAAACTTGTGAATGGTTATTTTTGTATTCAGCAACTATATCTGGAATTAAATTTAAATATATATCAGTCATCGTTGATGACAAAATGATATCTTTTTGATAATACTAACATAACATATATCATTAACCAGGCCCCTCACAAATTTAATAATTCAATATTAATAAAACAATTAAAAAAGAATGTGGAATTCAAAGCATGAAACATGGATATTATTTCGTAAAAGTTTTTTTTTATTTTTCGATCAATCGTTTCGATCAATACATAACTATATCCTCAGTACATATAATCTGAATAAATTGATTAAAATACATAATTGGAAAAACAGTTTTTCAAATTTACAATCATTAATGTTTACGACTTATAAGTTACAAAATTATAATTTTATTATTTTATGACGTCCAAAACTGTTACAAAGCAGTCTCCCACTAACAGTCTTGACAGACACTTGTAGTTTTAATAACTAACCACTCTCACAGTTTCAGACGTCAAAAATAAAATTACAGAATTATAATTTTGCAGCAAATAAGTCATAAACATTAATGATCGTAAATTTGAACAACTGTTTTTCCAATTATATAATTTAATTAATTTATTCAGATTATATGTACTGAGGATGATCATAATATTGACCGAAACATATACGATTAAAAAAAAAATTTTTACGAAATAAAATATCCACGTTTCGGGCTTTGGATTCCCTATTTTTTAAAAATTGTTTTAACATTAGAGACTTTTTTGGATACTTTTAATTGAATATTAATAGTTTATATTTTAATAAAAATACCTTGAATACATGAAAAAAATGTCGTTTTCTGGAAAGTAAGTTTTTTTTGCAGTTTCTTTAATAGCAGTAAACTTTTATATAACATCCCTCGACATATAGCGTTTCAAAATGTTCCTTACTGTGTGGGTAACAGAATATTTTGAATCCACTAATGTCCATATATTAAATTTCTGAAAATTACCATAAATACAGTTTTATTAGTTTTTAAGATAAATAAAAATATGTGTGTAAAAAAATAGTTTTACATGTTTATAATAACAATGTTACAATATTAGTAAACATTTATTCTATATTAGTGTTCTATATTAGTGTTCAACTTATAATTAGAAACATAATAATTAAATTCACAAAGTGAAACTTACA
Source organism: Crematogaster levior (assembly GCA_901521435.1). Classification (NCBI taxonomy): domain Eukaryota; kingdom Metazoa; phylum Arthropoda; class Insecta; order Hymenoptera; family Formicidae; genus Crematogaster; species Crematogaster levior. Next base: position 122,661 of record CABEGB010001076.1, read on the forward strand.
ACGTCTTCTTGAAACTTTTTATCAAGTTTCAATTTGCTGTCAAAATTCCGGAAATCTTCCAAAATTTTAAACGGCAAATCAAGTTCATACTTTTTCGATCAGGGAAAGAACTTTTACATAGCACAGTCTAACAGTATCAGTACAAAATTACCTTTTCAAAAAAAGGTAAAAAAAAGATGCCAAATGTACGCGCAGATATACGAGATATAATTATGAATAATACTACAAAATGCGTGATATCAGTACAAAATTACCTTTTTAAAAAAAGGCGCCAAGTGTACGTACAAAAACGGACCTCATTACAAAACTATTTGTATATATATATTTACTGTATAACATTTAAATTAAATAAAAAAATATTGCAAAAAATTTGGCGCTGCTATACCAGAAATATTTGTAAGTAACTTAAATGTGTTGTTTAACGTAAACGTTAAAATTTACACAATACACAATACATTTATACATTTACTGTACTATTTGTCTATATATAGGTATTTTTAATATACTTAAAAAGATATGATGTGTCAAAAAATGACACTAAGTAGGAATAAATCTCTCAATTGTTGTGTATATACACATTACACATGTATATAGCAGCGCCAAATTTTTTGCAATATTTTTTTATTTAATTTAAATGTTATACAGTAAATATATATATATACAAATAGTTTTGTAATGAGGTCCGTTTTTGTACGTACACTTGGCCCCTTTTTTTAAAAAGATAATTTTGTACTGATATCACGCATTTTGTAGTATTATTCATAATTATATCTCGTATATCTGCGCGTACATTTGGCACCTTTTTTTTACCTTTTTTTGAAAAGGTAATTTTGTACTGATATCACGCATTTTGTAGTATTATTTATATTATTTTAAACTATAAAAGAATATATTACTTATTATCAATTTTTTCTAAAAGTAAAATATAAATATCTTTAGCGCCTCTAGGCCAGTGCTTTTTTCTAACCTGCGTATCATTATTTTCAATCCAAACGCTAGATGTTCCTTCTCTACACATATTTGTAAAATGACCTTTTTCAATACATTTACTATAGTGAAATATAGCACTCATAACTTTATACAATTGTCCAGCTATTGATATTTTACTTGTAGGGACAGAACATAAACTAAAATTGTGTGGTATCTTCACTAATTTACCATTCTGTAATGAAAATAATACTAAGTGAATAATAACTATCTCTTTCGCCGATATTATTTCATTTTTTATTAAAATATCATTTTTTCCACAATATTCACATGATTTGTCATTTGACTGATTCCAATGTCAAAATGAAATTTTTAATAAATCATTAAGATTATAACTTTTATTCTTTAAATTGTTAATAGAAAGAGAAACAAGTACATTATTATCAGTACTAATTTTTGTATTACCACATGACTTGCACCGACTAATAGAAGTAATTTGATGTTCTATTAAATTTCTTATATAATTATATTTCATACAAAGAGCAGTAAGAAATTCGGAAACATCTCGTTTAACACGAATCGTAAAGTACTCTCCTAAATCTTGCCGTATTGCACAAGTATTTATATTATGCATTCCATTTTTATATCGATGCGCTAATGTACTTAAACCATCTAGTTTTTCAGTATTAAGCAATTTATTCCTAATAATACTTGAATGTAATAAAAATTGTAATATTGCATTTGCATAACATGAAAAATATTGTTGCGCCCGCGTCCGGTCATCCGGTACGCAGTGAAGATGCGTACTGGAGGACGTTTCTCGTTCGACGCCTGTTTACGCGTTGCTAGGCGCGTTGTTGTGGACGAGCTGTCAAACCATTACGACGCGCGATTTATTGAACACATGCAGAGCCACATTGTGGTGGAAAAGCGAAAAGTACATTTCCTCACCCCTACCTCATCACTCCGCTCACCACCAATGTCGATGACGACGTTTCTTAAATGAAAATTTTCAGATCTCAACTTTGCATCGCAATATCTCAGCTTATAGGACACGTAGCCAAAAAATAAAAACAGTTTTGTTATGAAAATCGAACCCAAGCTATCGATTGAGTCTACTTAGAAGTCGATCGGTTCAGCGGTTGTCGAGATCCGATAATCTGAGGGTCTTGCAACTCTCCGACTCGCGTAAATATACACGGCCGGTCTCGCTGCGCTACATTTGGCACCGAGACACTACCGTGTCTCTTGATATCTTCGATTATTAAAAATTACCTTTATAGCAATAAATATGATAATATAAAAGATAATTATCTGTCAGTATTAAAACGAGTTTTTATAAGATATAACACACAAGTGCCATCTTTAACACACGTAGAATGAAAAAAGCTGAAAAATAAGAGAGATATATATATATATGATTCAAAACAACCCCTGCAGATTGATATGTCGTATATATACATATACATATATCAACTTACCCAACGCTGCTGTCAATTTCATTTTCTGTACTTTCATTTATATTTTCTTCATTAGCACTTTCACTTATATAAGGCATCTGACAGGTCTCTTGACTTTTATCAGAGCTTTTATTTGTATCAAAATTTTCCATCGATAAACAGCGTTTTTTATTAGCCGTAGATGTCGATGGTTCTGATATTGAATAATTTTCATCTAAAATCAATTTTTGTATGAATAATCCTTTAAATGATCTTTGCGGTTAACCTAAACTGTTCAAAATTGTTTCTCAAATTAAACTATTATAATTTACATTCAGATCCAATAAAACGGATTCGAAATATTCGAATATATGTTTCTAGATTTGAGAACGAGTTTACAGCTTCAGAATATTTATAAAAAATAGTAACTTTATCTACAAATAATAATATAGTATATGTACGTACCTTGTTTCCGAATTGCACGAAATCTTTTAACACGCATTCGTGTTAATTTCCGATTTCTTTCTGTACGATCCATTCTGTATAATTATTACTTTATTTCAAACACTATATACACGATACGCACTACACGATATTATAACGTAACTGTAAACCTTTTTAAAAAAAGGTAAAAAAAGGTGCTAAGTCCGCGTTAAAAAGTATCTTGGCAAATTATTAT